>BQMB01001254.1:0-157601 GCA_027943415.1 Closterium sp. NIES-67 | reverse complement strand
CTGCTCGGCCTTCCGTCCCCCGACCTGCGTCTGTTCCTCTCCGACCGTCTCCTCCTCTTCCCGTCTACGGCCCTGTGTTCCCTCTGCCGGACTCGTCCCCGACCCGTCTTCCCCCTCGTTCCCCTCCTGTGTCCCCTCCCCTGTCTCCTGACCCGACTCCTCCGTCGCACGTCTGGTCTCACCGTCCCTCCCGTGCTCGTCCTGCCTCGCCTGTCTTGCGCTCCCACCCTATGTTGCTTCGTTCCCACGCGTCTTGTCCTCCCCTTCTGCCGTCGCCTCCTCCGTCCTCCCTTGTTGTTGCACCCCCCCCGCTGTCTGACTACCTTCGTGCCGCTCGTCCTCTTGTTCCTCGGGTCCTTGCCTCTCTCCTTACCGACCCGTCTGTTCCGGTCTCGTGCCTTGACGCTCTTGTCGCTGCGGTCGCTGACTTCGCCTCTACCCGCCGCCTTGACTACGCCACAGCTCTGGTCGCTGACCCTGCCTGTCCTCCGTCTGTCGGGGGTGCTCCTGCCCTTGGTAGTTACGTCCTGGAGGACCGCCAGTTCCAGCTTGCTTTCCTGTCCGAGGCTGCTCCCCATCTCTGTTCCATGCTGCTAGTCCCTGAGGGTGACCCAGACGCTTTCGACATTCCGACCCCTCGCACTTACGCTGAGGCGACTTCGGGACCCTGGGCCTCGCAGTGGATAGCTGCCATGGAGCAGGAGATGGCATCTTGGAGATCCACCGGCACCTTCGTCGACGCAGTCCCCCGCCTGGGGTGAACGTAGTCGATGGCCACTGGCTCTTCAAGGTGAAGCGCCCTCCTGGAGAGCCGCCTGTGTTCAAGGCGCGCTATGTGGCTAGAGGCTTCAGTCAGCGTGAGGGGGTAGACTTCTTCCAGACCTTCGCTCCGACCCCGAAGATGACTACTCTTCGGGTTCTGTTACACCTAGCTGCTCAGCATGACTACGAGCTTCACTCACTAGACTTCTCCACTGCCTTCCTTCAGGGCAGCCTACACGAGCAGGTCTACTTGCGTCGCCCTCAGGGCTTTACTGGCACCTTCCCTCCTTGGACCCAGTGGCTCCTGCGGCGCCCCGTCTACGGCCTGCGCCAGGCTCCCCGTGAGTGGCACGACACTCTTCGTGCTACCCTTGCTGACCTGCAGTTCTTTCCGTCTTCCGCAGACCCCTCACTCTTCGTTCGTGCTGGCCAGACTCCGTTCTACATCCTTGTTTACGTCGACGACCTGGTCTTTGCCACAGCAGATAGGGACGCACTGGCCTCCGTGAAGGCAGAGCTGCTGAAGAGACACACGTGCACTGACCTTGGAGAACTGCGCTGCTACCTTGGCTTGCAGATCTCCAGGGACAGAGCATCGCGCACCATCACCCTGACTCAGTCACACTTGGTGTGCCAGGTCCTTCAGAGGTTCAGCCTTCAGTTCTCCTCTGCACAGCCCACCCCTCTGCCTGTAGACCACAGACTCTCCGCTCCAGTGTCTGAGGAGTCGGCAGAGCCCAGCGGCCCCTACGCAGAGCTGGTGGGTTGCCTCATGTACCTGATGACTTGCACTCGCCCAGATCTCGCATACCCTCTCAGCATCCTGGCTCGCTTTGTGGCCATAGGCAGACACCGACCGCAGCACTGGTCTGCCGCTAAGAGGGTTTTGCGTTATCTTGCTAGTACATCGGGCATGGGGTTAGTGCTAGGAGGACGCTGGTCAGTGGTCCTTACTGGACACACAGACGCTTCGTGGGCAGACGACGCCGAGACACTCAGGTCTACCCAGGGCTACTGCTTTAGCCTTGGCTCAGGTGCCGTCTCGTGGAGAGCTACCCGCTCCTCGTCTGTTGCCCAGTCCAGCTGTGAGGCTGAGATCTACGCTGGTGCCATGGCGGCACAGGAGCTCCGCTGGCTGACCTTCTTGCTCACTGACTTAGGTGAGCGGCCTAGCTCTGCCCCGGTCCTGTTCGCTGACAACAGGGCCATGATCCTCCTGTGTCAGGAGCCTCGACTCGAGGGCAGAGCGAAGCATATTCAGCTGCGGTACTTCCTCCTGCGTGAGCTACAGCAACGACGTCAGGCTCGCGTAGTACACTTGGCCTCAGGTGCCAACACAGCTGATATCTTTACGAAGGCGCTTACGCCTAAAGATCATCAGCGACACTGCGTACAGCTTGGTCTAGTCCCTGTAGCCTCTCACTTGCTAGGGCCTTGACTTTGTACTGTCCTTTATATGTATACTCAGACTGGACTTGTGTCCTCTCCCAGTGGCTGGACTAGTAGTGCCGCCCAGGTCTTGTTCTCGCCTTGTCTGTACTCCTTCTGACTGGTCTCTTAGACCCTTGTCTTAGAGGTTGGACTAGTAGTGCCGCCCTGAGCTGCTTGTTTAGGACATTCCCCTATGCAGTCAAGGGGGTGTGTCAAACATGTGTATTTGTTATGTTTGCATAGATTGTATAGGGTCACCTCTTAGAGGGTACAATACTTAGGTATATCTATCTGTACTCTCCCTCTACCTATCATTCACTTCTCTCAGTTTGATACCAACAGCCACTTCCGTTCAACCAGCCACAGGCACCTGCTGCCTGGCCCCTAGCACCTGCTGCCTGACCCCTGTGTGTGACTGGCACACTAGTGTGACCACTGCAAGTGTTCCAACTTCCACTGTTCTGCTTGTGCTGCATTAGTACTCACACATTCACTTATGAAAACCAGAACCAATGTTCTTCAGAATTCTATTTACCACTATATCCAGCACTATTCTGATGCACACTTATTCCAACTCAAAGCTACAGCCTACATCCCTACATAAGCACACAAGTACATAAGTTCCATCATTCTAGCTTCCTGCCACCTCCCCCCTCCAACCACTACCAGACCTCTCGCCAGGCTGCAATTCTCCCGGAACCACTCAGTATGTGTTACTGGTTCCTGTATATAAAGCACGTGTAAGGAATTCTCTACCCCCTCCCCTGGCACCCATGACCACCTCTCCACTCCTCTCCACCCATCACATCATCCACCCCCCCACTCCCCCCTCTCATCATCAGCCTCCCCCCTCTCTTCTCTCCTTCACAACTGCCCTGCTGCCGCTCCACTCTTCACAGAATGCGAGACGAGGCAGTTGGCGCAGACAGCTTCCTGCCTTGCACAGTGCCACCTGCACAGCACCACAGGGGAGAGAGAGAGGGGAGAGGAACCAAGAGAAACATCAGCAACCAGAGCAGACACTACAATTCTACACACCCCCACTCACAGAGTAAACAGAGTCAGGAAAGGTCCCAGGAACTCCACCCACCACCAGCCAAGCCAACAAACCATCTACAAGCCCCACACCGTCCCCTCAAAAGGCACACCCCCCCCAAGCCCCCAACCCCCCACCTTCCCCCTCCCCTTTTCCCCCCACCCCAGCCCAGCCCACCCACACTCACCGTTCCTCTGCGCATTACCCGCCGGCCTCCCCCCCCTGGGTCCGCCCCACGGGGGCCTCTCCACGGCCCCGGCCTTGGGGCTGGGGCTCCTCAGGCTCGTGGTCCACTTCTGAAACTGCACCGCCAGCGCATCGCCCCTCTCCTCCGCACTCCCCCCCCCCGCCACGTCGTCCGGGTCCGCCACACTCCCCGCCGTGCTGCTCGCTGCTGTCCGGTCTGTTCCCACCGACAGCCTCCTTGCTGCCGCTGCTGCTGCTTCCGCTCCTCCTCCAGCTCCTCCTGCTCCTCCTGCTCCTCCCCTGCCGATGCCAGAGCGCAGAGGCGATACCCCCGGCCTGGTAGCAGCAGCGTGAGCAGCGGCGGTGGCTGTGCCACTATTGCTGCCGAAGGTGCTGGCACGCCTGAGGCTCGTGTTGAACCCGCCGCTGCGGCCGTCACGCAGCGACGACTCCCACCCGCTCTTCTTCTGCCCCCCTCCTCCTCCTCCTCCTCCTCCCCCCCCCCTGCTAGCCGCAGCAGCGACGGCAGCGATGGCGGCAGAGTGGTGGTTGGTGCTGCTGATGCTGTGGCTGCCACGGCCGCTGCTGAGCGCGTCCATGCGATGCTCTGCCGCAAACGAGCTGCCACCGCCCAAGCTGCTGCGGTGATGCGACACCGACTGACGCAACGGCTGCAGCCCTCCTCTTGACTCCCCACCACCGGCTGCTGCTCCTGCCATGCGCCGGCTGCTACCAACCCCTCCCCCGCCTGCTGCTGCTGCTCCTCCTCCTGCTACTGCAGCACCACCGCCAGGAGCTTTCATCTTGGATGTGCCTGCAAGAGAGGCCCTCCTCCCAGCCGCCGCAGCAGCAGCAGCAGGATCACCAGTGCTCTGACCTCCACGGTATCCAAAGCTCGTTCCGCCGCCCACCACCACCTCGTGCCCCTTCATCCCGATCCCTGCCACCGCCGCCGCTTCAGCCGCAACAGACACTGGCGCAGCCGCTGCTGCCGCCGCCACTGCCGTTACCAGCGCAGCCGCTGCCCCTCCCTGCTGCTGCTGCTGCGGCTGCTGCTGCTTTGGGAATCCCAAGGCGTCGGTGCCCCTCCCCACTCCCTTAATCAGAGACCCCATGCCCTTCTCAGGCACCTCCAGCCCCGCTGCCGCTCCAAAGCTTCCCTCCTCCTCCGCGTCCCCACTACCGCCCTTGCCCCTCCCCCCCTTGCCGGTACCGGTTCCGGCGGTGCTAGCAGGCGGGTCCTGCAGCATCAGCAGGCGCCTGGACCCTGCACCCAGGGTGTTGCTGGGGTTGCTGGCAGCAGAACCAGCAGCGGCAGCAGCAGCTCCAGCGCCAACGCCCTTGCCTACTCCTCCTGCCCGGCTGGGAGATGCATTGGCGCGGGCGGCGGATGAGAGAGATTGGGCGGCAGCGAGCGAGTGCAGAGGCGAGTGGAAAGCCGACACCGACGAAGACAGCGGCGACACGGGACCATGGCTACCAGGGCCACCAGCTGCAGCAGTGGCCGACGAGGGGCGGTGGGCGGAGCGATCAGCACTGACCGACCGGCTGAGAGCGCCGCCTCGAGGCAGACCAATCGCCGCAGCACGCTCTCCTCCTGCTGCTGCCGGTACACCACCACCAGCACCACCACCAGCAGCAGCACCAGCAGCAGCACCAGCAGCACCACCAGCAAGGCTGGTCCTGCGTCCCGCACGCGCAGCAGCACCAGCAGCCCCTCCAGAGCCCACACCAGCCGAGCCCCAAGCGGCGCCAGCAGCAGCGCCAGCAGTAGCAGCACCCAGAGCAGCAGCAGCCTTGGTCTTACTGGCAGTGGACGCAGTGGGCGCCAAGAATCCCGCCAGCTCCAGCGGCACAGGAGCCTTGGCCGCTTGCCGCAGGGGGGACTTGGCTGGGACCGTTGCTGCTGCAGGAGCAGCGGCAGGTATGGCCGCAGTGGCGGCTTTCAGGCGGGCGCTCACCTCCGAAACAGTCTGGACAACCGCGCTCTCCGCGCCCGCTACTGCTTCCGCTTCCGCTTGCGCTTCCGCCTGCTCCGCCTCTTCCTCCTCCCTCTCCCGCCGGTTCTCCGCCCCACGAGCAGCAGGCGACGCAGGTCGCGACTCAGCCACGGGCGACGGCGACGACGAAGACGAGGCGGCGGCCTGCGACAGCGCAACGGGCGACGGCCGAGCGGGCGACACCGGCGCATGAGAAGCAGGCGGGGAGAGAGGCTTGCGGGCCGGCTCAGGAGCAGGAGCAGCAGGAGCGGGAAGAGCGGGAGCGGGAGCGGGAGCGGGAGCGGTAGCAGCAGGGGGGCTGCACGGCGGGCTGATGGGTCCGAGCGCCGACTCCAGGCCCTCCGTCGTCACTTCGCGCTCCCAGTCGCCGTCGCTGCTGCCGCTGCTCGCGCTGCTGCTGTTGCTGCTCGCAGCTGCCGCTGCCGCCGCCGCTTCCGCCGCCGCCGCCGCCGCTGCTGCAGCTTCAGCCGCAGCTTGCGCCTGCCTCTGCTGCTGCAACAGCTGCTGCTGCTGCTGCTGCTGCTGTAGAAGCAGGGCTTGGCGCGCCGAGCCAGCAGCAGCAAAGAGCGCCGGCGATCCGCCGCGCCGGTAGTCGCGCTTGTAGCTGCGCTCGCTCTCCGTCTCGCTCCAGTCGCCCGCCGCACTCCTGCAGTCCTCCCAGTTCTCCTCCTCCTCGTCCTCAAACACATCCTCCTCCTCCTCTTCCTCCTTCACCTCCTCCTCACTCTCCTTCCTCGCCACTTCCGCCTCCGCTTCCGCCTCCGCCTCCGCCTTCGCCTCCGCTTCCGCCTTCGCCTCCGCTTCCGCCTTCGCTTCCGCTTGCTGCGCCATCGTTGTCTGGCCGTAAAACGACTGCACTGGCACAACCTTCTGCCGTTCCTCCGCCTCCTCCTCACTGTCGCTCTCGCTCTCGCTGCTCGAGCTGTACGCATCGTTCTGCCCTGCGGGTTCCCCCTGCGCCTTTCCGCTCTCCCCTTCCGCGTCCGACTCCGCCTCCGCCTCCGATTCCGCTGCCCAGGTGCTCTCCGGCTCCGCCTCAGATACCGCGAGTGTCGCGGAAGCGGGCACAGCGGCGATCGCCGCTTGCGCCTGCGCCTGCGGGAGCGGCAGGGGCTGGCCCGCGCGGATGCCACTCTGGCTGTAGTCCGCGTTCCCCGTGCCATAGTCCGGTGCGCGCTTGGCGCGCAGCATCACCGTGTCGCTGTCGCTGCCGTAGTCGATCGGAGACTTAAACTCCGCCGCCGCAGCAGCCGCCACCGCCGCCGCCGCCGCGGCTGCCGCAGCCGCGCCGCCCTTGTACTCGTCGGGCGCCGGGGCGGAAGCCGGCAGGCGGAACGCAGTCCCCGCAGCATCAAACGCAGCGTATCGCGCGGCTGTAGCAGGGCGGACGGAAGAAGCGACCGAGCTGGGACTGGCGGCTGTAGCATCGAGGTACGTCGATCCCACGCCCGATGCGGCCGTGTTCGCCGTCTCCAGGCTCTCGTCACGCGTCAGCGCCGTCATCTCCGACTGCGACTGCGACATCGCAACGTGCGACTCCTTGAACGACTCCACGTGCGACTCCTCGTCCTCCTCCTCCTCAGACGACGACGACGAGCAGGACGACGATGCCGGCGACGACACGGCCTCGACTTGCTCCTCCGCCTTCTCCTCCCTCGCATACTCGTTACCAGTTGCTTCACCGATAAAGGTTTCATCGACGGGCGCCTCTAGACGCTCCGTCTCCGTCTCCATCTCAGACTCAGACTCCGATTCCGTCTCCGACTTAGACTCCGACTCGATTTCCGTCAACTCCGTCACCTCCGTCACCCCCGTTACCGTCTCCGTCACGACACCGCCAGTCGCCGCGCCGTAATGGCCCATCCCGGCGAACGCGGCGGCGGCAGCGTGAGCCGCGGCGGCTTTCTCGGCAGGCACCGCGCTGCCCGGGCTAGCCGGCACTGGCGACGCCTTGCCGCTCTCGCCGCCCTGCTGCTGCGGCTGATACGGCTGCTGCTGCTGCTGCTGCTGACGCTGCTGCTGCGTCGATGACTGCTTGGCGGACGGCTTGAAGCAGCTAGTGGGGGACTTCTGGCGAATCCTAGTCAGCCATCCTCGCTTCCCTCCCTCCTCGCTCCCTTCGCCTTCCTCCCACGCCTCCTCCGCCTCCTCCTCCACCTCGTCCACGTGTCCTCCTCTCTTCTCTTCGTCGCTGCTGTACCCGTCCACGTCAGGCACGTCCTCAATCTCAATCTCCTCCACGTGGAGCTTCCGCGGCGCCCCGCCGGTTTCCGCCACGCGCAGGCGCGGCTCCATGTCCTCCTCCGCCTCTTCGTCCGACGAGTCCGCGTCTCTCAGCGCCTTGGGCGCGAGGCAGCGCAGCGGGGACGAGATGGGCGAGCGGAGCGGGGACCGGGTGGCGGTCGAAGATAGCGCGGGCGAGCGGAACGGTGAGCGCAACGGGGAGCGCGGGGGGGTCTTGGCGGACGGCGGCGGAGCGAGGCCGTGGCGCTTGTTGAACGCCTCTTTGGCCTCGAGAATGACCTCCAAGGGCTGCTCACACGGAGACCGAAACAAAGCCGTAGTTAAATACGACATTCAAAGCCGTTGATTAGTAAAGCCTATGGTTAGAAAAAAAAGAAAGAAAAAAACCGTTAGGTCGCGGATCGGAAAGGGCGAGGATGACGATGGTGAGAGGATCACGGGGATCAGCAAGCCGTACCTGCGAGCCGCACTCTTGAGCGAGCTCGAATAGGCGGGACGCGATGTCCAGGCGGCCCTCTTCTTCCGCCGCCGCGATCTGCCGCAGCCACTTGTCCGCCGACCGCAGATTCCCCGACCTGCGCGCGGGCTGACCGCCTTCCGCCATCCTTCCGCTCGCGCCGTCGTGGTCCTCCGCCATGCGCTTGTCCAGCACGTCGCGGAGCCCCTCGAGATTCATGGGCACGCTGCTCCACGTGGCCTCCGCCGCCTGCTCTTGACTTGCCAGCTGCTGCTGCAGCTGCTGCAGACCGCTTCGTGCGGGCTGCTGCTGCTCCTCCAGCTGCTGGTTCTGCTGCTGCTGGTACGGCAGCGGATGCACGCTTGGCGTGGCGAGCGTAAAGGTTTCCTGCTGCTGCTGCTGCTGCTGCTGTTGGGAGAACTGCAGCTTCTGCGGCTGTGGCACCTCCCGTGCGTGGGCGTTGTTGCTCGCGTCATTGGGGCTCGCGTAGTTCAGCGGCTCGGGCGCGATCTGGCCTCGGCGCGCTGCAGGAGCAGGCAACGGCTCCTTCCCGCCAGGGCTCCTCCTCGACCGACCCGATAGCGAGCGCACGATGGACGAGAGCCCGAAAAACGACTTCTTCTTCTTCTTCCCGCTTCCAGGCGAGGAGTCGATGGGCACGCCGCAGCCAGTCACGACGCCGACCATCCCTCTCCTGCGGCCGCTTGACGACCGCTCCACAGGGTAGATCTCCTCCTCCTCCACGTGTTCCTCCTCGTCCCACACCTCCTCCTCCACCTCGTCCTCCTCGTGCCGTTCCTGGATCTGTCGAGCCAGTTGCAGCAGACCCTCCGGCGCGTCCGTTGGGCTCTCGTTGTCTTGCCCCATGCTGGCCCACTTGGCGCCCCAGCCGCCGACTATGGCTCCCGCCGACGAGTCGGACTCCACGGATTCACTGGCGGGTGCACGGAAAGGGAAGGCGAGAAACGGCACGCGGGACGAAAAAAAGAATGCTTTCTGTTAAGCAGCGTACGATTGCTCTTGGGAGGGAATACGAAGACGGAATGGTGACGCGGGGAACCGTGGAGTTGAGCAGCATGCATCGGAGACTGGAGCTTGGTTGGCGTGCGGCTCCGAAACGTCAGCGAAAAGTTGGTAACCGTAACTCGTTCTGCTCCTTCGAAGGTTACTTACTTGCGCTCGTCGTGCCATCCAGCTGCAGGCCGCGCCGCTGGCAAGACGCCCGCCATTGGCGAGAAAATATGGCTGCCAAGGCTTTAGAAGCAAATGAAACGGCTACAGGTGAAGCACCGACGAAGGTAAAAAAACCGAAACACCGGGAAGACCTAGTGTCTAGGTTTTGATTTATTTTGCAGGAGAAGGAGCGAGCTGGCTTGCCTGCGTCTACAGCCTAGTAATGAAGCGCTACGAGTTATCCTTGTGGACTGGGAATAGGCCGTTGTTGCTTGTTCGCGTGTCTACTAGTCCCATAGCACGCAAACCTTTGCCCTGTGACAAATGATCAACAAGAAGACAGCACGGCGAAAGTTGATGATAGCAGGAGCGATGGACAATTTGGGAAAGCCGGGATCTTGACGGGGGCTGCTAGTCCTGGACGCCCGTTGAAATCGGCCCGCCTTGTTCGAACAAAGCCGTTGGCGGCGGAGTAAAAAGCGGCGGTATCCTTTGCCCGAGGCTACAGCATCCTAAGGGTGTGCTGAAGGTCGGACTAGGTTTGGCCCACGAGCCCGATTTGTTCTGTTGGGAGAAAGGGGTGGCTTGGTTGGGTTGATGGTCTGCTCTGCACTGCGAGGCTATCGCAAAATATCCAGACGAACAGGTTTGGGAAGGAGGCTTGCGAATTTCACCATCTCACGCGCGCGCCGCGATGTCTTCCCAGTGCAGCATATTTCCAGACCAAGCCCTGGGAAATTGGATGAGAGAGCGACTCGTCGACGAGCCGCATCAGACAAGTGTACTGGAGATGCCCAGCAGACGTGGCACGGCAATCACGTTCTCACGGCCGTGTGTTCGTGCCGCGATCTGACCTGCGTGGACCAAGCGCCATTTTGCATGGAGCCTTCGCGCCAGGGCCTGGACCTGGTCCCGCCTGCAGTGAAAGGAACGATGCCCGTTTCACGTGGATGGCGAGCGCGGTCCGGTCTGCGTCGTGAGAAATTTGTGTCCTCGTGATGGTCCTCAGCTGGGTGATGTGAGCGGAAGAGGGTGTGAACGGCAACGGAAACTTGACGTCAGGCCTCGCCGTCAGACGGATAACACCAAACGGCAGCGAAATGGAATTGAGGGAGGGATTGACGGTGAACGTGCATCGTTGTGGTTTCGTCACTCCTCAAATTTGTTGGTACTTCGGATACCTTGAATACGACCCTAGGTACAAAGTGCCGGCCCTCGCTGACAGGTGAAATCTTTATCCTCACTGAAAGGTGTGTCTAAAAACTTAAAGCCCGCAGCCAAAATTGCGAGGCGCGACCTTCAAACGCAGTGCGTTTGAAAGTTGCGTTTTCGTGGGTGTATTGGGGGGTAACGAGACTCTCGTCACTCAGGGGTGCCTTTCAAGTTCAGTGTGGAGGGTAATTTGGAACACCAGGTGCCGAGCGTTTCTCAACCGTCCAGTTTTTCTAGATTTTCATCTGACGGCGCGTAAGCCAAGCACTTCCCCTAGTCAGTCGAAAGGCAATCTCATCTGTCAAACTGTGTGTTTGTAAATCTGACGGTTCATAACAAGCGTTGAATTTGCGAGAGTATACGCCCTCGCGATTTTCCAGCGTATTTCGTACAGCCTGAGGGTCAAACTTCATACGCAGTGCGTTTGAACAATTTGGGCCACGGGTCTTAAAGCCCGACCGGCAGGTTGCATATTGGTACTATTGAAGTGGGTGGGGCGGCAGGTTACGATTGGTTGACGAGGAAAAATATAAGCGAAATATTTTTGCGAAACTTCTTTTTCGTCCACCTCGTGCTTGCGCGGGAGTTCCCAAGGGCTACGCAACCTGGCAGAGGTGTCAGGTTTGAGCCCCGTCATTTGGCAGGGGACTCGCACCTGCCTCTTTGTCATGTTGCAAGGGGGGTTTTCATGCCTGCGTTTTTTGCGCAAACAGCCCACACCATTTTATTTGTTAGGGCAAGTTGAAAGGAAACGAGACTCAATTATTGGGCTTCGGTTCGCCCTTGTGCTATCAAACACACATTGGTACACTTGCGCTAAACCGCCTGAAAGTCAAATTTTTAACGAGTAATTACTATTTGAGCACACTTCGTGCTTGTTCACCTCGATACTTGGCAGGGACGCAAACTTGCCAAGTTTGTCGAGGCACAGAGTTGAGGTTTTTGAGTCTCGTCAACCACTGCTGCGGTTGGGTTCGGTTACAGTTCTCAAGATGCAGCATCTTGAGAAAAAGAGAGTTGCAACCTGTTGGTCGGGCTTTAAAGGAGCTGTACACATTCCCTGAAATATGTTGACTGCTACAATGTGAGTTCGGTTGGAAATATGCTGATTGGACGGCAAGAGTGACGACGACCGTCATTTCGTCAAAATCAGGGAAGTCAAATTGTAACAGCAGATGCGGGAAATCGAAGGGGCGGATGCAATAGGGGACGAAATCGGGGGGGTGAGAGGCGAGAGGGAGGGGGGGGGGGGGGGGGGGGGGCGAATTCAGGGGGTGGGGGGGCGATAGGAAACTGCTGAGCGATGGGGGATATCGGCGGGTGCAAGAGGGGACGAAATCGGCGGGTGCAAGCGGGGACGAAATCGGGGGGTGGGCTGCTGAAAACATTCAACTTTGAGGGGTGGGGGGACAAAATCGAAACACAGGGTCAAAAATGCAGGGGGGGAACCGCGGGGGCGCTACAAGGGGCGGAATGGGGACGAATTCGGGGGAGACCCCAATAAAAACATTCGGAAACTGGGGCAAAGCGCTACAGGGGGGGAAACAGATTTGCAGGGCGGGGGTGCACTGTTCCGCAATGAGAATGGGGTTTGTAGTACACAAACCCCACATTTTGTTTTTGAATTGTTTCCACGAGTGGCGAGGCGTTCGTTTCACACAGCGAAATTACGCTGTAATCTGATTCCCAATGTTTATAATTTGAAACACATTTCAGAGAATGTGTACCACGGCTTTAACTGATGACTTCTTTTCTACATGTGCCGTGGTGAACAGTGTTTTGTAATTAATAATTATTCTATAAATTTCTAAACACATATAATCAAAACAATATCTAAAAATATATGCATCAACATGCAAGGCATGTTGAAGTTCTTAATGTAACTGTTAAAATTATATATTGTATTATATAATTGTTAGGCTTGGTAGGTTACTGAACTTTACTGTAGAGTGTACAACACCCCTCCTTGTATCCCTCTCTCTTCTATTCCCAACCTCTTTTTCTCTCAACTTTCCTAGCACCTAAAACCTCTCGCCATTCTCATGGCTCCTCCTAGCTCCTAGCTAAACCTTGTGCCATTCTATGGCTTCCTAGCTAAGCGTGTCTTTTGAGATGGTATTAGAGCAGTTCGTTCCGTGTGGGCCTGCTCCTCGCGTTTCCGCTGCGTGCTCGTTTCTCTCTCTATCTCGCGCTGCCATGGCGGCCGCGTCAAGCTGCTGTGGCCGCGTCGTCGTGCCGCGGCGCCGCCGTCGACGTCCATGGCGCCCGCGTCCAGCTGCTGTAGCCGCGCCGTCGTGCCGCAGCTCCGCCGTCGCGTCAAGATGCTGTCGCGACGTGACGGCGCCGTCACGCTGCCCCTGCGTCTACGCGACAGCGCGCAGTCGGCGTAACGGCGACGTCGTGCTGCCGTCGCAGCGTCGACGCCCCGCTGCGGCATCGACGCCGCTCCATGACGGCGTCGTCGGGCTGCAACCGGCCGCGTGACGCTTGTGGCGCCGCTAGACCGGCCGCCCCGCATGTGAGCCTGTGGCGCCCCCCCCCCCCACCCCCCTCCTTCCCCTGTGCCCTCTTCCATTCCGCAGACGACGGCTGACTCCCGCCGGCCGTCCCACCGTCGCGGGGCCTGGCCACGTCACCGAGAGGTGCGGGTGCCGCCGCCGCTGCCGCTGTTGTCGAAGCCGCCGCCGCCGCCGCTGTCGCCGCTTGCGTCGGGGCCACGCAGCCGCACGCCGCCGCCGCCGCCGCTGTCGACACTGCCGCCGCTGCCGCCGTCGCCGCCGCAGCCCCTGCGGTCGACGTCGCCGCCTCACGCGCCGTGGGGTCGACCGACCTAGAGTCGCTGTCACTGTGGCTGGAATGGGGGTGCTAGGTTAGGGGGTGTGGGTGTGTGTGGGCATGTGACTACCAAGCCTAGGGGGTGTGTTAAAATTATATATTGTATTATATAATTGTTAGGCTTGGTAGGTTACTAAACTTTACTGTAGAGTGTACAACACCCCTCCTTGTATCCCTCTCTCTTCTATTCCCAACCTCTTTTTCTCTCAACTTTCCTAGCACCTAAGACCTCTCGCCATTCTCATGGCTCCTCCTAGCTCCTAGCTAAACCTTGTGCCATTCTATGGCTTCCTAGCTAAGCTAGTCTTTTGACAGTAACTGCCAAAGCTTTTAAGATCAGCCAAACTGTACACAAAATAACTCCGTAGGTGTTGTTTCTTTGTAGACAGATCCGCCATCTGGTTATACATATGATTCCCCCAGAACCTTGAATTTGATGGCCTTGAGACTTTCGACTCTATTAGACTGGCTGTTATGAATTATAAGGGAACGTGATTACAGAATGATCCAGAATAACGAGGCCTAGGGATTATGTAGTGCGAGTTGACCATGTTGAATGTCGAGGGTTGGACCAGTCAAGGGCTCGACAGTCCGAGGGTGACGGGGTCAAAATGCGTTCGGGGCGACTCGGGATCAGGTTGGGGCCGAAAAGGTCGACGGGGGCTGGTTTGGCGCGATAACCAAGGACTGAGCCTGCGGAACCGAGAGGTTCACGTGTACTCACTGTGGCGAGCCCCAATAAGGAATCGTAATTCCTTACACTCTCCCACATTCTAAAAGGAAACAACATCCAATTTCCCAGGTAAAACTCCAGAAAACCCAATGCTCCAAGGACGTCGAAATAATCCCACACTGCCGCTGAAAATCCCATAACGCAGCTACCAAGATGCCGCTGCAAAACTCCAACCGCTATAGTTCCCATACATGCTGCAAACTTGAAATGCCTCCGCAGGTTAAACCGCTCTAATGGCCGTGAAATTCCGCAACGACTGCTCCAGAAGACTCTTACACGAACTCCAAAAAATCTTCGAAGGTCAAAACACTGCGTGCGAGCTGGTCCCACCACAGCTCCAACAGTACTACTGCCAAAGTTTCTGTAAATCCGATACTGTTCCGGATGGGTGGCGATGATGCGAAGGGGCCGTACTCACATTGTCTTGCGAATTGAGAATTTAGGTGGTAGCGGATGGTGGCGAGAGGCTGACGACGATGGCGATGACCTGTAACCTGTATCGAACCACTCCCGTGAATATCCTCGAATAGAACCCTATTTCAAAGGACGCCAGCTACATCAGCTTCTTTGTCCGTACACGCAGAAAATTTCGGGAAAATTCGAAACTGCTACAACTCTCCTTCTGCTCCATATAACCAAAACACTCCACAAATGTCGGTCGATGTCACTCGTACCCCTGAAGATAGCGGGCACAAATCCAGCTGGAAATGCTTGAACTGCTCCTCAAACCCACCGAAAATGTCGGAACTCTATCGATACTGAACCAAAACTGCAACACTGCTGCACAGCTACCCGTAAAAATGCCCAGGCGTCACGGCGTCCTTTAGCAGCGCCCCCACGGTTTCTCCACCAGCTCTACACATGAACTGAACCCTTTATCTTAGGGTTTACCGGAGTCCACCGCCTCGGCATGATGTTTTGGCCGTCGATCAGGGTCAATGCGCATCATACACCGTCGATCTCCACTCAGCTGTTACCCAATTCTAAAATTCTCCGGTACCCTTGTCTAGCTGGCCATACAGACGTTCACGCATCTCGCGGCTGCTGCAGGTTACCCAAAACTGCTTCGTTGCTGCTTAAGTAACTAGGTGAATCCGTAGAGATAGGAGTGCGCACGCTCTAGTCAGAGGAGCTTTAACGAGCTTGCCTACTAACCGCTGTACAGCTCCCTTCTCCGTCGGAAACTCGTCCAACTACACCCGCAAGAGTCGGAAACTCCTTCTGCTGCACCAGGTAAAAAACCCTTAGCTCCACTGCAACAGTAACCCCTAAAATTTCGGGGACACTCCATCAGCACAGTGTAGTTTGCAGGTTCACCCCCCTTATTTACCCAGAAGCCATCGATTAATAAGTCGACACTACCACCTGGTGGGAATGGTGATTTTCGAGTAACGTAGCTGAGCGAGTAGCAGCCCGAACGCCGCTAACCCATCTATTCTAGTACTCCCGTCGTTCTTCTCCCACTGCTTCAACTCCTGACAGTTAACGCATTCGGCGACCAGTGGAAAACACTTAATACACACCCAGTGGTTGTGGCCTCCGTTTCCGTTGATCGTGGGGGTATGAATCGCTGGTCCACGAAAAACGCCTCCCCACGCAGGAAGTCGCTCTCGCTGAGTACACTCACTCCAGCACAGCGTCATCACCTCCAGATGGCCGTCGTGGTGTATAGCGCCGATGTCGTTAATCCCAGCTGCTCCCACACAACTGCACACCCATACGTCTTTGTGCGATCGTGTCATTCCGAAATTGTCGGATCCGCCCACTGCCGAAATTGTGTTGAAGTCCCGTCCCTCGCCTACAACTAGCTTGCCGGAAACGCCGGGACCTGCGACACAGCTACAGTTTACCCTGCCGCTGCATGGCATGCCAGACGTACATCGCCGTGCATCCCGCCATTTTCGCCACCCCGCGCGCTCCTGAGGACCAACTCCCAACCACCTGAGGACTCCTGTACACTTGTCTTGTACTCATGACGAAGCCTTCGCTTTTTTCGGAAGCCAATCCGAAGAATCTGTCCGAACACCCGAAAATTACGAAAGCTCTAACGAACACACCCGAAAAACACGGCAAAAGCGTTGTCCACTCTTCGACGGGAAATAATTCCGTCTACGACCAGGGAAGGGGAGGACCGGTCAATCCCAGCCGTCCATCGG
Source organism: Closterium sp. NIES-67 (assembly GCA_027943415.1). Taxonomy (NCBI): domain Eukaryota; kingdom Viridiplantae; phylum Streptophyta; class Zygnematophyceae; order Desmidiales; family Closteriaceae; genus Closterium; species Closterium sp. NIES-67. The sequence continues at coordinate 141,376 of BQMB01001254.1, read as the reverse complement.
ACAGGATCTGACGGCATCGGCAACGCCCGCGCAATTGATTTCCGCGACGTCCGCTCGCCATCAGCATCCTTCCTCCCCCTTCCCCGATAGGGTCTGCTCCCCTACCAGAAGCCTAATGGGCAGGAGTTAAGCTCTGATACCAGCGGTTATGAATTATAACCCAGAGCATAGTGCTCAATACTATAAGGGAACGTGATTACAGAATGATCCAGAATAATTAGGCCTAGGGCTTATACAGTGCGAGTTGACCATGTTGAATGTCGAGGGTTGGACCAGTCAAGGGCTCAAGAGTCCGAGGGTGACGGGGTCAAAATCAGGGCTAATTTTCCGTTTTTCAAGACCCAGCGGTCTCAGGATTCGCGTCACTAAAGACCCTGAAAATTCAGCATTCCCTGGAAAATCTCTCTTTATTTCATGATTAATTTGACATTTCAATCTGAAATTCAGAGTGTTTTTTGGGACTCCCTACCCATCAGCGGAACCTGTGGGCACTTCGAGTACAAGCAGGAAGGACATCGATGGAAGTAACGATGGAGAAGAATACAGAACACGCACTTGCTGCTGCTGCTGTCCCTCACCACCACACCAAGTTCGATATTTTCTCTGTCAAACGCGACAGAAATGCGTACAACTTAGAGGGACAGTGCGCAACCTTGCTAAGGTGATAAGAGTGACAACCATGCACTGCACTTCTGTAGTTGTGAAAGTTCCACGGGTCGTGCCTTCAGATTGCGTGGAAAATTGGTCAGGGTTGCGAAGAAATGAGGAGGGGGGGGGGGGTGGGAGGGTAGGGTTGCAATTCCAGCACGAGTGAGTTTCCATGCCAGTCGGATGGCCAGGATAAATTTTCGTGCAATCCGGATTGCTCAGGGAGTTCCTTGGAAACGCTCGGAATCATTCAGGAGGTTTGTGAGTCTGAAACCCTCAAAATCAGGATTTCAGCGGGAAAGACCCGGAATGTACCTGACATTCCGGATGTTTACCCTTGAACCGAGAGCCCTGGTCAAAATGGGTTCAAGGCGACTCGGGATCAGGTTGGGCCGAAAAGGTCGACGGGGGCTGGTTTGGCGCGATAACCAAGGACCGAGCCCGCGGAACCGAGAGGTTCGCGTGTACTCGCTGTGGCGAGCCCCAGTAAGGAATCGTAATTCCTTACACTAGCAAACAACCCGAGGGACGACGAATCCAGTAGTGTAGACTCTGCGAGGCATTTTCCCACCAGAACCCTGGGCGCGCGCCATCCGAGAGACCTTACCGAAGCATTTAGATAGCGATAGATGGATCTGGTATCGTCGGCGGAAGGCCGCTTCGTGGCGGATGGAGTGGCGCAGAATATGCGCGCCGATGGGCGCGCGCGGGAGGCCTTCCGCCCCTTCAGCCTGGACACTGGAGTCATTCCGCAGGTGGGAGCCTGCGTGATGCGCGCTGCGCTGTGCGCTTTGCGCAAAAGGCTGAGAAATGCGGGTTTAGGACGCACGGCTCAGGGCTGAAGGCTCGGGGTTGAGGGCTGCGGGCATAGGGTTGAGGGGTCGCTGGTTTTTGGGCGTCTTTTAGTCGAAGGAAACCGTGGAATGGGCGTGTGATGGCGTGCGATGGCGTGGATGGCAACCTCCACGGATAGTGGCAGAGGTGGCCCTGGAGCCACTGCTTGGTGGAAGCGGACCTCCCACCTGCCGCCTCGTATGCGCTTGTGGCAGAATCTCCCACGCGTTTGTGTATCTTGGGACCCTCACTCTCTCACCCTCTCACTCTCTCCATTTTTCTTTGCGTTGGATCAACGGCTCTCCTACTCCTCCCCCTACCACTCGACTCTGCTGTCACCCTCTCGTGCAGGCAACTGGCTCGGCCAGACTGCGATTAGGCGCCACACATATACTGGCGTGTGTCAAGGTGCGTTTTTGAGACGACTCAAAAGTCGACTGCGATTAGGCGCCACACATATACTGTCAAGGTGCGTGCTGTGAAGGGACGACGGGGGGAGGGGCCGAGGCACCGGGTGAGGGGTTGGTTGAGGGCATGTGCGGGTCCAGTTGAGTCCATGGTAAGGGCAGTTTACTTGCAGTTTGATATCCATCTGATTTTGCAGGGTGTTTTTGAGAATTCTCAAAAACACCCTGCAAAATCAACCACATCAGCGCCAGTTTAGAGCAACAAGGCAGTGGTTTGGTTGCATTGGAGTGCCATGTTGACTGCTGCCTTAGTAACTTGGTTGGTGGCAGGCACATCTGCTCCTCCTCCTGCTTCTCCGTTTGGCGTCAAGCGTTGAGTCAACGTGCCTCATACCCACCTCCTCCTCCTCCTCCTCCTCTTCCCCGTGAAACTGCCCTCAGAACCCTTGCCTTGGTCCTTGTGAACCAACGCCCCAACGCCCCAACGCCCCAACGCCCCAACGCGCTACTGTGTGTGCAGGCGGAGATAGGGTCGCCACCACCAGGGAGGCCGTGGGGCGGGCGGATAGAGGTGTCGGTGGACTGCTCTCCCACAGCCACGCCTGCTTTCAGGGTACTCATGCTGCTCGTGATGCTGGCGGTGGTGGCGGTGGTGGCGGTGGTGGTGGTGATGGTGTGGCGGTGGTGGTGCTGGTGCTGCTGCTGCTGGCGCTGGTGCTTGTTTCTATAATGATGTGGTTGCTGGTATTCGTTGTGCTCCCTTTACGCCTGTGAACTCATGGTGACCCACCCATCCACCCCCAACTCGCAGGGCAGAGGAGGAGAGGAGTTGTCTCAGGAGCTCACACGTGTGCTCGAGAGATCGTTCCTAGGAGGCGCAGACGGCTCAGGTGCCATGGGGGTAGGGGGAGGGATGAGATGATATACAACGTACATCGCACTGTCACGATCCCTTTCTTTCGCCTCGTTCTCCTTCACTTAACCATATGCTTTTGGAGCGCGATACATCCGTTCCGGCCCTCACCTTTCTCACTCTCCTCCTAACCAGTTGTATTTTGAGTCGACTCAAAATACAACCCTTCCCTTCTTTGAGGCTCCTCAAAAATAGACTCCTCACGCGATACATCCGCCCTCACCTTTCCCACTCTCCTCCTAACCCTTCCCTTCCCTTCCTCCATCCTGCTACACTCCACCCCCTTTTACCTCATCTCCTCTCCGCCCCCACCAGGAGCGGCGGTGGAGCTGGGGCAGCTGGTGCTGGTGGAGCGCAAGAGCTGCTGGGTGCTGTACTTGGACGCCCTCGTGCTCAACATGGACGGCAACCTCGTCGACGCCCTCTCCATCGCCTTCAAGGTGCCGCCGTGCCGCCATGCCGCCGCGTCCCCTCACACACGCATGCACACCCTCTGTCTCTCTCTTTCTCTCCCGCATCCTCCCTCCCTTCCTCCTCCAGCTCTCACTTGATTGATTCGTGTCAAGAGGCACACTTGCCGCGAAGCAGATGCCTCTCTCCATAGCTGTCACGGCTCACATATCCTAACCCCCCCCCCCTCGCCCCCTTCCCCCCTCGTTTTCCCCCTCCCGATCTATCTCCTCTCTCCGCAACCCTGCCTGCCCTGCCCCACCCACCCATCTCTCCCCCTGTTACCGCTGTGACGAGGCGGCGTTGGGCAACAGCGTGCTGCCCGGGGTGGAGGTGGCGATGGGCGAGGGCGAGAACAGCGAGCCAGAGCTGGAGGTCTGCCTTTGGGTCCACTCAAACGCAGACCCCTCCTTCCCTGCCACGTCCCCCCACCTCTCTCCCCCTCCTCCCCCCCCACCCCTGCCCCCCCCTTCCTCCCCCTCTGCAGGTGGCGTTGGGCAACAGTGTGCTGCCCGGGATGGAGGCGGTGATGGGCGAGGACAGCGACTTCTGAGGTGCCTAAACAATTTGAGGCGATTTTGAGGCGCCTCCCCCCCTTACCCCCACCCCCTAACCACCACCCCCCCCCCGTCACCTCCCCCTTTCAGGCAGCGCTGGGCAACAGCGTGCTGCCCAAGGTGGAGGTGGTGATGGGCGAGGGCGAGGACGGTGAGCCGGAGCTGGAGGTGGTGGATGACCCGGACGAGGGCGTGCCCCTCGACACCTCCGCCACGCCCATCATCGTCACGCTCAATAGAGTACGCACGCGCACGCGGCGGGGCACACACTGCACAGGCCTTCCCTGTTCCTTTCCTTGACGCGAGCATTTTCTGGACTTTTTTCCACTCTCTCGTCTCGACTTGTATGCCTGGTTGATGTCTTGTCTTTTGGGACGACCCCCCTCCCCCCTCCCTCACCTGCCTCCAGACTCCCCATTTCCCTACCCTCCCGGCCCCTCCGACCCCTCCTAGCCCTGTTTTCACCATGGGTGATTTCCTTCATTCTTATTTATGCTGTGCTGTGCTGTCCTGTGCTCCGTTGTGCTGTGCTGTGCTGTGCTGTGCTGTGCTGTGCCGTGCTGTGCGGTGCGGTGCAGCTAGGGAAGCATGTGATAGTGGATGCCACACCAGAGGAGGAAGCAGTGGCAGAGTCGTCTCTCTGTGTGGCAGTGAGGCCGGATGGGCGGGTTGTGAGTGCCACCAAGGGGGGCAATGCTGGGGTGCACCCCTCGGTTCTCTCTGAGATGCTAGACATGTCACACCGTGTGGCCGTGTCGCTGCACCGGCAAGTTGATGCTGCCATGGCAGCAGCAGGGTCGAGAAAAAAGTGAGGCTGCAGTGTGTCGTTACGTTACTAGTTGCAGGCCGTTGTTGGGAATGAAGAATTATGTTTCTTATGTCAATTCGCACTCAAGCGCCCCATGCCAAACTATGCATGTGGGGCTAGGTGCACATGTACATGAAAGATGTGCCAATTTTGTTTTGATAAATTTTAGAGAGGTACCATACCAACATGCAATAAGAGATTATAACGGGAAATCATTCAGCAATGTAGCATGATATACTACCATGCAGTCTCTCGGGTGATGCTTTGACGGAGCATCTATGGTATCTGCCAGTGATCCCGAAAGTAAGGAACATACATTCCTACCCTCGAAGAAGTCTTCACGGATCCCTAGATGATGCGCCTCTCACACCGAAAGCAACGCAGGTCGGAACAGATCATGCGACGGAGGATGCCTCTCCGTATTTGAGTCGGCTTTACGTCAAATGAGTATTGGTCTAGTCTAGAGTGTTTATAGGTCGTAAACAGCACCTGGAAATAAAATACGAAAGGCAGTAATACCCACCGAATAAATTGTCCGCTCCCCCTCGGGATCTTTTCTTTGGAGTTGTCTCCAGCACAGGGCTTCAGATTTATTTTTTAGCCACTCGTCAGATCCGGGTTCCCTACCAAAGCCAAGTCCGTTTTCGGCCCCAGTCGTACTCGTCAAAGTCCGTTTCGGCCAAAATCTCTAGAAATCTACGCTTACAGCCCGTTTTCGAGCCAGAATCGACCCGTTAGCCCCCAGGTTCAGAGATCACGGAATCCGTCAAAAAGTGAGTTCCGATCGAAACAAACCCGTTAAAGTATCAAGAACCGAATAATTACCCGTAAAAAATAGGCCCTGCTCCAGTGAGCGAACCTCCACCTGCCCAAACCAAACCACCACACCAACCCACCCACTCGCGTCCGCTCTACTCACCAAATTCCTCGATTTCGTCATGCTCCTCCTCTTATCCCACAGTTTGCTTGGAGCTAGACCGACGCGACGACATTCCTATCAAGTCATCGTCAAATCTCCCCGGCTACCAGTCGCAACCATCGCGATCTTGCCTGAAGGCTTACTCGGTCGTACCAGCACTCCGTGTAGATTCCGTCGCACTGCATAATTGGACGCATTGTTTCTGGTTGAATCAACTTTGACTGAAGCAGCTGAACTCTGCCAGTTGTTCGCGGTGAGGTCTCTCTCCGCCCACGTCCTCGTTATACGATTCTCTTAGAGCTGGCCAATTTTCAACGTTTTGTCGCCTTTTTGTAGTCCGCTCATTCACGAAATGTCTCGACATTGTTGTCATTTATCCTTGATCTCGGCATTCCGTGCCATTTTCCCGGCGCAAACGAAACTCCGCGTCTCCCTCCCTCCGGCTAACGTCTCGTTTTTAGTTTTCCTTCGTTCCGCGTTATGCTCGTGTCAGATCTCCCTCCGTAATTTCGCTCGCCGAGCATCAGCCGTTGTTTGAGTCGTCTCGAAAGGCAATTGCTCGACGAGCCGTGCTTTGAGCCGTGCCTCAATACAGCCGCCGCCATGTCTAGTATCGAGATTGAATGGCGCTACTTGGCCAGAGACGCACCTGTGGCCGCTCGCTACAATCACGCTCTCGCTGTTGTGGAGCAAGACCAAGGGGACCCCAAGGTAACGGCCCTCTCCTCTTTCTCTCTCTCTACTCCCCATCATTATCCGGTACATGGATCATACGGGCTCCCCACGGTGCTGAGATGTTCATTTCGTCTTATCCCCGATCGTCTGCCCTTGGCATTGCGTGCTCTTCGATCCGTTGCTCCGTGATCGCCTCGCCTTTAATACATCCCGGTCATTTCTCCGCGCCATGAGTATGTCTTACCATGGCGGGTCGTGTGGCATCTTGTGGCGTGGCGTGGCGTGGTGTGGTGTGGTGTGGTGTGGCGTGGTGTCGTGTCATATCTATCACCGGGCGTCGCATGGTCAGGTGTACGCGGTGGGCGGGCAGAGCAAGTCGGCGCTGCCGCCGGACGCCTTCGTGGAGATCTTTCTTCGCCAGGGCGACGGATGGACTGTCGGATCGTCGCCGCCTATCGCCACGGCGGGCAAGACGCGCGTCGGACACGCCATGGCAGGTGGGCGGATCGCAGGGCGGAAGGGAGGGAGAGGAGGAGAGCAGAGGGTTAGAGCAGTGGAGATGATAGTAAGCACCTCGTTACAAGGGGAGAAGACGAGTGCTGATAAGCTACACCAAGAATCAATTCTGCGAGGTTCAGGGTTTTTCCGATGGGCACTGTTCCAAGAAGTAGGCTTCTGTCCAGTAGCTAGTTGGCACATGAGATTCCGTGAGATTCTTGCCGCTCTACCTTTTACGAGGTCTTTCTATCGAGGGTGCCCTCTCTGCCTGCCATGCGGCCTGCCCTGGTCATCCCCCATAACTGCCACAATGCCACTCTATCCTGCCCTGCTCTTTTGCAGTGATCGACGAAACAATCTTCCTTGTGGGAGGCGAGAAGGACGGGGTCCCTCAGGTGCGTGCGTGCGTGCGAGCCATACGACGACGACGAAGATGCCATGCCCGTCGTCACCACGATTCACACACATCACCATCAACATCTCGTCTTCAGCCCAGATTTTTTCGCCGCCACTGGCTTGCGGTCCGTCTGATCGTCTCGTGCCTTTGACTGACTGACTGACTCCCCCCATGTCTTGTGTCATGTCCGTCCGTTATCTCTTCCACCGCACTGCACCCAACCAGAACGACATCCTGGAGTTCCACACAGCATCTGACACGTGGAAGACGTTTGAGGTGGCTGGCTCAGCGCCTCCCCCCTTGGCCTTCCACTCTGCCACGGCAGTCAACAAGCGCATTGTAATGCGTCCTTCCTACTCACAACCTACCTACCTCCCTATTTCCCTCCGAGTCATCATCAGCCTTAGCCAGTCGCTGGTCTTTCTTCTTGGCCTCAACCCTGCCCTGCCCTGCCCTGCCCTCCGCCAGGGATCTCTCCCCCTTTGCTTTCGTCCTTGCCACCTGAGGGCTTCATCTGACCCTTGTTCGGCCATGCTTGCTCATTGTTGTCCTGTGGCCTTCCTCTCTCCCTCACTCTCTCTCCTCCAACCACCTTCACCCTCTCTATCTCTCTGTCCCCTCCTCTCTGCCTCCCTCCACCTGTTTGTTCTCCCACTATCCCCACCCCCATCTGGCGGGCATGCTGTATGTTATTGGAGGCAAGGGCGAAGGCGCAGCAACCACCGATGTGTATAAGATGACTCTCGAGTTGACTCAAAAGTCACCTGTTGTTCTCCCACTATCGCTTCCCTATCTGGCGGGCATGCAGTATGTTATTGGAGGCAAGGGGGAGGGCTCAGCAACCACTGATGTCTATGTATACGACCCAAAGTCTCGTGCTTGGTAAGAGAAACAAATTTCCAGCATAGCCACTACTACCATACAAATAGCCATCTCCAGATTTACATGCACTCTCCGCCTCCCATCCTCCCCTTCTCATCCCTTCTCTCGTATCCCCTTTCCATTCCCCGTTTACCCACCCCCCCCTCCCTTCCCCTATCCATTCCCCAAGGTCCAAGCCGGAGGTGAGGGGCACTCCCCCCCCCGCGCGGTACGCGCATGCAGCAGCGCTGGTGGAGCCTCTGCGCATCGCCATCTTTGGAGGCAAGCTCTCTGCACCAGAAGCAGGAGACACGGCCAAGGGAACAGGCAGCTGCAAAGCGTGCGCGGACCTCTGGCTGCTTCAAGTGGACGACTCCAAGCCTGACGCCATCACCGTGTCGTGGGGCCAGGCGTCCTCGCAGCCCCCTGCGATGCCCGTGGTGATCTGCGGCCCGTCCGGGGTGGGCAAGGGGACCCTGATCACGCGCCTTATGGAGGAGTTTCCCGGGCGGTGCGGGTTCTCTGTGAGCCATACCACGCGCAAGCCGCGGCCGGGCGAGGAGGACGGCGTGCATTATAATTTTACAGCAAGGGAGGAGATGGAGAAGGAGATTGCGGAGGGGAAGTTTCTTGAGAAGGCGGACGTGCATGGGAATTTGTATGGGACGAGCGTGGCTGCTGTGAAGAAGGTCACAGACTCCGGCAAGGTGTGTGGCGCTTGTATTCTGTGGGTGTTGGGGGAGTGTGCATGTGCGGGGGTGTTGGGGAAGGGGGTTTGGGGGGAGCATGCCGCCTTGTTGCCTCTTGTCACCATACGCCCCCAACCCTCTCTTCCTCCTCTCTCCCACTCTCACTCTCTCGCTCGCTCTCTCATTCTCCCTCCCACCCTTCTTTCCTCCATCCCTCCCTCCCTCCCTCCCTCCCTCCCTCGCCACCCTCCTTCCCAACAGATGTGCATACTTGACATTGACGTGCAGGGCGCGCGGCAGGTGAAGGCGTCTCCGGCGCTGGATGCAGTGTTCATATTCGTGGCACCGCCCTCGTTTGAAGAGCTGGAGAGGCGACTCCGGGGCAGGTGGGTGGGTGGGAGAGAGGGAGGGAGGGAGGGAGGGAGGGAGGGAGGGAGGGGAGTGTAGGGTAGGGGAGGGGACTGAGGAATGATGGAGAACGTGGGATAAGGGGGGCAGAATGGCAGTGCAATGCGCCTCTGCAGAGGAAGGCATGTTCGGTAGGTCTGCCTGTTGCTGAGTAAGGACGCGCTACATTGCGTCCGGGTCTCCGATCAATTTCCAATCTTGGCACTGTAGAATGCTGGTACAGTAGCCCCGAAATAGTCATGTAGCAGATCGTTGGGCAGGATCACTTTCGAAACAATACCGGAAATCAATCGCACGTCCGAAATACAAACGATCCTCCTCGTCAAAGTCCCAGATCGCCATGTGTGCATGCGTGTCTGTGCGTGCATGTGCGTGCATGCTTGCCTGAATGTGTGTGCGTGCATGTGTGCCTGTGTCTGTGCCTGAGTGCCTGCATGGGTGCTTTCCGCATGTGCATGTGGTGCTTGTGGTGCATGTGGGGGCATGCATGCAGGGGCACGGAGACGGAGGAGCAGGTGGAGAAGCGGCTGGGCAATGCGCGCAAGGAGATGGACGCGGGCAAGGACGCCACGCTCTTCAACCACACCATCATCAACGACAACCTTGATGCCGCCTACTCCAAGCTCAAGGTCGCCTTCCCTGCCCCGCTCCCGCTCCCGCTCCCTCTCCCCTTCCCGCTCCCGCTCCGTCTCCCCTTCTCGCTCCCTCTCCCTCTCCACTCCCACTCCTGCTCCCTCTCCTCCTGCCTGTGCCTTATCTCCCTTCTGTGCAACGTTTTCTCTTGACTTGTTGTTGACAACCCCCTCCCCCCGCCCGCCCTCCCTTTCTCTCACCTCTCCTCCTCTCTCCCCTTCTCATGCACCCACACCCACACTTACACACACATCAATACACCCACGCTAACACACACATCAACACACACCTACTCACAAACTCCCCCACACCACCCACACTCATGTGCCAACCACAGGCCTTGCTGGGGCTGGGTGCTGCAGCAGAGACCGTTTCAGGTGCCCCCTGGCCTGCTCCGCGCTCGCATGCAGCAGCAGCAGCCGTGGCCTCACGCATCGTTCTGCATGGAGGGCTCTCGTCTCGAGGGGCCCCTCTTTCAGATCTGTACGCGCCCCGCTGCTTCTCCCACCACTACTACTACTACTACTACTACTACTCCGTCCTACTACTTCTCTTACTGTTTCTCTCCATTTCAGCCTATGCTCCTCCCCTCAACGCCTTTCCCGCCCTACTTTATCTCTTCTATGAGTCACCATCGTTTGCCATCATCGCTTCATGCATCCATAACATACTTACCCCCTTGCAAACACACTGGCGCATTTCTTCCCTGCACTTCCCTCCCAAATCTGCCATCCCCTTCACAGTCACATCCTGGACCTGACAAGCCTGTCTGGGGAGCCCCCAGCAGCAGCCACGGGGGTGCGATGTGTGCCCACACACTCCATCCCCACACCCGCCTCCCCTTCCCTCCTCACTAACATCCTCACCACGCTCGGTCTCTCCGAGCCTCCCGCCACGGCTGAGAGAATCTCTGCCAGGTTCGGGCACCGAGCCGTGGTGGTAGGCCCGGGAGAAGTGCTGTTTGTTGGTGGAGCTGCTTCAGAGGAAGGCTCGGCAACGGCAGGGCTGGCCGAGTCTGCTCTGCTGGCTCTGAAAGGGCTGGCTGCTGTGCACTGAGGGCAAGCTGTATGCACGCATGGATGCATGGATGCATGCATGCATGCATGCAATGCAATGCAATGCTATGCAATGCAATGCTGGGCATCTCTGCATTTCTCTTGGATGAACCCCAGTAGGCCGTCTCATTTTTCCGCTGAGTTTTTTCACGGGAAAGTGCCGGGGGCAGAACAGTGGTGTTGAGTTTAGCTGTGGCTGAGCGCAGCTTGGTTTGCATGCGGTCAAAGGTTGCTGGCACGCTGCTTGTAGAGAGCGGAATTGTTGGCCGAGTCTGCTAGTGAAGCATGATACCGGTAGGTATTGCTTGGGAAATATTTCAGACAGGAGGCGGATGTTGTTTGAAAAGGACCCGGAGAGATTGCAATCGGCCCACTGTAGAGCCTGAGCCTGAGCATTTCCTAACAACTGATTCTGTGATGCCTGCATACTGGTATGAATCTGTCTACCTTCTCAAATGCTGGATCAGCAGCAGTGTTGTGCAGCCCTCGCCACAAAGGTTACAAGAGGTTGATCACTTATATATATAAATGCTGTTATACATGTAGTGCATGCACTAAATGATGTACCAGGCATAGAACACACTGCTAGAGCTACAATATACAGACTACGGAACGGAAACAGACAGTAAGCATGAAACCCAGCTATCATACTGTGCATATACCTTGGCGAATTCTGCCTTGATCTGGCAGGCAGATTCTGCTGCCTGTTGGGATCTTATCAAGGCAATCGTAGCCGTTGATGCGCTTGTAGCAGCCTCGGATGCCCTTGAAGTACTTGAGCTGGATGAAGCTGCAGCGGTCGCTGGCGCTTGCTACGTACCCCTTGGTCTTGGGACAGGTGCCGGCGGTGTAGCGGTCGGAAGCCTGTATACATGCCTGGAGGAGGGCAATGAGAGTCAAAACGAGGGAGAGGTTGGGTCAGCAATTCGCAGCAAGCCGTACACACGGCATGCACAATGTGGCACAGATGGTGCTCATGCTGCACAAATGGTGCTAATGCTGCACAGATGCTGCTCATGCTGCACACATGCTGCTCATGCTGCACACGCGGTGCTCATGCTGTACGCACCATGCCCCTGCCGCACGAGAAGCCTGGCAACGCGAATAATAAGTGGCACTACATACCTCAAATCCCGTGCTTATGTCCAGGCCGGTTTCTGGAATGAGGCGGTTGCACTTGATGCCGGGGTTGAGGCGGAAGAAGTCAACGGGGGAGAGAGGCGGGTTGGGCACGTTGCGGATGGCCTCGCACGTCTCGCCGCTCTGCACCAGGTAGTACTGCGAGCACACCGGGATGAGCCCCGCTGCCTCCACGCTGCGCTCCACACACACCGCCTGATCTGGCTGCAGGCCGTCTTCTAGCGAGCAGTCCACCCCCGGGTTGAGGAGCTGGAAGGCTGCCTCGCAGGGGACGTCAAACGAGCAGTGGTCGGCGAGGTCAAAGTACTGGGCCACGGACAGACATGTGTCGCCCTGATGCACCATGCATGGGATCGGTTGGGTGGAGTGGATGGTGGGGGAATGAGGGAGGGACAGCGGAACAGGTGTAAGACGTGATGAGAAAAGGGGAGGGGAGGAGTTGGTAGGAGGCAGGTGGAAACGCGAAGGGAGAACTAATGCCGGTGCTGATGCCCTGTGCCCTTAAACCACTCAGGCAACACGGAGGATAACCGGAGCCTTGCAGCGGCTGTTACATGGGGTGAGAAGCCGAATGGGTGAAGAGGGGGGGGGGGAGGGGGGAGAGCTGTCGGGTACTAGCAAAAGCAGTACTCTTGTTTCCGGTTTGCTGTTCAGTGTAGAACATGGTAACTTGATGCAATGAGCATGGATGGATGGCTCAACAAGAACAGCAGCTCCTATGTCTCTGCTGGCACCTCAATCACAAGGCAGGAGTGCAGTGAGAGAGATGTCTGACCAGTCCCAATGGTGGAGAGGCAAGACACATATGCATGCACAGACTTACTTTCGAGAATTCTAGAGAACCTTTTACAGGGACATACTTACTCGTGAGGGTTCAGATTCTCAAGAATCTATCACAAGGGAATCACAAGGCATTATGATGAGAATTCAGAAAATACACCAGCATTCTCAAGAATGTCTCACAAGCATGGACGAACCTCCGTGGTCGTGTAGAAGACGGAGCAGGGTGCGAGTGAGGGCGGTGGGTTGAGCACAAGCACCGTGCCGATGGGCAGAGGCGAGGTGCAGTCCACCACAGAGGGCTGTGTGGAGGCGTGGGCGGGGTGGCGCATGGTGGCGCGTTGTGGGTGCGGTATGGTGGGGCATGGTGAGATATTGGAGGGAGCACTGGAGGGACATGGCACAAGTGATGGCATGCGACGCGAAACAGGAGAGGAACGAGGGACAAGGAGACAGGGCGAGGAAGGGGAACTCGGACGAACTGAGCTGAACTGACTCCAGAACTGACAGGTGATTTGCCCCACGGCAGGCGCATGTGATGTGACAACATGCAAAATCACATGCCTGTCACACGTCTGTCACATGTCTGTCACATGCCTGTCACATCACATGTCTGTCGCATGTCTGTCACATCACATGTCTGTCACATGCCTGTCACATGTCTGTCACATGCCCCTCCCACCATGCTGCATGCCCCAAACCCCAAGGCACACACACAGACACACACACACACAAAAATACAGACAAACAGGGAACCACCCCCTCCCCTGTGCCGCTCGCTCACATTCTGCAAGTGGAACTGCCCAAGCGAGAGGCCGTAGAGGGAGTAGATGTCAGAGCAGAAGATGTTGGGAGCTGTCACCGTGAAGCGGCTGCGCGTGTCACCTGAGCACAGCACGGGGGAACGGGGTGAGACGCAGTGGGGAAAAGGGGCCAGAGCAGGGGGGAGCAGGGCAGAGGAGGGTTGAGGGGTTTGAGGGGGGTTGAGGAGGGTTAGGGAGGGGAAGAGTGAGTTCAGTGGAAGTGGAACAGGGCCAAGGGAGGGATACGCTCGAGAGTAGACCAGTAGTTTCTCACCAGACTTAGTGTTTACCGACACACGGACTGATGAGGCATTGGAGAAGGTACCTGGAGCGCAGGAGAGAGTGCCGTCCACAGTGGTGCCCTGCCTGAAGCCCGGAGGACACACACACGAGTACGACCCCGCCCCGTCATTCACACACGTGCCCGGTCCACAGGGATTCCTGTATGCGACCTTGCACGCGTCAACTGCAGAAGGGAACACACAAGAGAGACCGCTGTCAGAGAACACAGCAGGGATTTCTGTATGACACTTCACACGGATCAATTACAACAAGAGTGCGCAAACACAGGGAAAACGAATGAAAGGAAGATAATGCAGACTTGTGAAAACACATCAAACCCGTGACAACACACATCAACCTCCTATGGTTCCCACCGAGCGGAGCACACCAACCTACACCACCCCTTAGAATAAGAGCATCAGACAATAAACGCACGAGCACATGTAGCCTGGGAGGGAGGTGGCCGCCAGCGACACACATACTACCGTAGGTAATGAGTCGATTTTTTAGTCCACTCAAAAATCGACTCGTTACTACCGTAGGCACATGACTCTTCAACTCCCACCCAAATAGCAACCGTTCTAAAGGCACACGACTTTTGCGTCGACTAAAAAATAGCACACGTACTGTAGGCGCATGTGCGGGAGCCATCGGCGTTCGTGGCTTCGATGAACCTGGAGTCGTTGCAGTGGCACCGGTTGGTGTCGCCGTCCACCTCACAGGTGAATTTGCCGCATGGGTTGAAGAGCGACCCCAGGGCGTCCCTCCTCGCCGCAATATTGCACGGGTCCTTTGTCGCTGCGGAGATTGCACAAGAGGGGGGAGGAAGGGGGGGGTTGGAGAGGGGGGGGAGGGGAAGGAAAGGAAGGAAAACATGTTTTGAGGCATCTCAAAACAGGTTTACTTCCATGCAAGGGTTGAAGAGCGATCTTGAGAGTTCCTGCCAGCCGCTGTATTGCACAGGTCCCTCCTGGCCGCTTGGAGACGACAGGGAGAGGAAAGAAGGGAAGGCCGATAGGTGTACTCTGAGCCGACTCAAAATACGCCCAGGAAGTAAGTCCTTGCATGGGACGACGCCGCTGCAGAGACGAGACGACGGGTGGAGAGAAAGGGAAGGCAGGGATGGCGGAGAGCGCACAGGAAAGGAGCCACGGGATTGATATAGGATTAAGGAGGAATTTGCAGCAATGCTGCAAGTGGCAATGTTGGTTACAGGAAAAAGCAGGTGCAGCAGTACATACATACCTGCGCCATACCTCTAACGAGCAGCCATACCTCTGACGATTGAAGCGCCTAAACAACAGATGCAGGTGCAGAGCAGCCGTACCTCTGACGATGGGGTAGAGGCCCGGCAGGGAGTTGATGCCGCACACCCCGTCGCCCCCCTGGATGTCCATGCGCATGTGGCCCCCATCGCCCCACTCCGCGCCCCATGAGTTGCGGATGATCCAATAGGGCGGCGCCATGTTGGGGAAGCGGGTGTCCTTGCCCACCAGGCGGTACCCCACCAGCAGCACCACGTGGTTCAGGTTGTACGTGAAGCACGCGGGGTCCTGGTACTTGGATAGCTGGGTTAGGCGAGGATACGAAGCGGAGGGGTGCAGAGAGGTTAAGGAAGGAGAGAGAATGGTACCGAGTGGTTCAGGTTGTACATGAAGCACGAGGGGTCTCTTGGTACTTACTTGGTGGGGTGGACGAGTGGAGCATGAGAAGGGGGAGGGATTCGATAAGAGCAAGGAATGTCTTGGGGGAGTAATGGATGGTTACAATGAGTCAAGTCAAGTAACTCACACAAAGATGCACACGCCCGTGACAAGGGGCAATAACGCCTTGACAGAGAGTGGTATCTATCAGCAGAGGCACCAACGCAATTGACAAGTCAAGAGAGAATGGTTGGGACAGGAATGCGTGTGTAATGAGTCGATTTTTGAGTCGACTCAAAAATCGACTCATTACACACGCAATTGACAAGTCAAGAGAGAATGGTTGGGACAGGAATGGAGGGTATTACACCCACCCCATCATACTCCTTGCCTCATCCCATCACATTCCTTGCCCCACCCCATCACATTCCTGGCTCACCCCATCATAGTCCTTGAAAGATGCAGCCGTTGCCTCAATGTGCACCACCACTGGCTGTCGCTGCACTGCCAGCAGTAGCCCAAGCCAGCCATAGAAGGCCGTGGACTCAAAGCCGCTGATGTGAAGATCGCCAGTCAATGCCTGCTGCACGAATCACAGCAGCAGCAGCAGCAGCAGCAGCAGGGGCGGCGTTGGAAATCAACCAAAAGCAACCAGAATGAGCTGATGCAAGAACACACACTCGTATGGCTGCTGGGCGATTTTGAGAATTCTCAAAAACACCCTAATATGGCTGCTGGCCTTCATTTGCTCTCTTGGGATGGGACACGAGGACAGGCGAGGAGAAGCGAAGGCAGGCGGAAGAGAGGACGGAGGAACGGACAGCAGAGAAAAAGCAGGAAGAAGAGGAAGAGGGCGAGGAGGGGAGAAAGCAGGAGCAAGAAGGAGGGCAACGGAACATAGACAAGCAGGAGTAGGGGATGCAGGGAAGGGCGTGGGGCGGGGGACAAGGGAAGACGGGAGGAGAGAGTGAGAGTGGAAGGGAGGCTGGCAGAGTAGGCACAACACCTTGGTGACGCCCTTGCTGTTGCAGGTAATACCGAGAAGCTTCAGGAGAGAAATCCGATTTTCTTTCTTTCTTTCTTTTCTTTTCTTTTCTTTTGAGTCCACTGAAAAAGGAGGCTAGCACAGCGGGCACACATACCTTGGTGACACCCTTGCTGTTGCAGGTAATACCGAGAAGCTTCAGGAGAGGAATCAGCGGAGCCATGCACAGAGGGCTCCTCTCCTGCCTCTGCTTTGCAGCAACCCCAATCGCTAGCGCGTTGCGCCGCGCATCGTCCTTGGGCGAGCTCCCCCTCTCCGCGCCCTTCCTCCCGCGGCTGCTGTTTAGGAGGAAGCTGAAGGCTTGGGAGGGCGACCCCCCCTGGCAGTCGGCGCGCATGGAGGCGCGCAGCTGCGGCGCAGAGAGCGGCGGCGCCACCGACAGGTTCGCCATGATGCTGTAGGCGGCTTCGATGGCCCCCACCACCGCGTACGCCCAGCAGTCACCTGGGGGAAGAGGCAAGAGGCGAGAGGTAGTTGATGCATGCAGACAGAAAAAAGAGAAAAATAAAAAAGAAAATATGACAAAAAATAAAAAGAAATAGCAAAAGAAACCGAAGGGAAATGGAGGAAACGGGAAACCAAAAAAAAGAGAGAGAAAAAGGTTGTTTATCCGGGGGAAGAGAAAAGGCAGGCAGAGCAGATCCATGCAGAGAGAATGAGGCGAAGGAGAAGGGGAAATAGGGCATTTGAGAGAGACATGCAGATAGAACGAGGCTGCAAGAAAGAACAATCGACAAAGCAGTAAATTGCCTTGCCAGAACTACCAGAACCAACAGAGAGTCGGTCCACCAGTCCCCTCTCCCCCCCCCCCACCCAACACCCCCCTTTTGGTGAAAAAAACAAACAGACAGGAAACGAAGCAAAACTCTCAGAGCCTCAAGGCGTTGCTCACC
Organism: Closterium sp. NIES-67; assembly: GCA_027943415.1. Taxonomy (NCBI): domain Eukaryota; kingdom Viridiplantae; phylum Streptophyta; class Zygnematophyceae; order Desmidiales; family Closteriaceae; genus Closterium; species Closterium sp. NIES-67. The sequence continues at coordinate 124,038 of BQMB01001254.1, read as the reverse complement.
GCAGGCTGTCTGTTGCTTGACGGGCCAGAACAGGTCGTCGCGGATCCACGTGGAGGTGGGGTGCACTTCGTACTGGTCGCGACCGTCGCCACCCTCCTGCGGCAAGATGCCCGCGCTGGCGTAGCGGAACAGCGTGTTCATGCCCGATGGACTGATCGCCGCCTCGCTCACACGCAGCCCCAGAGGCAAGCCTGATCCACACACACACACCCACACCAGTGCCGGGGTGGCAGGGGGAGGGTGGGGGAGGGGAGCATGGAGCGACACGCAGGCAGGGAGGGGGATATGGGGGGTGTGATCATGGGAGCGCATGGGGCTACAGTGGTGGCTGAAAGTAAGGGTGCTTGCGCTGAAGTGGTTTGAGTAGAGGGCAAGCAGTTCTGGTGAGAAGCGAGCGGAGGCATTTTGCCCAAGGGAAGGGACGAGGATGGTGAAGTTGATCGATTTAAGTGTTGGAAGGAGAGAGTGGTAGAGGGGGTTTCAATGGGCAAGGCACCTGGCGTGCGGCGAGGGCCCCACTTACCACCACGTTTAGAGGGTTGCTGCGGGAAACCTGCAAGGCACAGGGAAAGAAACGGGGGGGGGGGCGGAAGGGCAGCGCAACGAAACCATCAGGTCAACTCGATTCAGCGATGCTCATTGTGGAACATGGAAGGGCACTCACCCACGCAACCGTGCAGCGGGCAGTGGGCGCAGAGGGCACAGGTCACACAATCGGACGAAAGAAAGGGAGTACGAAAGATGCTATTGAGATCGTGCACATCAGACACTTGTAACCATTGCACCGGTTGGAGAGGACACCGAAACCAAGTGCCGCACTCACGAGTGGCGAAGGACCAGGACGAGATGACGTGGCTCTGAGCCTGGGTGCCTGAGGCTGCCGTGAAGCCCACGGCAAAGGTGTACTCCGAACTGCTGGGCTGCAGAATGCCGCACAGGGACAACCTCGCAGACAGGACGGGCTTGGTTGGACGGGGGGATGGCTTGGAGGAGAGGAAGACACGCAGGGAGGCAGCAGCAGCCGCAGGAGCAGCAGCGGCGGCAGCAGCGGAGGGGTCGTAATCGATCCAGGCATACTTTGGCGTGCCGTCGTTGAGAGGGGTGGGGGCGGCGGCCGTGACCACCGACATGGCATTGCCGCCGGTATTGATGCCCACATGGTTGCCGTCCAGGTCCTTGTTGCCCTCATCCTGCCACGTGTCAAACTCAACAGCCACGCTGCGCCCGCCCATCCCGGCATACCCCATGCCGCCTGCCACCGCCTCTGCCGGGGGGGTGGCGTCAAAGGCCACGACAAAGGCAAAGCCGTCGGAGCCGGAGGGGGAGGAGGCGGGGCGGGCGAGAGTGAAGGCGAAGGAGGAGGAGAAGGCAAGCTCGCGGCCACAGCTGTCAGCAACGAGCTGGTAGGAGAAGAGCGGCACTCGCGCCGAGAGAAACACCGCGCCACTCGTGCCCGCTTCAGCGGGCGTGAGAGTGAATGACTTGTTCACAGCGCCCACGATCGCATCCCCATACGGAGTCAGCGCAGACGGCACTGCAACGGGCTCCAGAGCAATCAACGTGGACCCCCCGACCAATGGCACACAGCTCCCCCTGTACTCCCCGACTTTAAACCCGACGTCGCACTTGCACACTGGCACCTTGCTGGGACCCTCCAGGAGGCACTCGCCATGGCCGTTGCACGGGGGTTCCGTGGCAGAGAGCCCGCAGAATGACGAGCAGACCTCGGGTGGCTGCTGCTTGTCCCCAGGGCAGGCGATCGCGGGCTCAGAGAGGCTGAGGCAGTTGCCGCGGAAGGAGATGACGGCTGAGCAGTTGGGCGGGGAGGAGAGGCCCTGCGTGAAGTAGTTCTTGTCTAGTTGGTATTGGCGGATGTTGGGTGGGGGGTCGGGTAGCCGGCCCGTGAGCTGGTTTTCCCGCAGGTTGCTGGGGGCAGGGAGGGGGATTGGGGAGGGGGGAGGGGAATTGAGAGGGGGGTTGCAGTGGAGGGGGCATGATTCATAAGAGAAGAATGATGAGAAGAATGATGGGGTGGAGGGGGTGTTGAAGAGGAGGGCGCATCAAGGAGGAGGGCAGCCTATGGGGAGATTGGGAGGAGGGCGGCGTGGGTATTTTGATTATTCATTTCTGTTTTGGTGAAACAGCGTGAAATCCAAGTAGCAAGCAACAGGGAGAAAGGGGAAGGGGGGGGGAAAGGGGGGGAAAGGGGGGAAGAAGATAGACGAATAGCGCACGGACGGAGTATGAGGAGGCAGGCAGGGATGGCGTACAGGACTGTGAGCTTGATAAGGCCTGTGAAGTCCTCAGGAATCTCCCCACTCAGTCGGTTGCCACTCATGTCCCTGCACGCCGCAGCAGCAGCAGGAGCAGTTGCAGGTGACACAAACAGAGGGTGGGTTGGTGGTTGGGGGGGGCTGGGGGAACGGGAGAAGGAATCTGAGAAAATGGGAGGGAGTTGAGGGAGTACGAAAGGAGGGCAGAGATAGGGGAGGGGTGGCGAGGTGAGGAGAGGAGAGGAGAGGAGGGGAGAGGAGGAAGAGAGTTGGAGACGATGGTGGTGGTGATGGAGATGGCGATGTCGATGGTGATGGTGATGGTGATGGTGATGGTGATGGTGACAGTGATGGTGTTTGGCAGTTGGTGTGAGAGTCCTCAATGCAGATCTAAAGGCCAGTGGAAATGGAGAAAGAAGTCATGGTAGCGCGGGGGTGGGGAACGAAAGGAAACACGAGGCGAGGAGAAGGGGAAGAGAGGCGAGGAGAGGAGGGAGGGGGGGAGGGAGAGGAGGGAGGGAGGGAGAGGAGGGAGGGGGGGAGGGGTGGGAGGGTGGGAGAGGAGGGAGCGGGGGAGAGGAGGGAGGGTGGGAGAGGAGGGAGGGGGGGAGGGTTACAGGATCTCAAGCTGCAGCATGCCTCCAATGGTTGCTGGAATGGTACCCGAGAGGTCGTTGTTGGCCACCTGGCTGCGAGACAGAGGGCAACAGGGAAGAGACACGCACGCGGGAAGGGAGTTCCTACACGATGGGGAGGAGGGCGGACAAGAATGGAAAATGGGCAAATGGACGCTGAATTACAAAAAGATGCCCTGGAGGGTGGGGTGGGAGAGGGGGGGGGGGTGGCGGGGTGCTTTAGTAGAAGATGATGGACGAGGAGGGTAGTGCTGAGAAGAGAGAGGGGAGGCTTGGTGAGGCGCCTCAAAAATGGACGAGGAGGGTAGTGCTGAGAAGAGAGAGGGGAGGCGTGGTGAGGCGCCTCAAAAATGGACGAGGAGGGTAGTGCTGAGAAGAGAGAGGGGAGGCGTGGTGAGGCGCCTCAAAAATGGACGAGGAGGGTAGTGCTGAGAAGAGAGAGGGGAGGCGTGGTGAGGCGCCTTTTGAGGCGCCTCAAAAATGGACGAGGAGGGTAGTGCTGAGAAGAGAGAGAGGAGGCGTGGTGAGGCGCCTTTTGAGGCGCCTCAAAAATGGACGAGGAGGGTAGTGCTGAGAAGAGAGAGGGGAGGCGTGGTGAGGCGCCTTTTGAGGCGCCTCAAAAATGGACGAGGAGGGTAGTGCTGAGAAGAGAGAGGGGAGGCGTTGTGAGGCATGCTGTACAGGGTGCTTCTTGTGAGAGGTATGACCAAGGTGAAAGGAGGGACTTACAGGCTTCTGAGGTTGTTAAGAGTGGCAACGCTGTCTATGGGCCCAGTTAGCCGGTTGTTCTGCAGCTGGCTGTCCGTGGCAAGCCGCACAAGCAGGGAACAGAGACCGTTGTGGGCAGGAGAGGAACGTTGGGGAGGGGAGGGCACGAGAAGCAGCAGCAGCAGCAGCAGCAGCAGCAGCAGCAGCAGCAGCAGCAGCAGCAGCAGCAGCAGCAGCAGCAGCAGCAGCAGCAGCAGCAGCAGCAGCAGCAGTGGGTGGATAAGGGGAAGAGAGGGGGGGAGAGGGAGGACTGGGATGATGGCAATGTGACAGGAAACTGCTTCATGAGCTGTGCTGTGTAGCACGTCCAATGGCGTGGAGCGCATGGAATGGCCTGCGCCAGCATGGCATGGCATGGCATGGCATGGCATGTGTTGCACGCTGTGGCTGTGCATGCGTGATGCAATGCACACAGTGTGTGGTGAAGTGTAACGTATGGTGTTTCATTGTGCAACCCACCCACAACCTGTGACTTGACATGCGACAAGTGACCTGCAACTGCAGCACGCGTACCATGTAGCCAACAGGTCGTCGAGCTGGTGAAGCGCGTCAGATCGAGGGCCTTGCTTGCCCATCAATACAAGGACCGCTTGAGGGGATATCGACCAAATGACGATGACATTCTCACTAATTCCTTACTGTCAGTCTTTGCTAGCACGACCTCCTACGCATGCTGCTGCTAGCCCTCCACGACAACTGACTGACGGGCCCATGTGATGTGACTTACAGGCCGCTGTTGAGTCGACTCAAAAGCAGACCAATGTGATGCGACCTACAGGTCATCGAGCTGTCGAAGCCTGTTAATTGAGGAGGGAATGCTGCCATTCAGAAAGTTGTCATTGAGGTACCTGCAACAACAAATGACACATGACAAATGACACATGACAAATGACACATGACAAATGACACATGACAAATGACACATGACAAATGACACATGACAAATGACACATGACAAATGGCAATTGATATTGATATCGGTATCAGCATTAACACATACAAACAGGGAAGCAAACTCGAGCAGCAGACGCAGGGCTCGCGAAAAGGACGGACAACAAACCAACGACGGCATGACTTGGGTTGCGGAGAGGTGCAGCCGTGTGGCTCGTACAGGCTCTGCAGCTGCAGCGGACGGCCATCCCCCTCAGTCGCAGCATGGCCTGCCCTGCTCCGCGAGATGGCAGTTCCGCGGGTCTCGAAGAGGTTCTCGCTGATCTCCCCCGTCAGCAGATTCCGGGCCAGATTGCTGCACACGCAGCGGAGCGGGGAGAGGGGAGGGGGCGGGGGGGCGGAAAATGGGGGGAGGAAGCATGGAGGGATGGATAGAGGCAGGGAGGCAGGGAGGCATGGAGGCAGGGAGGCAGGCATGCAGGGAGGCAGGGAGGTAGACGAAAAGGGGAGCGAGGGAGGGAGAGAAGGGAGGAGAGGAGGGGAGCACGCATCATATAGAGCGGTGAGTATGTCACACTCCGTTCCATGGCCCATCAGTCTTGCAAGAAGCTCAGTCATGGGAGAGCGGCAGAGAAAACGACCAACGGACCAACAACAGAACAGAACATCCCCTGCTGGCTTCTCACCCTCCTCCCCGTTCCCCCTCTTCCTGTCCAGCCCCTCCCACTTCTGCCCCATCCTTGAACTCTCTCCTTCCTACGCTTCCCTCCCCCTGCCATCACCCCCTTCCCCTCCCCTCCCCCCTCATGGTCAACGCCCTCGCAGTCTCCTTCCATCCCAGAACCCCTGTCGTCTCCGTCTCCGCATGGGCAGGCGTTACAGCCAATGTTTGAGGCGCCTCAAAGATGGACTCACAGCGTCACAAGGTTGCCAAGGGTCAAGAAGAAGGGGGAGATGGTCCCTGACAGGTGGTTGTTGTTCAGCCACCTGCGCACACACACGTGTGAAGAGACGCGGGCAACAAGGAAAGGCCTGCCTTTGAGTGGACTCAAAAGCTGGCAAAGAAAAATGAGGGGGGGGGGGAGGGTTGTGGGGTACGGGAAATGTCCCTGACGGGTTATCGTGGTGGGGCACCTTTTGAGTCGACTCAAAAGCAGATCGAGGTGGGGCACCTTGGTGCATGTATGCATGTTGAAAGAGACAGCGCTCACAGGGATTTTCGAGGGTTGTTCAGAGGGATAAGCAGAGGGATGTTCAGAGGGATTATTCAAGAAAGGAATGCTTGGAGAAGCGTTCACAAAACACACACTACTTGAGGCACGGCTTGCTGCTGCTAAGTTATAAACAGAAAGAGGAGAGGGCTCGACAACACTGGTTTGGTCGGGCAAATTATGATGGTCCATCAGGCAAGTCGCATACATGCACTTTAAGATGGTCCACGGCTGGCTGGTATGGAAGGGACGGTGGGTTACATGCGTTACATGGACTGGACAGCATGCATGGGATGGGATGGCTCACAGTGTGCTGAGAGTGACGAGAGCAGAGAGGTCCATTGGGATAGTGCCTGATATGAGGTTGCCGTTCAGGTACCTGCAGACACACACATATGCGAGCACCCGCATACGCACGGACGACAGCACAGGCACAGGCGACGGCAGCACAGGCGGCGGCACAAGCACAGGCGACAGCAACACAGGCGGCAGCAAAAGCACAGGTGACAGCACAGGGATTCCTTCACTTGCCACGTGGCGCAGGATATGTGAAGCATACACTGAGATGCTGCGTAGCTGCAGCGAGCAAGTTGGCCCACGCTGCCATGTCAGCAGCATGGAGTTGCAAGCACTGCAATGCAAGCATTGCAAGCATTGCGCGCATTGCAGGCATTGCCAGTGTTGCAAGCATTGCAAGCACCCAGCAGAAAGGCCAGGACCTAACAATGGCGGCGATTGGGGGTGAGTGAATGAGTGCTTTAAGTGCGCAAATGGGATCAAGATAGGGCTGACAAAGGAAAGAACAAAAGGGGCGAGCGGGCAGGCGCCGGGCGGTTGACTGACAGGTGCTGGAGGGTGGTGAGGTCAAAAACTGAATCAGGGATGGCGGTCAGCTTGTTGTAGCCCAGGTCACTGCAACAGCACACAGTGAGACACACAACACAACCACACACACTCACACACAGGCACGTGATCTAATCGCTGGGGAAAGCAGCCACGGTGCACGGTAGAAGTAAAGGGAGAGAGGGCAGCGGGGGAGGGGAAGGTGAGGTAGGGTCGAGGAGAAGAGAGGGGGGGTGGAGGGGGAAAGGACGGAAAATTGGGGAGGACGGACGGGAGCGGTATGCCAAATCCACGGGCACCCAAAAAGGGGATTTCCTTTGGGTGGCGGAGAAGAGGAGGGGCTGGAATGACTTGCACAGACCGTGTAAGTAAAGGCAGAGCAGCACTGACAGGATCTGGAGACTTGGCGTTGGGATGGGCCCTGGGGAGGTGACACCAGTCAGGGAATTGTTGCGCATGATGCTGCACGGGAGGCATGCCAGGCACGTGGGCATGTGAACGTGGGGGCATGCACTCCCTATCAGCCATCCCAGCAGCAACCAGCACACCGCCAAGACATAACCAAACGTGCCACTTGATATGCAGCAGGGCTGGAATACAAGGGCGGGCTCCATGTCATGTCATGTTATGCCATGTCATGTCATGTCATGTCATGTCATGTCATGTCGGGACGATAAAAACCGGACGAGTAAGAAAAGGGTGCAGGTGCAGCAGCCCGAGCGAGCATACAGTGATTGGAGCAGGGGAAGCGCAAGCAGCTTCCCCGGAATGTTGCCCTGGAGCACGTTGTTCTCAAGGCTCCTGATGTGATGTGCCACAGTCCACGGGAGAACCAAAACAGCAGAATGGCAGGCAGCAGGCAGCCCGCGAAGCATCACAATGACGCAGGGGAAGCATTGAGTCCATAAGGAGCCATCGGTATCAGAGTAGCTCCAATCCAGCAGAAAATATCCAGAACCAATCCATGGGCACACACACACACACACACACGCGCGCGCGCACGCACGCACACACACACACACACGCACACGCGCGCACGCGCACGCGCACACGCACATGCGCGTGCACATACACACACACGCCCACGCACTGGCAGTGTGATCCTCATCTTTATGTACAACTCCCTCTTCCATCTGAATCCCCTAGATCATAGTCGGAGGAACCGAGCTTGCTGCTACCCTACCTGTTTCACAGTGGAGAGCGATTCCCTCTTCCATCTAAGTCCGCTATTGTGCTGTACCCGCCATGCTGTATTGCCAGGCATGCATGACTCACAGTGTCTTTAAAAAGCGCAGCGAGGCAAGCTTATCGGGTATGGCGCCTTCCAGGTTGTTGCTGGACAGGTTGCTGAGACCGGGTAGAAAAGGTAGTGGCGGAGTAGGGAGGACAGAAGTGGGAGGAAAGGAGAAAAAAAGTGGAGAGAGGAGAGAGGAGAGTGGATGAGGAAAAGAATGGAGCGAGGACACAGAGGAAAGGGGCGTGAGGAGTGAGGAGTGAGGAGTGAGGAGTGAGGAGTGAGGAGTGAGGAGTGAGGAGTGAGGAGTGAGGAGTGAGAGGGAGGGATGCAAGGAAGAGGCGAATCATGCATGCATGGCGTGACAGTGCAGTGCAGTGCAGTGCAGTGCAGTGCAGTGCAGTGCAGTGCAGTGCAGTGCAGTGCAGTGATGGTACGGAAGGATGATGCACTGTTCGGGCAGGCGGGTAGGCAGCCCAGCCAGCCACATGGCGTGCGCGCACCCACACACACACACACACACACACACACACACACACACACACACACACACACACACACACACACACACACACACACACACACACACAGCCTGCAGCCTGTAGGCGCAACAGCAAAGGTGGCGCCTGCTGCCGTGCATTATTAGGCACCTCACAAAGTGGCTGCTGCCATGGACCACTAAAGAAAGGGGAGAAGAGGGTGAGTCCACTGGGAAGGGAAACAACTCAGGCAAAGGAATAACGGCCCCACGTTCGACCTGCCACGTTTTCTCAGCCTCACCACCCGCTCTGCTCGCAGCCCCTTCCCCTCACCCCCCTTTCCCTCTCCCTGCCCCTCCCCGTCCCCATTTCCCCCCCTACCCCTAACCCCAACCGTCCCAGTGTTCCTCCCCAATGGGCAGCACTCACAGGTGAACAAGGAGAGAGAAGGAGGTGACTGCAGGTGGGAAGGGGCCTGTCAGGCCGATGCCAGATGCATCCCTGGAGGGGCAAGAAAGGGGGGTTGTGGAAAGAGGGGCGCGGCGCGGAGGGTGTTGCGGAAAAAGGGGCACGAGGGATGTTGCGAAGAGTGGGACGACTCTAGGAGTCGACTCTCAAGAGTTGCTGCTGGAGGGGAAGCGGGGCGCTGTGGGAGCGAGAGGGAAGTGCTACAATAGAATGCTAGAAATGGGCTGCTATGCTAGAGTTGTTGAGGTGTGTGTGGTGTTGGGTTATCCAACCAACCCTTGCAGAAGCAAAGGGTTGGGGGAGTGTGTGTGTCGTGAAGGTGTGTGTGGTGTTGGGGGTGTGAGTGGTGTTGGGGGTGTGGGTGGTGTTGGGGGAGTGCGTACAGTGAAGTGAGGGCAGTGAGTCGGGTGAGTTGACCAGGCAGCGATGAGATGCCGCTGCCACTCAGTGACCTGCCAGGGAAAGGGAGGCATGCAATGGGATGCAATGCGATGCAATGGGATGAAATCAAGGGAGTGCATGCGTGGAGCAACGGCATAATTGCAGTGGCGAGGCAGGCATAGGCTGGTAGACAGCGGGTGCATGGGATGGGTGCAGGGGACGAAGTGCACCATGGCGTGGCATGGTACGGAAGGGAAGGGTATGGTATGGTATGGTATGGTATGGTATGGTATGGTATGGTATGGTACGGTACGGTACGGTATGGTATGGTATGGTATGGTATGGTATGGCATGGTATTTCACGGCATGGGATAACTGACAGGTGCTTGAGCTTGGTGAAGGAGGGGAAGAGAAGCACGTCCTGAAGTGTGCTGGTGCCCAGCGCACTGAAGGGCGGGATGGCATGGCATGGAAAAAAGGAATACAGGAAGAAAGGATGTGGCATGATGTGAACGATACAGGATGACGCGGCATGTGAAGAAAGGGAAGCACAGCACATGGTACATGAAGAGGCCACGAGAGAAGTAGCAACAGGAAACTGACATGCACATAGAGAGATGGAAGCAGGAAGATTAACGAGACTATAAGCCATGATAGGAGACCTGAGAAGAGGCGCTGCAGCTAAGAACAGTACCACAAGAAGGACAACTGGTTCATGTGAGTTCCAAAGAGCCAGCCAAGGGATGTGATTACTCGAGGTGAAAGCGAGTGCATGCGTGCGGGAAGGACCATTCAGGGGAGTGCACGCTGGCGATACTGACATGAAGGAGAGCGAGCTCAAGGCTGTGATGGTGGGCGGCAAGTATCCAGCCTTGTCGCTACCGAACAACTCGATGGTGTTGCCACTGATGTCGCTGCAAGGGTGGCAAGGGAGAGAGAGAAAGCGTGGGACCACTTCTCAGACTAAGGACCACATGTGAGTGAACAAAAAAGAGTGGATCTGATGGGTGACTCGATAACGTAGAAAGACGAAGTGCAGCAGAGGTGAGGTGTGTTGGAAGGGCGTGTGAGGTGAGTGTGAAATGAGTGTGAAATGAGTGTGAAATGAGAGTGAAATGAGTGTGCAATGAGTGTGAAATGAGAGTGAAATGAGTGTGCAATGAGTGTGAAATGAGAGTGAAATGAGTGTGCAAGTAGTGTGAAATGAGTGTGAAATGAGTGTGCAATGAGTGTGAAATGAGTGTGCAATGAGTGCGAAATGAGTGCGAAATGAGTGTGCAATGAGTGTGAAATGAGTGTGAAATGAGTGTGAAATGAGTGTGAAATGAGTGTGAAATGAGTGTGCAATGAGTGTGCAATGAGTGTGCAATGAGTGTGCAATGAGTGTGCAATGAGTGTGTGCAATGAGTGTGCAATGAGTGTGCAATGAGTGTGCAATGAGTGTGCAATGAGTGTGCAATGAGTGCGAAATGAGTGTGAAATGAGTGTGAAATGAGTGTGCAATGAATGTGAAATGAGTGTGCAATGAGTGTGCAATGAGTGTGCAATGAGTGTGCAATGAGTGTGAAATGAGTGTGAAATGAGTGTGAAATGAGTGTGAAATGAGTGTGCAATGAGTGTGCAATGAGTGTGCAATGAGTGTGCAATGAGTGTGCAATGAGTGTGCAATGAGTGTGCAATGAGTGCGAAATGAGTGTGAAATGAGTGCGAAATGAGTGTGCAATGAGTGTGAAATGAGTGTGAAATGAGTGTGAAATGAGTGTGAAATGAGTGTGAAATGAGTGTGAAATGAGTGTGCAATGAGTGTGCAATGAGTGTGCAATGAGTGTGCAATGAGTGTGCAATGAGTGTGCAATGAGTGTGCAATGAGTGCGAAATGAGTGTGAAATGAGTGTGCAATGAGTGTGCAATGAGTGTGCAATGAGTGTGCAATGAGTGTGCAATGAGTGTGCAATGAGTGTGCAATGAGTGTGCAATGAGTGTGCAATGAGTGTGCAATGAGTGTGCAATGAGTGTGCAATGAGTGTGCAATGAGTGTGCAATGAGTGTGCAATGAGTGTGCAATGAGTGTGCAATGAGTGTGCAATGAGTGTGCAATGAGTGTGCAATGAGTGTGCAATGAGTGTGCAATGAGTGTGCAATGAGTGTGAAATGAGTGTGAAATGAGTGTGAAATGAGTGTGCAATGAGTGTGAAATGAGTGTGCAATGAGTGTGCAATGAGTATGCAATGAGTGTGCAATGAGTGTGCAATGAGTGTAAAATGAGTGTGCAATGAGTGTGCAATGAGTGTGCAATGAGTGTGCAATGAGTGTGCAATGAGTGTGCAATGAGTGTGCAATGAGTGTGCAATGAGTGTGAAATGAGAGTGAAATGAGTTTGAAATGAGTGTGCAAGTAGTGTGAAATGAGTGTGCAATGAGTGTGAAATGAGTGTGCAATGAGTGTGCAATGAGTGTGCAATGAGTGTGAAATGAGTGTGCAATGAGTGTGAAATGAGTGTGAAATGAGTGTGCAATGAGTGTGCAATGAGTGTGCAATGAGTGTGCAATGAGTGCGAAATGAGTGTGAAATGAGTGTGCAATGAGTGTGCAATGAGTGTGCAATGAGTGTGCAATGAGTGTGCAATGAGTGTGCAATGAGTGTGCAATGAGTGTGCAAGGAGACGTACTGCAACTGAACTCTGCAAGTGCTAGGAGCGAGTCCACAGGAAAGAGAGCATGAGGGAGGCCCCGGTCATGACAGACAGGGGAAGCTGAGGGGAAGCAGTGGGATGGCAACGACAGACAAAAGGGGGTGGCGGAGATGCACTCACAGATGCTCTAGGACCGTTAAAAGTGACAACTGCCAGGGCATTTGGCCCGCAATCTCGTTGTAGGAAAGGTCCCTGAAGGCAGGAGGAAGGGCAGGAGGAGACGGATGCGGGAGAGAGGAGAGAGGGGAGAGAGAGAGAGAGAGAGAGAGAGAGAGAGAGAGAGAGAGAGAGAGAGAGAGAGAGAGAGAGAGGGAGAGAGAGAGAGAGAGAGAGAGAGAGAGTGAGAGAGAGAGAGAGAGAGAGAGAGAGAGAGAGAGAGAGAGAGAGAGAGAGAGAGAGAGAGACCTGTTCTCTACCTTGGACGTGGAGGATCCGTAGACCCTGGTGGGAGGGGGGGTTGAGCTGGAGGGAACAGGGCGGTAGGGGAAGGGCTGGTGCGTAGGGGAAGGATAGGGGATTGCGGGGGTGTAGGGACTTGGTCCACTGCTTTGTATGGGTTACCTCGTGGTAGGCACCTCCCTGCTGTTTAGTTGTTCCCAGGCTTTTATCAATGAGCATGACCGCTTGAGGGAGAGGGAGAGGGCGGGAGGTAGTGCCAAATGATGATGTTGGATGAAAGAAAATGCAGGATCTTGATGGGGGGAGGGGAGGGACCCACTCGAGGACCTGAGAGGGGATGGCAGCATGGGGAGATGGATCGGATGCATGGGGAGGTGGATCGGATGCATTGGCGGGTGGGTCGGATGCATGTGGGTTGGTTCGGATGTATGGGGTTGGTTCGGATGCCTGGGGAGGTGGGTCGGATCGGATGCATGGCATGGCAGGTATGCAGCTGCGGCAACAAGTGTGCGGACGGCCGTGCAGCGAATAGGTATGACGGGATGACCATAGGGTTGACAGTAGGCTTACAGGTATTTGATGGTAGATGCACTGAGAACGTTCATGAAGTTTAGGTCCCCTCCAATCATGTTGTGGGACATGTCCCTGTAGCACTCCAGTGAGGTGCGGTGCCACCGTGCCATGGTGCAGTGAGGCAAGGATGAGAGAGCAGCGAGTGAGGCAAGAAAGCAAGATGTGTGGAGGATGAGGAGAGATGATGGGGCGGCTTCATGGCAAGAGTGATAAGATGAGGCATGCATGGGATTTATGCCACAGGACGAGATAAGCTGGCTTGGCTAATAACACAGAAGCCGGTAGCAGAGATGGGGAGAGGGAGGATGGTCAGACCACAAGAACGAAACGAAATGAAGGCCTTGGAATGTAGGGGACCTCAGATCAGATCAGAACGAACTGGGCAGGGGAACTCTGTCTCCCCAGCAACACGAGCGAGGGGATGGCTGCAGCCACAACAGCCGTACCCGAACGAAATTCCGCGAGTAAGCAGCAGAAGAGGAGAGATCAGAGGCGTGGTGTGGAGAAAAAGAGGGGCGCGGGGGGGGGGGGGTGGGGGGGGGTGGGGGGCGGGTGGAGGGGTATTGGAAGTGGAGTAGGCATGGTTTGAGGGTTAGGAAGGCGACTGACAGCACTTGAAGAGCTCGGGCGCCTGCGAATTCCTCTGACAATTGACCAAAGAGCTGGTTGTGGCTGAGGTTGCTGCGGATAGGCGTGGGGGGGGGGGGGGGGGCACCAGATGAGGCAGGAGCGTTAGAGTTAGGGCAAAAAGGAAAGACACAGAGAACTAGCGGACAGAGGCAGTGAAAGTGGGCAAGTGAAAGAGGCAGAGGGCAAGGGGAAGAGCTGAATGGAATGGGGCTAGAGGCCGTTTTTTAAGCCTACCCATAAGTGAGCATGGGAAAGCGTCCGAAGAATCCTGAAATATCGCCGAAGAAGGCGTTGTTACTGAGGGACCTGCAGCAGGAAAGACGGATGATGATTTTTGAGGAGCCTAAAAAACGGATGATGGCACCGGTGCAGCAATGAGAGAGCGGGAGCGAGAGAGGTGTCAGGGAGCCCACTGCCGAGTCACTCTAAACTCGAACCACTGTCGCATCATGAGTTTCGCACGGTCACAGAAGGACGACGGCAGGGGAGGGAAGGGGGAGGGGAGGGGCAGATGGAGGGGGTTGGAGTGCAGGCACAGACGAATGCGCAACAGAAGGTGCACAGGGAAGCACAAGGGCAGAGCACAGGAACACATTTTGGCAGAGAACAAGATGGGGAAGGGGTGGTGAGGGAGGCTGGAAGGCTGTAATTCTTCGGTCAACTCAAAATGTGCAGCGAGGGAGGGTGGAAGGTAGGGAAAGGCGGTGGAAGGTGGGAGGTGGTGGTGCTGACACGGTGTTGAGGCGCGAAAGCACTGTGAAGTGCGTCGGCATTGGGCCCTTGAAAGTGTTGTCGTTCAGGCGACTGGTGGGTGGGGGTGAGGGGATGGGATGGGATGGGATGGGATGGTATGTGGTAATGCCCCGAGAAAGGAGGCTGAAGTAAGAGCAGAGGGGATGCTTTGAGGGATGCTAGCACCATGCAGACAAGGAATCTGCTCCTAGTGAAGCTGCTCCTCTTGAAGTTGCTCCTAGTGAAGCTGATCCTAGTGAAGCTGATCCTAGTGAAGCTGCTCCTAGTGAAGCTGATCCTAGTGAAGCTGCTCCTAGTGAAGCTGCTACTAGTGCAGCTGCTCCTAGTGAGGCTGCTCCTAGTGAAGCTGATCAATACCAAGCGCAACTGCTCACAGGTGTGCAAGGTAAGTCAAGGCCTCCACGATAAACGTCGTAAGATCGCCCTCCAGATTGTTGTACGACAGATCACTGTGGCAGTGCAGTTCAGAGGCCACCGCACAGGTGCGGTTCAACAGGGGGAAGGGGTGGGGTCAGGAGGAGGAGAGATGTGTGTGAGTTGGGGAGAGAGCGGAGTGATGGATGGTGCAGGAGGCAGATGGAGGGACAGCCAGGTTTGAGGCACCAAAATACTGGACTAACGCCTTCACGCGGAGAGAGGGGAGTGATGGAGCATGGAGGTAGATGGAGGAACAGCAGATGGTGTTTCTGCTGTTGCTGCATCCGCATGCACGTGCTTACAGAGCAGTAAGGCTGCTGAGGTCACTCCATTGGTCCGGGACGCTACCAGTCAGGCCATTGCGCGAGAGGTTCCTGTGGCGAGGGCACAGAAGCACAGCACAGATGAAAAAAGAAGGCATGCTGTTTGGGACGTCTCAAAACTTAACTACTATCACACGGTTGTGAAAGAGGTTCCTGTGCCGACGGTACAGAGGTGCAGCACAGATGAGGGGAAGGGCATGCAGGAGCGATGTGAAGGGAAGCGCAAAGTCAATTGCAAAGCACGAGAGGTGTTACTCTTACACAAATGGCATGCAAGGATAGTAGGAGTAGGAGTAGGAGGAGGAGGAGGAGGAGGAGGAGGAGGAGGAGGAGGAGGAGGAGGAGGAGGAGGAGGAGGAGGAGGAGGAGGAGGAGGAGGAGGAGGAGGAGGAGGAGGAGGAGGAGGAGGAGGAGGAGGAGGAGGAGGAGGAGGAGGAGGAGGAGGAGGAGGAGGAGGAGGAGGAGGAGGAGGAGCACAAATGGCAGGTGAGCGGTGGGAACAGTGATGGTCTCACAAGGTTTTGAGGCTGGCGAGGGACTTCCACACATTGGGAAGCGAGCCTGAGAACTGGTTGCTGCTCATGTCCCTGGTGGCAAGCGCCAGACACAGCATACAGGCACAGGACATAGGCACAGCAAAAAGCCGCACGCACAAGACCGGTGCGTGAAACACATAGCATGGGTGATGGTTCGATCTCACAGGCCAACACATCTAGGAACGAGCACACGCACATAAGAGACACTCCAAGATAACTAGCAAGCTAACTCGAGTAGGCTACTGGGTTTGGGTGCAGGTGCACGTGCAGGTGCACGTGCAGGTGCAGGTGCACGCACAGATGCTGCAGGCTGGCGATTTGGTAGTAGCCAGTTGGTAGTGCACCCTGGATGCTGTTGTCAGACAACACACTGCAGTGTGGAAAGGGGAGATGGAGTGGTGCAAAGGGGAGCAGGAAAGAAGAGAGAGAGTGAGAGAGGTGGAAGGCAGAGTGAAGAGCGAGGAAAAAGAGGGAGAGACAGAGAGGGAGCGACCCCTACCATGGATGTGGAGGATCGCTAGACCCTGGGGGGGATAGAGGGATCAGAGGAGAGAGGCTGCTGCCTTAGGACAGAGGCGGGAGGACTGATTCGTTGCTCCCTTCGATGACTTGTTGAGCTTTGCTGCTTTGTCCCCTCTGTTTGCGGCTCTCCGCATGCCTAGTCGCTCCTTTCTGTTTGCCGCTCTCCACATGCCTAGTCGCTCCTCTCTGTTTGCCGCTCTCCGCATGCCTAGTCGCTCCTCTCTGTTTGCCGCTCTCCGCATGCCTAGTCCCTCCTCTCTGTTTGCCGCTCTCCGCATGCCTAGTCGCCCCTCTCTGTTTGCCGCTCTCCGCATGCCTAGTCGCTCCTCTCTGTTTGCCGCTCTCCGCATGCCTAGTCCCTCCTCTCTGTTTGCCGCTCTCCGCATGCCTAGTCGCTCCTCTCTGTTTGCCGCTCTCCGCATGCCTAGTCGCTCCTCTCTGTTTGCTCAGCTTTGATCAATGAGCAGGACCCCTTGAGAGGGAGCGAGACTGGCATGTCTGGCTGAACCAGCGGACATTGCACACATGTGTCAGTAGCGGGCATCTCTCACAGTGTCTTGAGAACCGTGAAGTCACTGAAGCCCGGGTCAAGCTGCCCCTGCAGACTGTTGCTCTGCAGATTACTGGCAGAAAGAGTGAGGGGAAAGTGAGGGGAGAGTGAGGGGAAAGGAGAGCGAGGAAGCAGATAACAGGACCTCGTGCGGAAGCTAATCGCGGGGAAAGAGCACAATTGAAGCAGCAGCGCAGCAAGCAGCACGCAGCAAGCAAAAAGCAGCGCGATGTACATCTCTTGGAGGTTGCTGATGCTGCCCAGAGCGGTAATCACAGGGCCAAAGAAGCTGTTGAACCCCAGATTTCTGCAGGCAAAGGGAGGGACGACCCAGTGTGGCTGAGTACATCAGTTTGGAGAGAGAGAGCGAGAGAAAAAAGGGGCCGCCTGAGAGAGAAAAAAAGGGGACTGCCTGAGGGAGAAAAAAAGGGAGAATGATTTCCAAGTCAAGGTGACATGATCACAGAGAGAATCACTTACACGGTTGTCAAGAGGGAAAGATCCGTGAGAGTCGGCAACATGCCCTCAAACTTGTTGCGAGAGAGGTCTCTGCCAGACCACAGAACAGAGTTGGATCTGAACTGAAACTATGGCTGACCGATGCGATGCACACGGTCAACACAACAGCATGTGGTACGAGGAAAGAATCTCAGCCGCAGCAGGCTATAACCTAACAGAACAGCGCGTAGGGAGGAGAAGGGAGTTCGATAGAGTATGCATAGCCTTGTGCTGAATTGAGCGAATCACCACTTGAGTTCATCAACACTTCAACAATGGAGAGTCTAAGGGGACTGACAGGTGCTCGAGAGACGAAAGGGAAGACAAGGTCATGGGGAATTCGCCTGCCAGGCTGTTGCGGCTCAGGTCCCTGGGAGAGTGAGAGACAAGCGACAACAGAGCAACAGCGACACACGGTAGTGGTGGTGGGTGGGTGGGTGGTTGGTGGTGGACCGTGGAATGGACAGGCATTATTTATGGGATGCTGGCATGGCAATAGAGCAGAGACGGTTGGTGCGTGCGTAGATGTAAAGTGAGAGAGCAGCAGGGCATGCAGGGCGGGGTTTGGAGTTCAAAGCGCAGAGCACCATGGGGATTGGCTCGAAGTTCATCTGGATGGAGTGGCCATATACAGCGCAGAGCATGCAGAGAGCAGAGTGTGCAGAGAGCAGAGCATGCAGAGAGCAGAGCGTGCAGAGAGCAGAGCATGCAGAGAGCAGAGCGTGCAGAGAGCAGAGCGTGCAGAGAGCAGAGCATGCAGAGAGCAGAGCGTGCAGAGAGCAGAGCATGCAGAGAGCAGAGTGTGCAGAGAGCAGAGCATGCAGAGAGCAGAGCATGCAGAGAGCAGAGCGTGCAGAGAGCAGAGCATGCAGAGAGCAGAGCGTGCAGAGAGCAGAGCGTGCAGAGAGCAGAGCGTGCAGAGAGCAGAGCGTGCAGAGAGCAGAGCGTGCAGAGAGCAGAGCGTGCAGAGAGCAGAGCGTGCAGAGAGCAGAGCGTGCAGAGAGCAGAGCGTGCAGAGAGCAGAGCGTGCAGAGAGCAGAGCGTGCAGAGAGCAGAGCGTGCAGAGAGCAGAGCGTGCAGAGAGCAGAGCGTGCAGAGAGCAGAGCGTGCAGAGAGCAGAGCGTGCAGAGAGCAGCAGAGGATGGGACACACTTGGTTGGTTATATCGAGATTTTGAAGTGAGGCATGTAGGCGGGTGGGTGTGAGAGCTGGGTGGAGGAAGTCCTTACAAGTGCTGCAAAGTTGCCAGTGTAGTGACGATGGGTGGAAGTGGGCCCGAGAGACTGTTGTTACTCACGTCACTGCAAGGACACACATGCATGCATCCATGCATGCAGGGGAGACGTGTAACCACGGGCACTTACGCACGCATGCATATACGTACATCGCATGCATACAACACAAGACATCCGCACAAGAGTAGCATTCGTCCCCTGCTTTTAGTGTGCCCTACAACCTCTGCTGTGTTTCAAGGTTGCACTCCATGCGAGTGTGCATGCATGTGTGTATATGTGTACGTGTGTGTGTGCGTGTGGGTGCGTGGGTGCGTGGGTGCGTGCGTGCGTGCGTGCGTGTGTGTGTGTGTGTGTGTGTGTGTGTGTGTGCAAGTGCATGTGCATGTGCGTATGCGCGTGCATGTGTGTGTGTGTGCATGCTTGTGTGCCTGCGCATGCGCAATGTCCATGCATGCAAGGGAGGCTTACAGGTGCTGCAAGGCAGCAAGAGAGGACACGAAGGGAGGGATTGCAGAGAGCTTGTTGCTGCCCAACTTGCTGTGAGCAGGTGTTGAACCCGAGGCGTTTGCGCAGGTGACGCGCACGGGGGGGGAGGCGCAATCAACATGTTTGACATGCATGCATGTAACTGTGATGCATGAGCGTGAACATGATGCATGCATGTGGCCCATGGATATGTGTGAACATGATGGTAATGATGATGCATGGTCTTCTATTAAATGGGGAGAGTATAATCACATCACATCACATCACAGCCATCTGACTTCATCCCCTTGGCACAATGCACCACCGCATGCAGCATACTCCCTAAAATTTAAGACTGAAATGACCAGCATGAGAAACACAAGGGAAGGGACACGGTTCACTTCGTCCCAAAGCATTTCAACGCACAGAGTCTTGAGCGGCGCAAGATTGGCACCAGCTGGAAGAGCCAACCCCACAAAGCCATTGCCATTCAGGTCGCTGGACGGGGGAGGAGGGGTTAGGGGCAAGGTAGCAACAGGAAAAACCGTTGACGTAGATACTACCACTGCAATGCAGCCCACCAGGTTTCGAGGGGGGGGGAGGAGGAATGAGACATAGGATGTTCATGCAGCGATGAGGATAGCAGATGGATGGGGCACAAAGGCACAGCGACAGGAGGCACGCTGACAAATGGACCGTTGGCTTGCAGAGAGGCCCAGTGACCAGTTTTGAGATGTCTCAACATTCTGGCTCGCAGAGAGGCACAGCGACTAGTCGCACAGAGGCTAGAGGCACGGCACGCACATGTATTGAAGGAGGGGCAGCGAGAATAAGGTGCCGGGAACAATCCCTGTGAATCTGTTGTCGGCCACATTTCTGACACAGCAAATGGGGCGGGCGGCAGCACATCATGAGTCGTGATATGGACCAGGGAGAAAGAGAGCAGGTAGGCACGGAACCACTGCCGCGCCACCGCTTGATAAGCGCCGAGCCTTCTTTGTGTGCCTTGAGTGCGCAAACTGTTTGACACTTGCCTCATAGGGAAACCGCTGCTGGCTGGAAGGAAGTTGAGAACGCAGTGGTGGTGCGATGTGGCACGTGAGAGGGTGATGATGCATGGAAAATGCTTGCAGGATCAGGTTGCCATCTCATCTCACCCCCCAACTCACATTGCAGTCAGCTCCTTGAGTTTTGCAAGCTCGCTGGGCAGCCCGGGCCCAAGAATATTGCCGCAAAGGCTCCTGGAGAAACAGGAGTGGGAAGGGGTAGGGTAGAACGCGAGAGGGAAGGGAACGAGAGGAACGGGGGGAGATGTGGAGGAGCGAGGGAGCGGGGGGGGAGAGAGGGAGTACGCAGAGTAAGGGGAAGAGTGGGACAGGGAGAAGGGAGAAGGAGCAGGGGGAGGGGAAGATAAGCTTCTCACACAGCATTCATAGGGAGATTGGTACTGAACTCAAGGCATCGGCACCGCTTCTGACTGACACCCCCTTCCAAACCAGGAAACCCTGAGAGCTTGCATGCCACCACGGGGACTCGAACCACAAGCTTTGCGCAGGGAAAGGAGGCAGAGGGAGAGGGGGGGGAGGACGGGGGAAGGAAGAAGGGGACTCACAGGTGCGCGAGCTTGGAAAGGGTAGACGTAGCACCGGTAGGAAAGGCCCCAGATATGCTGACATTGCACACGTGCCTGGCCATGGGGCGATGATGGGTGGGAGGGAGGGAGGGAGGGAGGGAGGGAGGGAGGGAGGGAGGGAGGGAGGGAGGGAGGGAGGGAGGGAGGGAGGGAGGGAGGGAGGGAGGGAGGGAGGGAGGGAGGGAGGGAGGGAGGGAGGGAGGGAGGGAGGGAGGGAGGGAGGGAGGGAGGGAGGGAGGGAGGGAGGGAGGGAGGGAGGGAGGGAGGGAGGGAGGGAGGGAGGGAGGGAGGGAGGGAGGGAGGGAGGGAGGGAGGGAGGGAGGGAGGGAGGGAGGGAGGGAGGGAGGGAGGGAGGGAGGGAGGGAGGGAGGGAGGGAGGGAGGGAGGGAGGGAGGGAGGGAGGGAGGGAGGGGGGGAGGGAGGGAGGGAGGGAGGGAGGGGGGGAGGGAGGGGGGGAGGGGAGACGGACGAGGAGGAGGGGGCACGGGGCACCAGACATCAGTAAGTGGGCACGCAGAGCTAGAGAGGCTATTGCAGTGGCTATTCCAGCCGGTTAGCCCTGCATATTGGTGGCAGAAGGGAGAAGAAGTGCTGCATGTGGCCTGCACTGCATGTCAACCAGCAGCAGCAGCAGCAGCAGCAGCAGCAGCAAGCCAGAAGAAACAAGGATGTGGGTGGTGTCAAGAAAACTGAGGAGCGGAGACGAGGGGAGGAGAGGAGGCGAGTGAGGGTGCGTACAGTGCTGTGAGGGCGGTGAGTTTGGTGAGTGCATCGGGCAGCGATGAGATGGCGCTGTTGCCATTCAGTGACCTGCCGGGAATGCAAACGGATCCAATGGGACGCAACACAATCATGCCATGGGATGGGATGCAATGCGATGCATGCAGAGGGATGGAAGAAAAGGGCGGGGTGTGGGATGCAACGGAATGCATGAGCGCAGCACATGGATGCAAAGGGCATAAGGAGAGCGAACAGCGGCGGTTGATCACCCTTTCCTCCCTGTGCCATATGCCTTCTCCAGCACTGCTCAGCACACACTCAGTCTCCCCAGGTACACTGTGATGCGTAACCAAAGCACTGCGCTGTGTGTTGCAGGGCTCACAGGTGTTGCTGGGCTCACAGGTGCTTCAGGGCTCACAGGTGCTTCAGGCCTCACAGATGCTTCAGGGCTCACAGGTGCTCCAGGGCTCACAGGTTCTTCAAGGCTCACAGGTGCTTCGGGGCTCACATATTTTGCAGGCATGAGCATAGGCCCAGCCAGATTCTGCTCTGCCCGACTTTGGGTCGGGCCGTGCTGGGCGGAGCCAAGGTCTGGCCGACTTCGGGAACTCCCCGGCCCGCGCCCGGGTTTCGGGGTCGGGTTGGCCTTAGCCCGGGGGTGGGTCGGGGGCAGGCCGGGCTGACCCGGCCCACCTGAGTACGGGCCGAGTTTAGGGGACGGGCGGCCTGTGCCCGTGATTTTCTGGGCTGGGCCTTTTGCACAGGCCTAGGTGCTTGAGGGCTCACAGGTGCTTTAGGGCTCACAGGTGCTTGCGGGCTCACAGGTGCTTGAGGGAGGTGATGGCGGGGAGGAGAGCCACATCGCTGTTATGGAGTCCACAGCTGTCAGCAGAGCTGTGAGGGACCACGGCATGGGTATGCGCAGAGAGTATGGGATGGACGGATGGGTGTGATAGTATGGGACCACGGCATGAGTATGCCAAGCCAAGTAAATGCACTAGATAACCACGGACAGACAGCATGTCATGACAATCACAGGAATGCCACGAGCTCACGGGAATGCTAGGAGCTCACAGGAAGGAGAGCTGCTTGAGAGTGGTGATTGATGGCGGTATGGGCCCAAACATCATGTTGTTGCCGATGTCCCTGACATGGTGTCAAGACATCCGAAAGTGGTTGTGAGCGGGGGTCGTTGTGTTGTGAGCAGGTTCAAATACGAGAATGGAAGTGAAAGAAGCGCGGAATTTCGAGCTTGGTAGATGGGAGGGGGTGGATTTGGGAGGAGGAGAGGGAGTGGGAGGTAGGAGAGGGACGAGGACAGAGAGGGACGAGGACAGAGAGGGACGGGGAGAAGAAGGGACAGAGAGCGAAGGGGGGAGAAAGAGAAGGCAAGAAGGCAAGACGACGGGAACAGGGGCCTTACAGGTGTTCCAGCATTGCAGGCAGTATAGGAAACTGCCCGAAAAAAGTGTTTCCTGAAATGTCTCTGGGAGAATCGGGGCAATGAACAAAACAGCGGGTGCAAGGGAGCTTTCATTCTGCATGCTGCAAAAGAGTGAACCCACAGTCCAAGCTCAGGCCTGAGACAGTACACAAAGCCCTCCAGTCAGGGGATAAGCGGACTCGGTTGGCTGTATAGATTACTTAGGGACTGGTGGACTTGTGCGAAATGGAAGAGATGAGGAGGTATGAGTAAGCTACATAACACAGGAGGAGACGAATCCAGCCGGACCAATACTGGAGCCACAGTGCCACGGCAAGCAGTAGTAGTATCCAGCCGGATACTTGGAAAGAAATCGTCTGGGAGCTCTACGACACTAGGCAAAGCAACAACGCAAGATAAAAACTGTGGGCTGCATGGTCTGTGATCCCTCTCTATCTGCTATCGATTTTGAGAGTGAGAGAGGCACGCAGAGTGTGAGAGAGGCACGCAGAGTGAGAGAGGCACGCAGACACGAGGAGGCTCTAGCTCAGACACGGCTCAGAGACGCCTCAACACGAGGGAGGGCGAGGGGGTGCTTGGCAAGTACTTACAGCACTCGGAGGGACTGGAAGGTTGATAGGGAGGCTGGGAGCACGGAACCCAACAGGTTGTGGCTGATGTTGCTGCCATGCAGGCGTGCAGTCAGAGAGATACAAAACCGAAAGAGAATGTATGGGGAGAACAGTTGTGCAACACAGAGGACGCACGGCAGCAAGTGCGTGGATGATAGATATACTCGATAGCGCACTACATTCACCCACTGTTGCACGCGGCACACTTGCGGTGTGTACCATTCTCACAGCACAGCACAGCAACCCACAGTGGACCAAGCAACACCTTAGAATCCACAACCAGACTTTTCCACCACGGCCTCTCCCGGACCCTACAAGTTGCAGTAGCCTCGCTCGCAGCACTTCCCCTAAGATAGACATGCTCCCCGGCACAATCCCAAACCAAAGGTCAATGTGCTGGGTTTCTGTGTCACAAAAAAACGCCCTCTAGAAAAACCTCCCTGCTGAGAAAAAACTTCATACTGAACGGGGCTACGAGAGCAGACGCACAGGTGCTGGAGGGAGGCAATGCTGTAGGACTCAGGGAAGTCGCCAGTGAAGGCGTTGCCGCCCAGCGCACTGAGATTGGGAGTGCGGCAAGCGAGGGGGAGGGGGCGTGCACGTGGTGAAGGAAGGCATAAGGCAGGTGGCATAGAGGAATCGAGGAAGAATAGAGATGGGGGGGGAGGGGGGGTGGGAGGGGGGGGGGAGGAGGAGGAGGAGGAGGAGGAGGAGGAGGAGGAGGAGGAGGAGGAGGAGGAGGAGGAGGAGGAGGAGGAGGAGGAGGAGGAGGAGGAGGAGGAGGAGGAGGAGGAGGAGGAGGAGGAGGAGGAGAGGAGGAGGAGGGGAAAAGGAGGAGCGCATTGGTGTGCAGATGCCATGGGAAGATGTGTAAATTCAACAACAAATATTGGAGGGCATTCCAGGTTAAAAGAGATGGACAGAAGAGATTTGAGAGATGGAGTGTGGGACACAGCAAAGACTGACATGGTTTTGAGGCTGAGGAATTGAGTGGGAAGGGGCCCCTCCAAACTGTTACCATTTAACAGACTGGAAAAACAGGCATCGCATAACAGATGGCATTACAGCACAGCACAGCACAGAACAACAGATTAGGGCAGGCAGGATTGCCAGAAGCCGTAAACAAATATCACAGAAAGGTACCCAGGATATCGATACAACTGCAGCAGCAGTGACGGCGGAAAAAGCAATCCTAGCACTCTTGCAAGCGGCAACAGTAACAGCAGGAGTAAACATAAATAAAGAAGCAACAGACGATTCGCAGTAGCGATGGTACCCAAGCTACCACAGCAACAGCAATGGCAGTGGCAGGAGCAGGAGCAGGGGCGAGAGCAGGAGCAGGAGCAGGAGCAGGAGCAGGAGCAGGAGCAGCAGCAGGAGCAGGAGGAGGAGCAGGAGCAGGAGCAGGAGCAGGAGCAGGAGCAGGAGCAGGAGCAGGAGCAGGAGCAGCAGCAGGAGCAGCAGCAGGAGCAGGAGCAGGAGCAGGAGCAGCAGCAGCAGCAGGAGCAGGAGCAGGAGCAGGAGCAGGAGCAGGAGCAGGAGCAGCAGCAGGAGCAGGAGCAGCAGGAGCAAGGAGACAGGAAGAAGCACACGATAGGAGGCAAGTGTGATGTCTCACAGATGAGCGAGGCTAGGGATGCTGCGGAAATTGAATCCGAATAAGGAGCCAGACAGCATGTTGTAACCCAGGTCTCTGCACGCAGGGGCGAATGGCAGCAATAAACATGCCATTATCAGCAGCCACGACAGCAGCAGCAGCAGCAGGAGCACGAGCACGAGCAGGAGCAGGAGCAGGGTCAAGTCAGCATGCAATGCAAAATAACAGTGCCAGGTGTATAGTCTGTAGACCTCAGGTATTGACGGCAGATGATGGGCGGAACGGCACAGCATGGATGGAGGAATTTAGCAAAGGCTGCTGTGGAGGTGTAACCATGTAAGCATAGCAAGCGCTTTAAGTCTTCCCTACCACCATGAAGTCTTCCCAAATAATGTGCTTACAGCACAGAACAAGGTTTTTGGGGCACGCTGTGCTTACAGGACGCTGAGCCTACTGAGTGCAGTCCATGAGCTTGGGACACTGCCAGACAGCCAGTTGCGCGACGCATGGCTGAGACCAAGAGAAGGGGTGTGGATGGGGGGGGGATGCAGGCCGATGCGGTAGACGACCGGGGGAAAAAATGGAGGACGGGGGGGGGAAGGGGGGGGGAGGTGGGTGGGGGAGGAGTTGGTGGGAGTGACAGGAAAAATATGAGAATACTGCAAGTGGCGGAGTGTAACTTGATACAAGTGCGCAGGTGACAGGGTGCAGGGTGGCAGCAAAGGTTAGAGGGGTAGGAGAAATGGGGCCGCACAAGCTCACAGCAGCAGCGAGGAGTGGGTGTGTGCATGCATCTGCACTGCATATGTTACGTGTACATGGATGTGCAAGTGTGTGTGAAAAGTGTGAGCGTGCGTATGTGTGGGTGTGACAGAGGGAGAGAGCGCACGAGAGAGAGGAGCGGAGAGGGGGAGGGGGGGAGGAGGGAGGGATGGAGGGGGGAAAGAGGTTGCTGACAGTTCTTGAAGCAGAGTCAACTCCGTCCAGGATTCAGGCAGAGAGCCCGAAAAGAAGTTGCTGTCAAGCATCCTGGACCAACCAAAGCACAGGGGGAAGGGAACCAGTTCACACACAAGCCAGTTCCCACACAAGCCAGTTCACACACAAGCCAGCTCACACACAAGCCAGCTCACACACAAGCCAGTTCACACACAAGCCAGTTCACGCACAAGCCAGTTCACGCACAAGCGAGTTCACGCACAAGCGAGTTCACACACAAGCGAGTTCACACACAAGCCAGTTCACCCACAAGCCAGTTCACACACAAGCGAGTTCACGCACAAGCGAGTTCACACACAAGCCAGTTCACACACAAGCCAGTTCACACACAAGCCAGTTCACACACAAGCCAGTTCACGCACAAGCGAGTTCACACACAAGCGAGTTCACACACAAGCGAGTTCACACACAAGCCAGTTCACACACAAGCCAGTTCACGCACAAGCGAGTTCACACACAAGCCAGTTCACGCACAAGCCAGTTCACGCACAAGCCAGTTCACGCACAAGCAAGTTCACGCACAAGACAGTTCATACACAAGCCAGTTCACACACAAGCCAGTTCACGCACAAGCCAGTTCACGCACAAGCCAGTTCACGCACAAGCCAGTTCACACACAAGCCAGTTCACGCACAAGCCAGTTCACTCACAAGCGAGTTCACACACAAGCCAGTTCACACACAAGCCAGTTCACGCACAAGCCAGTTCACGCACAAGCCAGTTCACGCACAAGCGAGTTCACACACAAGCGAGTTCACACACAAGCGAGTTCACACACAAGCCAGTTCACACACAAGCCAGTTCACGCACAAGCGAGTTCACACACAAGCGAGTTCACGCACAAGCCAGTTCACGCACAAGCCAGTTCACGCACAAGCCAGTTCACGCACAAGCCAGTTCACACACAAGCAAGTTCACACACAAGCCAGTTCACACACAAGCAAGTTCACACACAAGCCAGTTCACACACAAGCCAGTTCACGCACAAGCCAGTTCACGCACAAGCCAGATCACGCACAAGCCAGTTCACGCACAAGCCAGTTCACACACAAGCCAGTTCACACACAAGCCAGCTCACGCACAAGCCAGCTCACGCACAAGCCAGTTCACGCACAAGCCAGTTCACGCACAAGCCAGTTCACGCACAAGCCAGTTCACGCACAAGCCAGTTCACGCACAAGCCAGTTCACACACAAGCCGGTTAACACACAAGCCAGTTAACACACAAGCCAGTTCACACACAAGCCAGTTCACACACAAGCCAGTTCACGCACAAGCGAGTTCACACACAAGCGAGTTCACGCACAAGCCAGTTCACGCACAAGCCAGTTCACACACAAGCCGGTTCACACACAAGCCAGTTCACACACAAGCAAGTTCACACACAAGCCAGTTCACACACAAGCCAGTTCACGCACAAGCCAGTTCACGCACAAGCCAGATCACGCACAAGCCAGTTCACGCACAAGCCAGTTCACACACAAGCCAGTTCACACACAAGCCAGCTCACGCACAAGCCAGCTCACGCACAAGCCAGTTCACGCACAAGCCAGTTCACGCACAAGCCAGTTCACGCACAAGCCAGTTCACGCACAAGCCAGTTCACGCACAAGCCAGTTCACACACAAGCCGGTTCACACACAAGCCAGTTCACACACAAGCCAGTTCACACACAAGCCAGTTCACACACAAGCCAGTTCACGCACAAGCGAGTTCACACACAAGCGAGTTCACGCACAAGCCAGTTCACGCACAAGCCAGTTCACACACAAGCCAGTTTCTTAGGCGTCTCAGATACAACACCGTTTCACCTCTCAAGTCAAGTGCTTTGGACTGGACCCAGCGAGGAGAGCTCATAAATGAGAGCTGAATGGAAGGTGATGAGCACACAGAGTCAAATCGAAGCGAGTGAGTGTGAGGGAGCTGGGGGGGTAGAGAGAGGGCAGACGTGACCAACAGCGGGCGCTTGCACAGAGGCACTCGCATGTGCACAGCAAACTGGTGGGCTGTGCCCAAAGGCGGCACGGCACTCACAGGTTGCTGAGAGCCGTCAGCTTGCTAAGCTCCACTGGCAGGCTGCTTGTGAGCCGATTGCTCTGCAGGCGCCTGGCGCGGTGGAGAGACAGTGGGGAGAGGAAAGGGGGACAAGCTGTGTGGGAAACGAGGACGAGGACAGAGAGGAGGAGAATGGAGGGGAGTGGGAGGTGCAGAGGTGGTAGAACAGGAGGGAGGGGGAGCAGACGGCGGGTGAGGAGCTGGCATGATGACTGGGACGACTTCACAGGAAACAGTGGATTCGGATTGCATGCGTCCCATAAAGTTGAGACAGTACGTGGGATAGAAGAGCGTGATCCCACTTGAAGGAAAGAAAGAAGGAAGGACGGGAAGAAGGAAGGAGGAAGGAAGGAAAGAAGGAAGGAAAGGAGGAAGGAAGGATCCGCGTGGGGTGGGGAGCACAAGAGGACGTGGGGAGGGAGGAAACGGGGGTGGGTGGCAAGCAGCATCTATGATCCAGAGGAAACTGACTAAGGCTCGAGGCACTCACACCGTGCGCAGGCATGGCTTGGAGAGGGAGGGAGCTAAGTTGCTTGCAATAAGCGCTCAGGCTCTGCAGCGTATAGCGTATATACGCAGCGTGCTGTACGCTATACGAGCGTATAATAAACGCTATATGCTCGGCTGAAATTTCGGGGGCAGCCCGTCAAGGAAAAAGAAAGAAAGAAAGAAAAAAAGTCGATTGCCACTTTGCGTGACGAAGACACCCACACTATCGCGAAATGTCGAGACCCCAAATTTTCGCCCAAATCGAACTTCCAACCCATCTCCCCCCCCAACGCACTGCACCCCAGGGCATTTACCAAACCCAACCAAACGTCAAATGTGCTCTGTCTACCTCTACCACCAAACACGCTAAACCTAAAACGTATCGCGTAATCTACCAGCCGCATTAGGTGGCAGATTAAGCTGGAATCGTAGCTTAGGAAGCACCACATCGCCTTGTTTTTTACACAGCGCCACGTCGACATGGATGAAACCTTGACATGGCGGTTATTCATGCCTTAGCTGAAATATTTTCTCTGGTTCATGTTGCAATAAAGAAGTATGCCCCACACCACATTCCCCCTTCCCTAGACACCGTTTTTTTCCCTGCCCGGGGATTTTTTTCCCGCCTGCCCGGACAAGCGTATGCCTAGCAAATACGTGGCCCCAAAAAAACGTATAGCGTATAAACGCTAGCGTATCAAACGCCATACGTGTTTAGAGCAACTTAGAAAGGGAGGAAGTAAAGCAGTGTGGCGCTCACAGGTCTTGAAGGGCGGTCAGCGCGGTGAGCTCCGAAGGTACTGGCCCCTCAAGCTGGTTGCCACTCATGTCCCTGGCATTGGCGGAACATGAGAGATCTTAGCAATTCGTTGTTCCCTACATGCCAGCATGAATGGGATGGGATGAGGTGGAAGGAATGCGACGGGATGGGATGGGTTTAAATTAAACTATGTGGGTGTAATGGCACCTGGTTGGGCAAGAGAGATGCCAGTGCAGGAGGGGATGGGAGGGGAGGTATGCGCGAGTGAGTGATGGCACAGCATGGTGAGCTTACATCGTCTGAAGCAAGGTGAGGACAGACAGTGTAGCTGGGAGGGACCCAGTGAGCTGGTTGCTCCCCAAGTTGCTGTGAGCGAACACGGGGCAGGGAAGAAGAAGGGAGGGGAGGGGAGAGGAGAGGAGGACAACAAATGAAAGGGTGAGGTGAGGTGGAGGGGGGAAAGGGTTGGTATCGTCGAAATTGCAGACTTGGCCAAGCGAGATGCAGAGATTGGAGGCTGAACACGAACAAGAGAAGTCTAGTTTTGAGGCACCTCAAAACCAGTCTGTTATCGTCAATACTGCGGACTTGGCCACGGGAGACATATGGAGACAGATGGAGACAGATGGAGACAGATGGAGACAGATGGAGACAGATGGATACGCAGAGATTGGAGGCTGAAGACGAATGAGAGTTGGTGGAAGGAATGGAAGGGGGAGAAGGGGGGAAGAGGGGATAAGAGGAGGTATGGGAGGAAACATGGAAGGACGAATGGGGCGTACAGCTCTGAGAGAGATGCAAAGGCGCTGATGAAAGACGGTAAGGGGCCAGTGAGCTCGTTGTCCCAGACGGATCTGCCAGGGAGTACACATGGGCGTGCACACGCACACACACTCATGCACGCACGCACACATGCAAGCAAGCGTGCACGACACACACGCACGTGCACACACACACGCACACACACACACACACACACACACACACACACACACACACACACACACACACACACACACACACACACACACACACCACCAACCGCAAGAACACACATATGAAAATCAACGTCCAGCATTGCGGCATTGTGCTGGTGCTACAATCAATGATGTCCGTAACAGTGACACAGGTACATGCACAAGCATTGTCTGACACATTGCCCTGCATTTTCCCCTCTCCCTCCTCCCCGTCCCCAACCTCCTCGCTCTTCCCCACCTCCTCCTCCTCCTCAGCGGACCACACGCATCGCTCCCAGCGCTCACAGCACGGCAGCTAGTGGCACTCACAGCACTCGGAGGAAGCTAAGCCCGGTGATGACCTCGGGAATGGACCCGCTGATGCCCTGCGAATCCAGCACGCTGCACCGCCCACAGGGAAAGGGTTGGGGAAGGGGGGAGGGGAGGGAGGGGGGGGGAGAGATGAGGGATCAGGAAAGAGGGATGAGGGAAGGGAACGGACACATTGGGAATGCAGGCGCGCAGGGAGTGACAAGTGACCAAGATTGTACATTGTGTCATGGAGCGGCAAGGGTGCTGACAACAGGTGCGAGCACTCAAGTGAACCGGGGGATGCTCATTGCTGCGTATGCTCACATCACTCAGGTGCACTGCACTGCAGTGGACAGCACTTGCAACACACGGCGCATACGTATGCTGATAGCATCAGGCCAGTCCACGTTGCACAGACCTGCCAGCGAATACGAGTGCCTGCCTGCGCTGCATTAGCCACCCCTGACTCAACACGTGGCTAGGACCCAAAGCTAGGCAAGTCAAGGCAAGGCAGCACAAGGCAAGCCCCAGGCGGAAAGCGTGAGTGGAAGGTGGGAGCTGACAGCCTGAGGATGAACTGGTTGTGCTCGTCGCAGGTCACCCCGACCAGCGACGAGCATTCCGCCCCTGCCGTCCACGACGCCGCTGCTGGGAATGCCGTGCCCCACTCCTGCTTCAGCGCCACCAAGACATCCGCTGGGGAGGAGAGGGCGCGTGGGTGGAGGGATGGCGTGGCGGGGGAAGGGGTCGGTGGGGTTGGGGGGTGAGGGGGAAGGAAGGGGAGGGGAGACGGGGGACGGCGGAGGGGGGAGGGGGGGGGTTGGTGGGAGAGGGGAAAAGTATGGGGAAAGAGGGGCAGGAAGGCCGGGGGAGGGCGACTAGGGAGAAAGGAGGCAGGGAGACCATTGGGTGAGGTAGACACGAAGAGGGATGAATGAAAGTGGTGGGTGGGAGGCGAAGCGGAGGGAGCTAGAGGAACAGAAAGAGTGCGAGAGAACAAAGACGGGAATGATGCGCTGGGGATGAGGGGAGCGGGTGGGTGAGGGGTGACTATGCAGTAGGAGGAAGAGGAGGAGGGGGAGGAGGAGGGCCGGGCGCAGAGCACGCGCACATACTTTGTGGCCCAAGGCCCTGTGCAGCTGCTGTAGCCGGTAGGCTCACGATCCCACCGCTGGTCACGGCAGCCGCGATGGCGAGCAGGGCGATGGACGCAAGGTAGGACAGCCAAGAGGAGGAAACAGAGCACGCGGGCTGAGCCCTCCGCCATGCCCGTCTGCGCTGCAGCTGCGGCCGTGGCTGTGGTCTACAGATCTCATCACCGCTCTCTAGTCCACCGCCCTTTCTGTCGCTCTCTGCCAGCGAACCTCCAGCCCATTGTCTACACTCAGTCGGTCTGACAGCCGTTGGGGTCTGCTGTCGAGACATGGGGGATTCACGCCTGCTGCTGCCACGCCTGCCGCTGCCACACCTGCCGTTTCTCGGCCTGGAATAGGGTCGCTTTTGCGCCACTGACTCGCTACAAGCTGCTTCGGCATTGCTGCCTCCGGGCGAACGACCAGCGCGCTCCTTAACTATACTAGACGCAATCGTTGGCACCACGCAAGTATCAGCGCTGGCACTGCTACTAGCACTGCTGCTGCTTCCGCTATAGCTACCTACCGCCCCACTGCTCCTGGTAGCACCGCTCTCTATAATCATACTCCTGCGCGAAGTACTTCTAATAAAAGCACTGCTATCTATAGTACTACTATTTACATCACTACTATCTATATCACTATTATTAACACTGCTGCAATTACTACTAGCGCTGCTCCCACAGCCCCCTCTGCTCTCTCTCCCCTTCCTTCCGCCGCCTCTGCTTCCGCCCTCCGCTCTCCCCTTTCCGCCTATGCCGGTAACAGCCTCTCCCGTACAGTAACCGCACCGGCCTCTCACGTCCTGTGTGAATAGAGAAAGAGTAGAAGTGTTGGGAGCAGAGGAGGGGGACAGGGATGGATCAGACGGGCGGGAGAACGAGAAGGAGGCTTCTTTTCCGATTGACGGCAAGGCAAAGCAGCCCGAGTTATGGGAGGACAGAGAGGGAGGCCGCGCGCCCACTAGTAGGTCAGTCAGACGTCGCCGAATCGTAACGCTCTCGCATTAAGTTCAAGAGTACGACTCGGTATGGGGGCGAGGCGCGCCGACTTCTAAAGTAGGCCTCAGAGATGCGTCACGGATGCGTCACGGATGTCGTCACGTCATGGGATGAGGTCGACGCGGGGGTCTGTCGAGGCCAGTCCAAGGCGTACGGGAGCGCGTCGCGACATGACACGATACGGCGCTGCGTCCTCTCGTCTCTATAAGACCGGAACGAGCTCGGGATGGACACGAGGCGCTTCGCCGCGTTGGCGTTCGCGGCGTTGGCGTTCGCCGCGTTGGCGTTAAGATCACCTAGATTCAGTCGCTTCTGCTCCTAGTATGCCGCGACTGAGACAAGACAACCGGGACTTTAAGAAACTGTCACGGCCGTCAAAGCTCGCCCATAACTGTCACTTTAAACTACCCTGCTCTCTTGATTGAAGCAGAGTTGAGTGCGCTTGGTACAAGTAAGTTCCGCGCACCTTCCATGCAGCTAGGCGACAGCCATCGGAATCGACTTGAAAGAAAAGTACTAGCGTGTGCAGGGCCGCGGCCGAACAACCTAAACTAGGACTGACCGCTTCTATGGACTTACTACTACGACTACTATGACTAATACTACTACGGACGTACTAGAGATGCAGACGGCGACGGCGGCGCCGGCGGTGGCGGAAGCAGCGGCGAAGGTACTACTAGCGGCGACGGCGACGGCGACGGCGACGGCGAGTGCTGCTGACCGTTACGGATGACAGCAGCAACTCGAAGCAACTCGTCGGAACTCGCAGATTCCGACGCCATTGTCAGTGGCGGATACCGTCTGCTATTACACTCCGTTAACGGCCACGGCCCGGGCGAGTTGACGGCGGCATCATGCCGGCGGACAGCGTGTAGCACATTCCGACTGCCGCGGCACCGAAGGAACTATTAACGGCGCTACATGGACGACGCAAGGCCTCGAAGGTTTTTTACTGACTGTTTAGATTCCTCACACGTCAGCTGCTTCCGAACCTGGTACGGTCTGAAAGTACTACTGGGCTGCGTGGATAGATGGATGGATGGATGGATGGGTAAAGAGTCGACGAATCAAGAGTTAGCGCGGGCCTGCGCCATGGATGGCAGTCGTGCGAGCCCTACTGGGTTCAACAGGTGCTTAGGGAACGGAGGAGGGAGCGGAGGTGAGAATGCGCGGGAATGGAACGAGTCGTCCGTCGGACGGCGGGTTGCGCTGCGGTGGTGTTTCGCGGCTGGATCTCTGGTGAGTCGCGGAGTCGCTGAGCCGCGTTTCCAGTCGTGAGTCGGTGGGGGGGATGTAGGTACAGTACTGTATTACTGACGGCCCGTGCTACACGAGATAGTGTGGCTCTGAGAACACGCGAGTAGCTTAGACCGCCTTACCCCACTAGCCACATCCTAAGTTTCTTGCTTCTGGGGAACAGCTTCTTGCTTCGTTGTCTTGAGAATGCAGCACGCATGTACAGTACAGTTTGTTGCTGGCTCGGGATGCCCTAGGGCGTGGCTCTCGTCAATTGTTTGGTGATGTTCTGTGATCCTGCGGTAGTGTTACTCGTTTACATGAGAGTAAGTTGTATGAATGTTATAGGCATATTTTGCCACTCGGCCAACTCCTAAACGATGAGGCGAATTTGAGCAGTCGGCCAAGTTTTCCAAAACATTGCGCAATCATGTCCCACTCAACCCGCCGACGCTTGAAAAGAACGGCAAATTCACACTACGAAACGCGTGCCAGCAAAGAACGAAAAAAAAGGCAATGGAACCTGGTTGTGGTGTCAAACAACCCAGCACTATTCTACTGATCACGCCTGATCGTGAAATAATTCGACTAGGAACCAGCCCTAAGGGGTGTTGTCCGGAATTCAGGCCGCTGCTTGCGGCTGGCTGCTCACTGCAAGCCAAGGGGGGTGGTGGTGCTGCGCCTGACAGACACAGCGCTGCCAGCTCGAGGTTCGGTATTGGTGCCGAACCGGCAATGCCACAGTGTGTGTGAAGTGACAGAGGGCTGCTTCTGCTAGGCTGCTGCCAGAAATGGTACACCGCAGGTTCCTTTTGTTGTTACTCTGGTCCGGACCAAAGCCAGACCAGTCTGGCTTGGGCATTTCGTCTTCTCTGAAGTCAAGAGGAACAAATTGGCACATGTGATTGTGAACACATGAGGGTGGCGTGGAATAAAGGTTTGCAGTGAGGTGAATGGGGCTGATATGTGATGGGATGGTACACACTTCACAATGTGAACTTCACATCACAAAGCCCACCGACCACCAGAGTGATGGAATAGAATCACCAAAATCGGGAATATCTCGAAAGTTCTCAAGCTACAGAATGTTTGTTCGGGAGCTGTAGTGCAAATTCGATTTAGGGAGAGCGTGGTAACATGCGATCACGAACGGGGCACCATTCAAACAGTCAGAAAGGTACAGTAATTTAGAAAACGTTTTGGCATGTTTCAGACGGATAATCGCGTGTTACAGTACGGTCGAGTCACGTAGTACAGCCCTACTTTCGACGATGGCGTTTGCGATTAAAACCCGCGGCCCAAATCGTTCGAACGCACTGCATATGAACTTTGAGCCTTGGTTTGTATCTGGAGATTATCATAACAACCCAACTTAAAAAAAGGGACAACAAATGGCACCAAACCGTATGTTATGTTTCTTTACATATCCCCTCCAACCCCCATGATGACATGCGCCTGGTCAAATTTCAGCAGCATTATACGAGGCGGTATGATGCTAAAGGTGCATTTCTACTAGCCAACCTTGCTCACATCCCATCGTGACGTGAGCTTTTAGGCATGTACCCTACGCACGGTCTTCGTAAGTATTCCTCCTGGAAAATCAGTCATCGCACACTCCAGGAATGGCAGCAAGCGCGCTGGCAGGTGTGCAGGATTAAATGGCCCTGCACGAACCTTAGCTAATCACCACCAAAGCATGCAATTTTCCGTCCATCAGCCACATCTCACACCTGTGAGCAACAGCACCAGTACCAGCACCAGCACCAGATCCAGCACCAGCACTGGCACCAGCACAAGCACCAGCACCGGCACCAGCACCGGCACCAGCACCAGCACCAGCACCAGCACCAGCACCAGCACCAGCATCACCACCACCCCATCTCGTCGTCCACACTCTAGCACCACTTCCACCCCCACACCCTCTAACTGCCACTTGCTTCGTCATTCCATCCCACCTGGGGTTGCCTTTCTCTGCCACGGGCCAGAGAGAGACGCCTCTAAACAGCAGCAGTAGCAGTGGCAGCAGCAGCAACCAGCACCAAAAGACGCCCTTGCCTTTCACCTAAGCACCACATTGCTAAGGAACGTACCCCCGTGCCTTCCTGAGCTCCTCCAGTCCCGACTCCTCTACTATGTAAGGCATCGAGATGTTCGTCAGCTTGTTCCCCTGCTGGTGCAGGATGCATGCCTCCCCGCCCGAGTTCCGCGCCCTCACCAGCCCCTCCTCCCCTGTCCCCAGAATCTCGAAGTTGTCCCACTTGAGCCCCCCCAGGTGCATGAACAGGGCGGCGTAGTGATCCAGCTTTATGAATGGGGCCGCCATTACGGACACCGTGTCCCTGTGCCCCACGCGCCTGGCTTCGCCCATCACGCGCTCCCTTGGCTTCGCGGGCAGCCGGTGGAACGGCGACATGGCGGAATCGTACTGCACCATGCGGTTGTTCCGCCACCGCGCCCTGCTCGCCGTCTCCGCCGCCTCCGCCTGCGCGCGCACCGCCTCCGCCACGTCGCCCGGCGATTCCCACGCCGCACGCACGGCGGCGGGGTCGGGGTTGGGCGCGCGCGGCATGTCGCGGAAGAGGTAATGCTGCGCGAGGAACGCGAGCATGAGCCCGCGCTGGTCCTGCATGCAGTCGCGCACGTAGATCAGGTCGATGATCTCCGCAAGCGCCCACGCGTACCCGGCATAAGCGCCCGCGTTTAGGAACCGGTTCACCGACGAGTTGGTTATATGAGGATAATACTTCTCTAGCTTCTTCCAATCCGGCCAGCAGAAGACCTCCGCTCCGAAAACCACGGGCGCGTTGAGGGCGAAGAAGGAATCGAGGAAGTTTTGTGGGCGGCATTTGGGGTGCGGCATGAGGAAGACGTCGTCGGCGTCGGTGGTGATCACCACGCGGTCGCGCGGCAGCGCCGCGAGGAAGTCGCGGATCGTGCGCAGGCGGCCGCCTTGGCCCGTCCAGCTCTGGCGGCTTCCGATGATGGAGAAGTTGACCCCCGCCATGTGCGCGAAGTCCGCGAGGCGCACCATGTTCGCGCCGCACTCCGACGAGTAGATCACCCACTCCAGCCGGCACCCCGACTCGGAGAACTTGTCGCGCGGCAACGGCCGGGAGTCCCACGGATCTGCGCTCGCGTCATACTGCACCGCGCACCCGTCCGCGGCAACCGGCGCCGCCTCTCCCCGCTTGCGCAGATCCTTTCCGCGCGCGACCAGCGCCTCGCCCCTGGCGACGGCGGCTTCGACCAGCTCCGTGCACTTTTGCGCGTGCAGGCTGGATATGAAGCTGAGCTTAAATAGATGCCCCGCGCGCTGCGACACGCAGGAATCCCACGAGTCGCGGAACTCCTCCGCATGCGGGGAGAGATTCGTGCCGAAATTGGCCCAATAGGAGATGGACAAGAAGACGACGAATGTCAACGCACAGCATCCGAGAGTGAGGCGAATGACGATTGCGGTTATGGAGGAGCCACAACAACGGAAAACTTTGAACAGTAACGAAGACGCCATGGGATGGGATGGCGTAATATCCCGTTGAGTGCTAGCAGGGAAGTTTCAAGGAGCCGACTAGTTGATGGTGGTTGACTGACTAATAGAAACTACTGTGGGACCGCCTCGGTCAACAGTATCAGGACTGTTGCTGAGGAGATGGTAGACTGTCAATTTACCTCATGAGGACATCGCTCCATAGTTCTGCTTGCTCATGTGGACAACGGGCAATAGGGTGCGATGGAAGTTCGTTAGCGCTGGTGGCAAGTAAAGTTCTGCTCCACTCCGCCCCAATCTGCTCCCACCCTCCCTTCGTTTGCTCCGAACTTCGAGACGGGAGTTCCCGTTTGGATCTACGTGCCACACGGACACGAGTGTACCGGTTGTCCACACTGTACAGAATTTCCGGCAGCCCATACATAAATTCCGGGGAAAGTATATCGGCGCTCAGTATTAGGGGCCTCGATAACATGTACGGTCAGTGGCACGATATAAACAATCAGAATTAGCGAGTTCGCAAGATGACTCATCAGTCGGATTCCACCATTAGTCATAAATTGCAAGAAAGAGGTTTCTGACTAACGGTGGAATCCGACTGATGAAACATGTTGCGAACTCGCTACTTCTGATTGTCTATATCTTTCACAGACTGTACATGTTTTCGAGGCCTCTAATACTGAATGCCGATATACTTTCCCTAAATTCCGGCAATGTGAACCACAAACAAAAACTCAGATTGCCCAATTGCAGGATCACGAATGTCGCAGAACTCGCGGAGCACTGAAGCATCTGTTGGAAATATCTCAAAGGACTTAAGCGTTTCTGAAGTATAACACTGTACTCGAAGAAGATTACAGGGGAGCACGCGAGTCAACGGAGGTTGCACGAGGGGGCGGACAAAGAATGCGAAAATACTCGAAAGGTCGCAACTGGAGGTTACGACTGACCGTTACAACATCACGGATGGTAACCGAAGCGGCAATCGAGTCGCTGTGCGACTCGATAAACCGCTCCTGTAACTGTATTCTACAACCGCTTCCTTTTCTCCTATATATTGCTGTATGCTTGTTCCTTTAATTAATCACTTGTTCTCACATACTAGTACAAGGGTTCAACCGTCTCAACTTCCGCTGCACTACTCAAAGTCTAAAGTACCCACAGCTGGGACTTAGTCTCTAAAAATATCCTAAGGACTTTTTCTCAGCCCAACATGGTATGAGAGCTGGTCAGAGACCAAACTCCCAGCAACTGCGCTCCATCAACCTGCAACTCAACTCAATTCAACGACTTCATTGATCACAAGACATGGACAGCAAGGGCAAGAAAGTCTCTACAGGCTCACCCAGCGGCCAAGAAACTCAACACGGCAACTCTGGTCTGCACACCTCAGGACTGCAGACAGAGACCGGGACTGCTCAAGAAACAATGGGAAGAGTACCAGAGATGGTGACTCCATCTCCCTCTTCAAGCGTGGACCCCAACCTTATGGAAAGGTTCTTCAGCTTCATGTCGCACTTCGACCAGCAGCAGCAGACAAGGACACCTGCGCATTCAACACAGAGCAACGGAGGAAACATGGGATTAGCGCCGATGAGCCTCGACAACTCATCGTTTGGGCGACACAATCAAGCGCCTACCTTTGCGCCTTATCACTCTTCACCGGGGACGTTCGAGTTCATGCCGCCCCGTGCCCAACCAACAGCAGCTGCATCACAACAAACACCAAACGAAATCTTAAGTCTCCAGGCGCAGTTTTCACACGTGATTAAACTGCAGACATCCTCACCGTTCAACGGACACGACTTCTTTACCTGGAGCTTCGAGTTCGAGCTGCTGATGGAGGCTGCGCATCTCCTGGGATACTTCAACGGGTCCCTGCCATTCCCAAGCAACGGCACTGGAAAGGAACAAGAAATCTTCACGTATCAGTCGCTGCTGGCGTATACGGTTCTCCTGAGAAACCTGTCACCACAAGAACAGCAGAGCATCAGAACATACAGGAGCTATGGAAACTCCGCGGAACTCGCATGGCACCATCTCAAGTGCCTCTACCAAGCAAACGACAGCGTGACACAAAGCAGACTCATGCAACAACTGACAACAATACAAATGAAGACCGGGGAAAAGGCGATGCAGTATATGAGTCGATGCCAGACCCTCCGCGACCGCCTGCTTCGGTGCGGAGGAACAATCACTGAAGAAAGCTTCGTGACACTTGTCCTCGCCGGGCTCGGGCCAGAATGGAGAACCACACGATCGCTTCTTCGCGCCCACGGAAGAATTTCGGAGATGCACCTCTGCGCCGAGCTTCACGCTGAACAACAGGAGATGGACCTGTTCGAAGAAAGACAACCAAGGAAGCAACAGCAGTTAGTCTTCTACACTCAACGAAGAAACGACAACACCTACAATCGACGCGGCAAGCAAGAACGCGACAACAGGGGATTTACCTTCGTGCCGCCGTTCTGCCACAACTGCCAGACTTCCGGGCACTCCAAGATCAACTGCAACCGCCCTCATGTTTACCGTCCAGCAGATCCACAAGTCGCTTCCACTCAAGCAAGTCCCCCAAGACGCTCTTCAACATCTGCACAACAGACACCAAACATCATCAATTGCATGGTACACATCGACAACTGTGCACCCGGATCACCACCCACTTACGCACCAGACGAAGAAGAGCTCCCGCCACCGCGCTCACAAGGCCTTCAAGTCAATCCAACATACGCTGCGGTCGCCAACGCCGAACCCACCGGGCGAAACACCTGGTTCTTGGACAGCTGCTGCGGTCAACACATGTGCTCTTCGGGACGCTTCGTGCAACGAGAGAAACGCCTCAACCGCGACGTCATCATCACCGTCGCCAACAACGAAAATCTGAAAACAAACAGACAAGGCGTGGTTCAGTTACAATCCATCGAGACAAACGTCATACTTCAGCTCAACAAAGTTCTCATTGTCGACAACTTGGGATACAACCTACTAAGCATAAGCCAACTAATGGCCAAAGGGATTCACCTGGATTGCGACTCTTACTCCAATGAGTTTCGACTTTACCACGGGAAAGGCGGCCTCTTCATCGGTCGTGCTCTCCTAAAGTCCGGCGTCTTCGTGTTGGACTTCGTCCCCGACCGCGGTACTGCCGACAGCGACGGCATCGTATCATTCGCCGCCTGGACACACCCGCCGGATCTTTATCCAGAATTCGACAGTGACGGCTTCTGGCACTCCAACACCATACCTGCAGCAGAAAGAACACGAGCATTAGCAGTCATCAGACAAGAAAGACAAGTACCCGCGAGTATCCCTACCAAACCATCACCTGCAGTAGCAGCACCAGGACCCAGCCGAGTACCACTACCAGCGATCCGAGGACCGCCAACCGAAGCAGACCAGCTTATGCCCATCACACGAGAAGTCTGTCGAAGTCCCGCCACAGTCGTCGCGTTCTTCTCCAACGCCGATATATACCACCGCTCGCCGGGTCATCGCGCTTCCGACGACATCTGGCACCAACGCCTCGGGCATCCTGCAAACAGCACGATACTACAGACAATCCAAGCAGAAGTATTAGAACGCAACGCCCTCCTAACGACGAACGGCCAAGAACTTCGACGACCACGAGCACGGTGCTTCACGTGCCCCGAAGCAGATCTTCCCCATCAGCCTTTTCATCTCATCACAGCCCAAGCGCACCTACATACGCTCCCATGGAAAAAGTCTACAGCGATATCTTAAACATGCCTCGAGAAGACACCGAAGCCGACTTCAACTACGTCATAACGTTCATCGACGCAGCAACCAGATACGTTTGGCACTTCAATCTCAAGACGCGCAATCAAGCTTTCGACGCCTTCACAACATGGCTTCCCATCGCCGA
Organism: Closterium sp. NIES-67; assembly: GCA_027943415.1. Taxonomy (NCBI): domain Eukaryota; kingdom Viridiplantae; phylum Streptophyta; class Zygnematophyceae; order Desmidiales; family Closteriaceae; genus Closterium; species Closterium sp. NIES-67. Next base: position 82,946 of record BQMB01001254.1, on the reverse strand, counting down.
ACGAGAATCAGGAACCAAACTCAAGAGCTTCCAGTCAGACGGTGCACTGGAATACCAGTCACAATGCTTCAGGACCTATCTGGCGGAAAGAGGAATCAGACGCCTGGTGTCTCTGCCCTATGCTCACCAGCAGCAGGGGGTCGCAGAACGCATGAACCGGACCTTGCAGACGACGATGCGAAAACTGCTTCTGGGGATGAGGCTGCCTACCACACTGTGGCCAGACGCGATGACACATGCAGTTCACCTGCACAACCTGCTGTCCTCGTCATCGCTTCCCAACAACGCATCACCGCACCTGTTGTGGACAAGAAAAAGGGGCAGCACAAAATTACTCCGAGTTTTCGGCTGCATGGTACAGTACAGACCCCACACAGCCCGAGCAGGACGCTTCACACAACGAGCTCGGTGGGGACTACACCTCGGCATCGCCAAACATTTTCACGCGTGGAAAATTCTCGACATACAAGACAAAAATACCGTGGCATCACGTGATGTTATCTTCTACGAGCGACTGACGCTGCAGCATTACCTGGACAACATTGCCAACACACAAGACCCCACCGACGGCTTCTCGGGACTTCATTCCTTCGCCGACCGTGCTGCCGAAGCTGACGCGGTAGAAGAAGACGTACCTGAAGCCTCGGAAGCTGCCGGACCACTCCCATTCTGTTCCGTACCTGTTCAACTCGACGAAGACAATCCTCTCGATAGCAACAACCTCGACACCTTTTACCACTTCGCTGACCAAGGTTACATTACACCCCACCCAGTCGACACAAATGTTTCAGAACGCATCGGTCCCAACTTCTTACCTGACCCAGAAGACGGTGACGAAGCAGCTTATTCCGGGAATGAAAATTCCCCTCGACACACACCCACGGGACTGCAGATTCTAGGCCTCTGGGTCTCCGTCCAGCATCCACCGCCGCCTTCTCCGCGAGAGCCTTCGACCCTGTCGCAGGCTCTGGGGGGGGAATATAAGGCGAAATGGAAGGAAGCGATGGAAAAGGAGTTAAAGGCTCTGTGTCACAGGATCGAATGTGTCGAGGAAAGGTTGCTCAATGTTGCACTATCAATCAGTACAAGGTGCTTTTATACTTCCAGAGTACATCAGGTAACCAGGTTTATCCTATCCAAAGGGAATAGACCCTTCTAGAATATAGAATCACCATGCGTATAGCCACGCGAGGCTATTGGCTTTAAGGGATTACGGCAGGATTACGCTAGATATAGCGCGCCAGTACATCCCGAGCCTGGTCGGTGATATAATCATAATAACAGGATAAACCAAAGGATGATGGAAAAAGGAGGAATAGGAAACCAAATGAGATGAGATAAAGACCAAATGAATCAGGAGTGAAAGAGGAATGAGATAGATAGGAAATATGGAAAGGGGAAATTGGTGTAACGGGGTCGTACTCTCACACTTCCCCCCCTCAAAGCTGGGTGGTAGACGTAACACCCTGCTTGACAAGGTAGTCACGAAGAGGACGACGGGCGTTACCCATGTCGAGTTCAGAGACGCAGCCTCAGAAGTATCATAACCCTTCCAGCAAAGAAGAAGCTCCAGAGTGCCAGTCGGACGATGACGGTGTCCAAGTACGTAGTTGTCCCATGTCGTGGATGAACACGGGCGACGACCGTGGTTGGCATTCGGTGTAGAGCGTGTTTGGTCTTGATAGGGTTTAAGAAGCTGGTATGGAAGGCGGTATGGATCTTCCAAGTGGCTGGTAGGCGGAAGCGGAAGTTGACTGAAGTGGTCCTTGCTTCAACGATGATAGACCCGCAGAAGCAAGGTTGAAGCTTGGATGGAAGTTGGCTGATGTCGAGATTATGGTGTGGATGACTGTAGTGATAAGGGGTCAAGTGCTTGTGCTGATGTTGGATGTCCAAGAGGGCGCTTGTGTGGTCGATGTACAAGATGGTGGACGATGGCGATGAAATCGGAAGCCAGTTGGACTGTGGCTGGTATGGTTAGCTGTTGTGGTGTGATCGGATGGCGTCCGTAACAGACGAAGTACAGCGTCTGTCCAGTAGCGGCGTCAGGAGCATACTTATAGGCAAACTCCAGGACGGGCAGATGCAAGTCGGAGTTGGAGATGTGAATGGTTGGAACAGTGTGCTGTAACGTGCAGATGAGTGGCTATGTTGTCCGAGCTGTGCATGCTGTTACCCACATCTGGTCCACGTATGAAGATCTCCAAGTGTTGGTGGTATGGCAGTCATGTCATAGTACTGCTTCTGTCGAGCTGGTCCATGCCTTGGTGTTGTCGCGAGTCGTACCCACTCGGCATCGTAGTGTTGCAGAATGGAGAGCAGAATCACTAGTAGTAACCCTGTCCACCACGCGGTCTGCTACTCACATTGCCTTGAGTACAACAGCGCATGCGAAGTGCTGCTCAGCGTATCCCTCGTGTTCAGAACCATGCGAGGGGTTGGTACCATAAACGCGGAGCTGGTAACTTCCAGAATCGGCGCCAAGTAGTTTCCCTCGGTGGTTGCTCAGGCAAGGAATCTCAGCTGCGTAGATATCCGACGGTAATGGGTTAGGATATATGGGAACGTTAGCGGTATTCCCAAGTAATCCTCTCCCATTTCCAAAAGCATTGGTGACAGCCAATCCAGTATGACCTTATGCGCTTTCAATTTAGCACGGAGGCCATTGGTAGGCATCGGTGTCTGGGCGCACATATTGGGATAGGTCTTCTGGTGCCATCATGTGTTGTCTCATTCTGCCACTGTCCTTGAAGTAGCGTTGAAGTTGAAGACGTCTCAGCTACTCAGCATCGGTGTTGAAGTCTGCTCCATTTCGGCAAACAGGGGTGTTGTTGGAGATACGCGGAGTCCACTATCCGGAGTGGCGTCGGCGCTCCATTCCACGCCTATCTGCTTCCGTGGAGTTGGTGCTGGTGATGGATTGGTTGCGACGCAGGTTTTATGACTTTAAGGAAAGCCATAGGCCATGAGGACTTGTATATCGGTAGAGTACCGTGGTCCTCCCATCCCCATAAGAGCCAATATCTTCTGCTCTTGAGGGTATATGGCATTGCCATGTTGTTTCCTCGCATAGTGGTATCTCCTTCCCACTAGCTGGAAATCATAGTACTGTGCCTGGCCGGGACTTTACGATCCACTGGAATATAATCCAGCATTATCTCCATTGAGCGGAGAATCATCCATCAGGGTTTGGTTGTGACTGTTGTGTCGAGTCTTCTGCTGTGGCGGCGGCGGCGGTTGCGACGACGGCGACGGCGGCAGCTGCTATAGAGAATTCTCTCAACTCGTACTAGTTGAAGGAGAATCCATCAACTCCCTCTTCCCAGTAGAGTGTTCCTGATGGGTGTAACAGGCGTAACTACCAGGAACACGTGCACATTAGTACACATGTGTTGTTCCATTGCTGCCGGTGATTGTTTCATTTGAGGGTGTGAAGAGAAATTTGCTTCTCCCCTCGATGTATCCACGGGTAGCAATTCCTGGTATGCTCATCCGTGCCTCCGATGTACGGTCGGTAGAGCGCGTGATCGTGTTGCAATAGTCCGCATCTCCCTCATTTGTTGACACCTCGTGTTGCTTGACGTTCTCCTGCATCGTCGAAGTTACGCTGATGCTTGTAACGCTTCGGCTTCTGGTAGAATCGCCTCCAATGCATGTGCCGTAGGGTCGCTAGTGAACGAGTACTTGCCGGATTAGAGGTTAATTACTCCTCAATCTGTCAAGCATCGTGACGTGCACGGAATTTTCTTCCACGCAGGTCATGAACACCTGGAATCGCGACGCATGATTGGTGTGTCACCTTGTGAGGTCGATGTTGAGACTGCTCCAATCAATCACTTCGGATGGCTGAGATTCTTGATGAAGACGAATCGTTCAGCTCCTGTTACGAAGTAGTGTCTCGCTGGCCTTGACGAGACGAGTTCACTGCGTCATCGTTGCGTGCGAAATCTGCTCCTTCGCAGCAACTTGAACTTGGGAGCATTGCAAGAGAAAACGGCTACTTCTCTGCAATCCCATAGGTTGTCGATCAATTTGTATGAAGAAGTGTCTCGCGGATGGAGAACATGTCTTCATGCAGCTCCATTGTTTTTCCTGGGTGAAGATCTCGCTGTGTTGATGTCGACACTAGTCAGAAGATGCGTCGATTGTGCAGTCACTGGTCACGAATGTTGTCTCCATGATGATGTTTTCCCGTAATGTAGTCTCCGCTGCATTCGTGCCGTTGATTCCGCACCGATCCGACGATCCACGTTCTCCTGTCAATTTTCTGCTTGTAGTAATTACCAAGTAGGTAATACTTTGGCGGATTTCTGACTCCGCAGATGATTCTTGCGCCAAATTCGTGACCAAATGTAGGATTCCGAATTGGGCTAACATGATTTGAATGTTGTCGAAGGCGGCTGCTTTCTGGTTCTGCGCGTCATTCTCCCCTTGTGCTGAACTCACGCTCCATCTCGTCCGTTGAAGCAGAAGTCGATCCGACGGTCCAAACTCCAAGCGATCTGAAGATGTTTCTGAGTCACGTTCAGCAGCTTCTGGAGCCCGGGTGAACTCGTTTCCTGCAGCAATTCTCGGTCGTCGATGTATTGTACTTACAGGAATTGAAGTTTCGACTCCATCCTTCGCGTGCTCCTGGGGGCCCAGCGGTTAAGCGTTGAGCTGAAACCTTGGCTCTGATTACCAAGTGTCACAGGATCGAATGTGTCGAGGAAAGGTTGCTCAATGTTGCACTATCAATCAGTACAAGGTGCTTTTATACTTCCAGAGTACATCAGGTAACCAGGTTTATCCTATCCAAAGGGAATAGACCCTTCTAGAATATAGAATCACCATGCGTATAGCCACGCGAGGCTATTGGCTTTAAGGGATTACGGCAGGATTACGCTAGATATAGCGCGCCAGTACATCCCGAGCCTGGTCGGTGATATAATCATAATAACAGGATAAACCAAAGGATGATGGAAAAAGGAGGAATAGGAAACCAAATGAGATGAGATAAAGACCAAATGAATCAGGAGTGAAAGAGGAATGAGATAGATAGGAAATATGGAAAGGGGAAATTGGTGTAACGGGGTCGTACTCTCACACTCTGCAAGACCGGAAAACATGGAAACTGGTACCTGCAACAAGCATCAGCGGAAAAAACGTCCTCTCGGGGAAATGGGTGTACCGCATTAAGACCAACTCAGACGGCTCCATCGAACGATTCAAAGCTCGATGGGTCGTACGAGGCTTCGATCAACGATACGGAACCGACTACACAGAAACCTTCGCTCCAGTCTCCCGTCACACCTCATTACGCATCCTACTCGCCGTCACGGCCACGAAGACATTACCACTACGCCAAATCGACGTCGCGAATGCGTTCCTATACGCACCTGTGGACGCCGAGATTTTCGTCGAACAACCCCACGGATTCATCGACGACCCCACGAAAGTATGCCAACTGACAAAATCCCTATATGGGATCAAGCAAGCCCCGCGGCTCTGGCAGCAGCATCTCCACGGCCGTCTCGCAAAAATCGGATTCCTACAGCTGCCGCATGACCAAGGGATGTACCGACTGCAGAAGGGAAGAGAGTATATCCTACTCATCGTCTACGTCGACGACCTACTCTACATCGGCTCCACTACCGACATCGCCACCTGGTTCGAACGGGAGCTGAAAGAAGACTTAACTCTCACGGTGTCCGACGAAGTCACCCAGTACCTAGGACGGAATGTCGTCGAAGACAACTCGGCGTTCTACCTACATGCTGGAAAGTACGCAGGCACCGTCGCGAAGAAATTCGGTCTAACGCCGACTACGGTCCCAACTCCCTACAACTACGGGAACAACAACAGCACCTCCGCAAATCTCCCCGCGAAGCAAATCCGGGAGTATCAACAGAAGCTCGGCTGCCTACTATTCGCAGCAGTAACCTGCCGACCCGACCTGTCCTATAGTGCGAGTCAACTGGCAACGCATCTGAAGCAACCGGAACAGGAAGATCTCGAGGAGCTCAACCGGGCACTACTCTACTTCGTCTCCACACCGACCATCGGGCTTACCTACAGTAAAGCGACAACACCGTCCGTACGACTACTCGGATACGTCGACGCCGATCACGCGGGAGATAGGGAAAATCGACGATCTAGGACGGGCTACATCTATCGACTAGAACCCATCGGAACTATCTCCTGGCAATCGAGCAAGCAGGAGTTAATCGCACTATCTTCGGCTGAAGCAGAGTATATCGCCCTTTGTACTGCGACCAAGGAAGGACTCTACCTACGGGAGTTACTCGAGGAAGCGAAGATCGCGACCCTGCCCGCCTTCTCACTCCTCTGCGACAACCAATCTGCGATCAAAATCGCGAACAAGGACGGCTTCGCCAACCGAACCAAGCACATCGCCCTGCGGTACTTCTTCGTCAAGGATGAAATCGCGAAGGGGAGACTTCAATTCAGTTACTGCCCGACGACAGAAATGGCCGCGGATTATCTGACGAAGAAATTGGCGAAAGCAAAATTCGACTACTGCATGCTCCTAACCGGGCAAACAAACGTCACCGGATCTGAACATGCCAGCACTCCAGAAACGAAGGGGAGTGTTGGAAATATCTCAAAGGACTTAAGCGTTTCTGAAGTATAACACTGTACTCGAGGAAGATTACAGGGGAGCACGCGAGTCAACGGAGGTTGCACGAGGGGGCGGACAAAGAATGCGAAAATACTCGAAAGGTCGCAACTGGAGGTTACGACTGACCGTTACAACATCACGGATGGTAACCGAAGCGGCAATCGAGTCGCTGTGCGACTCGATAAACCGCTCCTGTAACTGTATTCTACAACCGCTTCCTTTTCTCCTATATATTGCTGTATGCTTGTTCCTTTAATTAATCACTTGTTCTCACATACTAGTACAAGGGTTCAACCGTCTCAACTTCCGCTGCACTACTCAAAGTCTAAAGTACCCACAGCTGGGAATTAGTCTCTAAAAATATCCTAAGGACTTTTTCTCAGCCCAACAGCATCGTTGGAACACGACAACGGAACTCTTCCATAAAAGTAATTGCCAATCTGCCGTGATTGGTTGGAATTTGTTACCCTATCTCGAAGTCTTCTTTGTTGGTCCTGTGGGAGTTCGCCAAAATGATGTGGGCAGACAATGTGCAATGATTTCGTCTGCCCCGGTTCGGAACCCTTGCCCCCAAACTCTACTCTGCTCCATCCGTCGCTTTTGGTTTTGTATGTTAAGACAAAAAATGATGAATAGAAGAAGGAAGTACAGGTGAGATCTAGCGTTTGGATTGTACCCACTAATAATATACCCTATCTAGCCAATAACTTATACATAACAATATATGTATAAGTTGATACACCCCCTAGGCTAGATAAGGGGTAGTGCTAAGCAAGAAACACGCAGCTCAGGGTGGCACTACTAGTCCAACCTCTGAGGCAGGGGCCCGAAGACCAATCAGCAAGAGTACAAGCAAGACAGAGCAAACCACGGCGGCACTACTACTCCAAACACTGGAGGAAAAAGCCACAAGGCCAGTCTGCAAGGTATAAATAGAAAGGAGTACACAATCAAGGGCCTAGCAAGTGAGAGTCAACAGGGACTAGACCACACGGCAAGCAGTGCCGCTGATGATCTCTAGGCGGAAGCGCCTTGGTAAAGATATCAGCTGTGTTGGCACCGGAGGCCAAGTGTACAACGCGGGCCTGGCGACGCTGCTGAAGCTCGCGCAGGAGGAAGTACCGCAGCTGTATGTGCTTCGATCTGCCCTCAAGTCGAGGCTCCTGAGACAGGAGGATCATGGCCCTGCTGTCAGCGTACAGAACCCGGGCAGAGCTAGGCCGCTCACCTAAGTCGGCAAGCAAGAAGGTCAGCCAGCGGAGCTCCTGGGCCGCCATGACACCGGCGTAGATCTCAGCCTCGCAGCTAGACTGAGCAACAGACGAAGAGCGACTGGACCTCCACGAGATGGCACCAGAATCAAGGCGGAAGCAGTAGCCCTGGGAGGACCGGAGGGCCTCAGCGTCGTCTGCCCAAGAAGCGTCTGTGTGCCTTGTAAGGACCACTGGCCTGCGTCCTCCCAGCAGAGGACGGAAAGAACTGCAGGTCAGCTAGCGTTGCACGCAGCGTGTCGTGCCACTCACGGGGCGCCTGTCGCAAGCCGTAGATGGGGCGCCGGAGGAGCCACTGGGTCCCAAGAGGGAAAGTACCAGTGAAGCCCTGAGGGCGGCGCAAGTAGTCCTGCTCATGTAGGCTGCCCTGAAGGAAAGCAGTGCAGAAGTCGAGGGAGTGAAGCTCGTAGTCACGGTGTGCTGCTACGTGTAGCAGTGCCCGAAGAGTAGTCATCCTCGGTGTCACAGGATCGAATGAGGTTTAGCTCAATGTTCACTATCAATCAGTATAAGGTGCTTTTATACTTCCAGAGTACATCAGGTAACCAGGTTTATCCTATCCAAAGGGAATAGACCCTTCTAGAAATAGAATCACCCTGCGTATAGCCACGCGAGGCTATTGTCTATAAGGGATTACGGCAGGATTATGCTAGATATAGCGCGCCAGTACATCCCGAGCCTGGTCGGTGATATAATAATAATAACAGGATAAACCAAAGGATTATGGAAAAGGAGGAATAGGAAACCAAATGAGATGAGATAAGACCAAATGAATCAGGAGTGAAAGAGGAATGAAATAGAAAGGAAATATGGAAAGGGGAAAAATAGTGTAACGGGGTCATACTCTCACACTTCCCCCCCTCAAAGCTGGGTGGTAGACGTAACACCTTGCTTGACAAGGTTGTCGCGAAGAGGACGACGGGCGCTACCCATGTCAAATTCAGAGACGCAGCCTCAGAAGTATCATAACCCTTCCAGCAAAGAAGAAGCTCCAGAGTGCCATTCTGACAACGACGGTGTCCGAGCACGTAATTGTCTTATGTCGTGGATGAACACGGACGACGACGCTGGTTGAATTCGGTGTAGAGCGTATTTGGTCTTGATAGGGTTTAAAATGCTGGTATGGAAGGCGTTGTGGCTCTTCGAAGTGGCTGGTAGGCGAAAGCAGAAGGTGACTGAAGTGACATTTGCTGCAACGAGGATAGACCTGCAAAAGCAAGGCTGAAGCTTGGATGGAAGATGGCTGATGTCGAGATTATGGTGTGGATAACTGTGGTGATGAGTGGCCAAGTGCTTCTGCTGCGGTTGGATGTCCAAGTGGCGTGTCCGGTGTTAGAGCTGATGAACAACGGTGATGAAATGGATTTATCGGTTGTTGTGATGTGAGCTGGTTGCAACTGTAGGTGGTACGCGGATGGCGTTGATCGTGATCGAGATGTTGTAGCGAACGAGTAGATGTACTGTTCTTTCGGTGGGTGCTCTACCTGGTACATTGTAGTATGCGTTGAGTCTCTGGTAGCACATCCCGTTGTTACTCTCATCCCGTCCACGTATAAAGATGGCTAAGTGTTGGTGGCGTTGCAGTCGTGACATAGTCCTGCTTCGGTAGCAGCGTCGTATCAGATACATGCAGCTTCTGACGAATGCTAGTCCATGCCGTAGTGTTGTCGCAAGTTGTACACTCTCGGCATCAGAGTGCTGCCGGATTGGAGAGCAGAATCACTGGTAGTAACCCTGTCCACCACGTGTTCTGCTAGTCCCACTGCCTTGAGTACAACAACGTGTGCGAAGTGCTGCTCAGCGTATCCCTTGTGTTCGAAACCATGCGAGGGGTTGGTACCATAAACGCGGAGCTGGTAACTTCCAGAATCGGCGCCAAAGTAGTTTCTCAAGCAAGGAATCTCTGCTGTATAGATATCCCACGGTGATGGGTTAGGACATCTGGGAATGTTATGGGTATTCCCAAGTAATCCTTTCCCACTTCCAAATGGGCATTGGTGACAGCCACTCCAGTATGACCTTATGCCATTCCAGTTTAGCACGGAGGCCATCGGTAGGCATCGGTGTCTGGGCGCACATATTGGGATAGGTCTTCTGGTGCCATCATGTGTTGTCTCATTCTGTCACTGTCCTTGAAGTATTATTGATGTCGAAGACGTCTCAGCTACTCAGTATCAATGTTGAAGTGTGCTCCATTTCGGCAAAGAGGGGTGTTGTTGGAGATACGCGGAGTCCACTATCCTGAGTGGCGTCAGCGCTCCATTTCACGCCTATCTGCTTCCGTAGAGTTAGTGCTGGTGATGGATTGGTTGTGATGCAGGTTTTATTACTTTAAGGAAAGCCATAGGCCATGAGGACTTGTATGCCGGTAGAGTACCGTAGTCCTCGCATCCGTATAAGAGCAAATATCTCCTGCTCTTGAGGGTATATGGCTTTGCCATAGCTATTGTTTCCTCGCATAGTGGTATCTCCTCCCCACTAGCTGGAAATCATAGTATTGTGCCTGGCCGGGACTTTACGATCCACTAGAAAATAATCCAGCATTATCTCCATTGAGCGGAGAATCATCCATCAGGGTTTGGATGTGACTGTTGTGTCGAGTCTTCTACTGCAGCGGCGGCGGCGGCGGTTGCGACGACGGCGACGGCGGCAGCTGCTGCAGAAAATTCTCTCAACTCGTACCGATTGAAGGAGAATCCATCAACTCCCTCTTCCCAGTAGAGTGTTCCTGATGGGTGTAACAGGCGTAACTACCAGGAACACGTGCACATTAGTACATATGTTTTGCTCCATTGCTGCCGGTGATTGTTTCCCCTCAATGTATCCATGGGAAGCAATTCCTAGTATGCTCATCCGTGCCTCCGATGTACGTTCGGTAGAGCGCGTGATTGTGTTGTAGTAGTCCGAATCTCCCTCATTTGTTGACACCTCGTGTTGCTTGGCGTTCTCCTGCATCGTCGAAGTTACGCTGATGCTTGTAACGCTTCGGCTTCTAGTAGAATCGCCTCCAATGCATGTGCCATTGGGTCGCTAGTGAGCGAGTACTTGCCAGATTAGAGGTTAATTACTCCTCAATCTGTCAAGCATTGTGACGTGCACGGAAGTTTTTTCCACGCAGGTCATTATCACCTGGAATCGCGACGCATGATTGGTGTGTCGCCTCGTAAGGTTGATGTTGAGACTGCTCCAATCAATCACTTAAGATGACTGAGATTCTTGATGAAGACGAATCGTTCAGCTCCTGTTACGAAGTAGTGTCTCGCTGGCCTTGACGAGACGGGTGCACTGCGTTGTCGTTGCGTGCGAAATCTGCTCCTTCACAACAACTTGAACTTGGGAGCATTGCAAGAGAAAACGGCTACTTCTCTGCAATCCCATAGGTTGTCGACCAATTTGTATGAAGAAGTGTCTCGTGGATGGAGAACATGTCTACACGTAGCTCCATTTTTTTCCTGGGTGAAGATGTCGCTGTGTTGATGTCGATCCATTTTTAACGAAGATGACTTCGTCAAAATAAATCGATCGTTGTCGACACTAGTCAGAAGATGCGTCGATTTTGCAGTCCCTGGTCACGAATGTTGTCTCCATTGTGATGATTTTCCGTAGTGTAGTCTGTGCTGCATTCGTGCCGTTGATTCCGCATCGATCCGCCGATCCACGTTCTCCTGCCAGTTTTCTGCTTGCAGCTATTACCAAGTAGGTAATACTGTGACAGATTTCTGACTCTGCACATGATTTGCGCCCCAAATTCGTGACCAAATGGAGGAATTCGAATTTGGCTGTCCAAATGAAGAAACGGTGTCGAAGGTGGCTGATATTTCGTTATGTGCGTCATTCTCCCTTTGTGCAGAAGTCGTGCTCCATCTCGTCCGTTGAAGCAGACGTTGATCCGACTGTCCAAACTCCAAGCGATCTGGAGATATTTATGAGTCGCATTCAGCAGCTTTCGGTGCCCGGGTTGACTCGTTTCCTGCAACAATTCAGGGTCGTCGATGTTGGCTGTCGAACGATCGGACGCTCCGAAGAACTTCACGGCTTGCGAGGTCCCGTTCTCATACGCGCTGAAACTCGAACTCGCTCAGAAGGTTTCGTTTTCGCCTCGGTCGATCTGAAGCGTCGAATCCCCATCGGACGGATGTCGTCGGTCGCAGCTCCGCAAATTTCCGCGCAACTCCAAGTGTCGTGGCGAACTGCGGACTCCTCGGAATGTCGCAGGGAGTGTTCCGCCAGAAGTGACACGTTCGCGAGGTCGAGGCCGTTTGCCCCCGTGAAAAAATCGGCACCGTTGATGCAGTCCATCGAACGGTCGGCGAGCCATCTCGCCTTCGAAGGGGACCCCAGGTGCACCTGCGCGAGGTTTGTCGAAACTTAAATGAAAGTGCATTGTACTTACAGGAAAAGAAGTTTCGACTCCATCCTCGGCGTGCTCCTGGGGGCCCAGCGGATAAGCGTTAAGCTGAAACCTTGTCTCTGATTACCAAGTGTCACAGGATCGAATAAGGTTTAGCTCAATGTTCACTACCAATCAGTACAAGGTGCTTTTATACTTCTTGAGTACATTAGGTAACCAGGTTTATCCTATCCAAAGGGAATAGACCCTTCTAGAAATGGAATCACCCTGCGTATAGCCACGCGAGGCTATTGGCTATAAGGGATTACCGCAGGATTACGCTAGATATAGCGCGCCAGTACATCCCGAGCCTGGTCGGTGATATAATAATAATAACAGGATAGACCAAAGGATTATGGAAAAGGAGGAATAGGAAACCAAATGAGATGAGATAAAGACCAAATGAATCAGGAGTGAAAGAGGAATGAAATAGAAAGGAAATATGGAAAGGGGAAAAATAGTGTAACGGGGTCGTACTCTCACACTCGGGGTCGGGGCGAAGGTCTAAAAGAATTCCACCCCCTCGCGCTGGCTGAAGCCTCTAGCCACGTAGCGCGCCTTGAATACAGGCTTTTCTCCAGGGGGGCGCTTCACCTTGAAGAGCCACCGGCCATCGACTACGTTCACCCTAGGTGGGGGAACTGCGTCGACGTAGGTGCCGGTAGCCCTCTAAGATGCCATCTCCAACTCCATGGCAGCTATCCACTGAGAAGCCCAGGGTCCCGAGGTCGCCTCAGCGTAGGTGCGAGGGGTCGGGATGTCAAAGGTGTCGGGGTCACCCTCAGGGACTAGCAGCATGGAACATAGATAGGGAGCAGCCTTGGACAGGAAAGCAAGCTCGTACTGCCGGTCCGCCAAGACGTCAGTGCCAATGGCAGGAGCACCCCCGACGGACGGAGGACAGGCAGGGTTCGAGACCAGAGCGGTAGCGAAGTCAAGGCGGCGAGTAGCGGCAAAGTCAGTGACAGCAGCTACAAGAACGTCGAGACTAGAGACAAGAACAGACGGGTCGGTAACAAGGGAGGCAAGGACCCAAGGAACAAGAGGACGAGCAGCACAAAGGTAGTCAGACAGAGGGGGAGGCGCGACAGTGAGCGACGATGGAGGAGGCGAAGGCAAACGGGGAGGACGAGACGCGTGGGAACGAAGCAACATAGGGTGAGAACGCTGAACAGGAGAGATAGGACGAGCACGAGATGGACGGCGAGACCAGACGTGAGACGGAGGCGTCGGGTCAGGAGACGGAGGAGGAGTAACAGGAGGGGAACGAGAGGGGAAACGAGCCGAGGACGAGCCCGGCGGAGGAAACATAGGACCGTGAACAGGAAGAGGGGGAGACGACGAAGGAGGCGTAGGCAAGCGGTAAGGGGAGAGAAGGCCGAGCTGGTGAAGGGCAGACACCGGCGGCGCCTGCTGCTGCTGTTGCTTCTCAACGCCGACACCTGCACAACAAGCTGCACCACTGCTACCTCCGGTGTACTCGACACCAACACCCCCAGAACGAGAAACGTTTCCAGCGCCGGTGCTACCCCTGAGCCCGCCGGGACAAGCCAGGACAGGAGCCCCATGACTAGCACCCTCCCCAACTCCAGCACTCCTTCACATTCTCGGGTGTCTTCCACGTACGCACGGCTTCGATTTTCTTGGGGTCGACGTGAACTCCTTGAGCGCTTACGATATGTCAGAGAAATTGGACTTTTTCAAGGGCGAAGTCGCTCTTGGATAGTTTGACGTAGAAGCGTTCTCGTCGAAGAATCTCGAAGACGCGTCCTAAGTGTTCGATGTGTTGTTGCATGTCGCGTGAGTAGACGAGAATGTCATCCAGGTACACCACCACGCATTCGTCCAAGAGTCGGCGTAGGATGTGATTCATCTCTGCTTGGAATGTTGCTGGTGCATTGGTGAGTCTGAACGGCAACACCCGATACTCGTACGATCCGTATCGAGTTCGGAAGGCCATTTTGTGAACGGATACATCAGCCATTCTTATCTACCAGCTCCCCGAAGCTGGTCAAGCAGATCATCAATTCGTGGAATCAGGTACTTGTTCTTGATGGTTTGCTTTTTGAGAGCTCGGTAGTCGATGCACATGGGCAGGCTTCCGTCCGGTTTCGGTGTGAAGAGTACTGGGGCACCGTATGGTGAAGTGGATGGTCGGATGAGTCCTTTGGCAAGGAGATACTCGATTTGCTTTTCATGTTGGCTAGCTCTGTGGGGCTGAGCCGATATGGTGCTCGGAAGGTCGGCTTCGAACCTGGTTCCTCTACGATCTCATGTTGGTGCGTTCGGTATGGCGATAGCTCGTCCGGGAGGTTGTCGGGGATAATGTCTTGGAACTCCTTCAGTAATTCCTTGATTTTTCCTTGAGGTTCCAAGGTCTTTTCTCCGTCGGTTTCCACCTCTGTTGCTATCGCCAGGAATCCGGTGTTGGTTCGCTTGACGTCCTTCTCGAATCTGGCGAGTGTCTCCACTAGGATATCTCTTGTATCGTCCCAGTTGGGTAGCTGGACTCTCCTTCCTTTGTTGTAGATGCTTGCGGTGCGGTTTACCCAATTGATTTCGGGGTTCAACCTTTTTAGGAAGTCTCGCCCAAAGATCAGGTCAAGCCCTTTGATGTTGGTGATGGGGAGTGCAGGTCTCCAGCGCAGTGGTCCAATTTGTAGATGTAACATTGCTTCACCGTATGCTGGTAACTTGCTTCCGTCCACCATCGTTGCAGAAAACGCTGATGGCTTGTACTCTTCTCGAAGTCGGTCGATGGTTGCCTTGTCGCATACAGTGTGCGATGCTCCGCTGTCCACGAGTGCTTGGAGGCGTCGTCCTTTGCAGATGACCTCGAGCATGAGGGGCAGGCGTTGCTCGGAGTACCCAAAGATAGTTTCATTGATTGGGTCATAGGGTACATCCCAATATTCGTTGCTTCCTACTCCTGAGCTGGCAGCTAGCCGAGGCTGCTTGGAGAAAGGCTCTTCTCCAGGGCCAGGAGTTTCCGTGACGACTGTTCTTGTCGTTGACGAAGTTGCCGAGTTGGATGCATCCGAAGGAGTTCGGGGTTTTTGCAGCTTCTTGTAGACCCCCAGCTTCCTTTTGAGCTGCTTCAGCTCCACCGACGTCTTCCCTGGGGAACGGGTAGTCGCTGTGGGCTGGTGTCAGGAGAGGACGTTGACTCCGTGGAAAGGTCGGCTTCTTTCCACACTCCTTAATTTTGTCCCCAAGTTTTCCGGTACCGGTATGATCTCCACAATTTTCTGCTTCTTTTGGAGTCCCTCCTGTAATTTCTCCAAGGTTCTAGCCCCTCGAGAATTACAAGTTTTCATTAAAGCATCTTTATAGGATAGCTTTAACGAATCCTCATAATTTCTTGGGTCTTCAAGGAGTTTCCCCGTCTCGGCAGAGTCTTTTTTCGCGGAGTTAGATTTTTCCTCGGCGAATTCCTCTGGCAAAGACTGGTCATGGGGTCGAGATTTTTCCCCATCATTTTCTCCTGTTCGCGTCGAATCAGCTGCGTCGAAGTAGATTTTTCCGGAATTCCGCGGCCGCTTTTGGATCTTTTCTTTTTCGCCAGCTAGATCCGCAATTACTGGCGAATCCCGTTTTTTGGCTTCTGATTGGCCGAAGGATTTCTGTCACTGTTACGTGCCCGATACTCAGTGCGTGCGGCTTCCATTTTGTTGTAGTCGAAGATTCGATAACCCGGCACCCCGCAAAAATCACACTTGTAGTTGGTGTTTTTCGGACGTGGCCGCCCTTCGAACCTGTCGACTTCCATCGGGTCGGCGAACGTGGTGTGAGCCATGCGGTCGCCTTGTCGTGTACTACCGACGTGCGTCCGTCGTGTCCCGGCGTTGACCATGTTGAAGCGTTCCGCGGCCGATACGACGTCACTGTAGCTCGCGTAATTCGTCGCTGCTACCTGTCGTTTGACTTCGGTCTTCAGCCCGGCGAGGTACGACTGTACTTTTTCCCCTTCGGTCTGGTCGGGAATTCGGTTATAAAATTCCTCCATCTGCTGCATGTACTGCGCTACACTCCCGAACTGTCGATGGCGATGGATTTTTTCCCGGGCAAGGAAACTCGAATTTATCGGCTCGAAACATTTCAGCAGGTCGGTGCGGAACTGCTGCCACGTGGCTTCGCCGTGGATGAACGTGCTGTTACTGCCGATCCACTCGGGTGCCGGTCCTTGCATCAGTGTCGCCGCGAGTCGTATGCGTTGACTGTCCCAGATTGGCAAGCTCCATCCGACGGCTGCGAAGTAGATCTCCATGCCGGCGATCCATCTGCGGACGCCAGAGTTTCGATCGCTTGGATCGAACGGCTCAGGTGGGCGCGGTTTCGGAGCCTCGAGAAACTGCTGCGACTGCTGCGTCGTCGCTGTTGTCGTTTCGTGTTGCGCTCCGTCGAGTCGAGTTATTCGATCGAATTCGTTTCGCCACGCTTCGCGATCCGCTCGCATCTCCTCCTGAAGGGCTGCGATGCTCGCAAAGAGCTGCTGGGTTACTTTGGCGTTGTCGAAAAATGCCATCCTGTTCAAAACACACGCGGGGGGGGGTAATTCGAAAAAGCACGGAGCTGGTGCTTACCAGAATCGGCGTCAAATCGGTCGCCCCCGACGGTTTTTCGAGGCAGGTTTTCCCACTGCTGCTGCTTTGTTGAGCCGGCCGAGTGAGAAAAGCTCTGATTACCAAGTGTCACAGGATCGAATGTGTCGAGGAAAGGTTGCACTATCGATGAGTACAAGGCGCTTTTATACTTCCAAAGTATATCAGGTAACCAGGTTTACAGTATCTTATCCCAAGGGAATAGACCCTTCTAGAAAATAGAATCACCCTACGTATAGCCACGCGAGGCTATGTGTTTTCAGGGATTACGGTAGGATTACGCTAGATATAGCGCACCAGTACATCCCAAGCCTGGTCGGTGATATAATGATAATAGCAGGATAAACCAAAGGTTTATGGAAAATGGAGAATAGGAAATCAAATGAGATGAGATAAAAAAAAGAAATGGAATAGAAAGGAAATAAGGAAAGGAACAAGTGGTGTAACGGGGTCGTACTCTCACAACAGGGGACGGTGCGGGCAGTGAGCTTGTCTGTGCCAGAGGCACGAACGTGAGCGAGGCAGCCCCAGACGTGGAACGCAGCCGCGTCACTAGGGAACCGGGTCCAAAGAAGGGTCGGCAAAACCTACGGCTGCTAAGAGCAAGGCCAGAGGTTAATTTGATGAGCGGCGTAGCAAACAGCGAACGGCCACAGAAAATGGGCTGCACCGGCATGGATCATGGAGGTACGAGCCACCTCCATGACCAAACCGATGCGTCGCTCAGCAACCCCATTCTGATGCGGGGTGTCCGGTAGGGTGTACGTCTGATGATACCCTCCGTACGACAGAACTGACCCAGCCGACCAGAGGCAAACTCGCCGCTACGGTCGAAGTGGAGACATAGCACAGGGAAAAGAACGTCACGCACGTCGGCCTTCCACTCCAGGGGAAACACCGTGGTGTAGCGTGTGAAGTCGTCAACGGGCACCAGAAAGTTGCGCTCGCGACGCGGTCCAGGGACAAGGGCTGGGCCCCAGACGTCCAAGTGCAGGTTCTGAATGGATGCAGTGGCAGGGCGAAGTGAGGAGGAGTAAGGAGCACGGCACAGCCGGCCCTTGACGCATGGCGTGCACGGCGGCGCAGGCGAGGGGGGGAGAGCAGGGAGCGATGCAGGGAGGCCGAGGACTAGACCGTGCTGAGACATGTGACGCATGCGGGGGAGTGCGGGGTGACCTAGGTGGTGGTGCCACAACAGTGATGGGTGAGAGAGCGACCGACACGAGCAGGCCGCAGCTACCAGGGTGGACGCAGAACTAGAGGAGGACTCGCCCGTGGGGGGGGGAGCAGTGTCCAGCATAAACAGGCCAGACACAGGGTCCCAGGGGAACGTCGCAAGGGGGGCACCTGAGGCGCCCTCGGAACAGACCGCGTACTGCCTGTGACCAGGGAGCGTAGTGGTGACGCCGAGGTCCTGAAGACAGCCGACACCAACTAAGTTCCTGGAGAACGAAGGGATGTGCAGGTTTGTAAGGGAACCCGAGGGAACCGCCGGACAGGGAAGGGTAGTGTAGCTGCGAGCAACTACAAGACCAGAGGAGGGGTCCGCAAGGGCCACAGCGGTAGGCGCAGCAAGCGGCATGAGGGCGGCCTTGTCGCGGAAGAAACAGGCTGACGCACCGGAGTCTAGAGTGAAGGACATCGACGCCGTAGTGGCTGACGACGGAGGAGCAAGGGTAGAGCCTAGGCTAGACAAAGCAAGCTGTCCAACGCCTGACGCAACAAGGGAGTCTGGACTACACACAGGTGCTACGCTGAAGCTAGAGAACACCGAGTAATACAATCCGGAAACACTCGAAGCCTCAGCATACAGAGAATGCAAGGCAGAACTAATCTGATCCATGTCTAAGTCAAACACAGGCACAACGTGGCGCAGCAGGCTGGGCCAGTCAAGGAGGTCTGGGGAGGGACCACAACGGCGACGGAAGATGTCGTCGAGGCGGCGGAAGCAGCGGGCGGTGGGGTGCGAGTGGCTGCACACCGTGCTACGCAGGGGCCCGGTCTAAAGCTGGTACTGGCAGCTCACAGCATCGAAGCTGCCGGTGGACGCCGAGCTGCGAGGGCCACCACCACGACCACCACCGCCAGGGGCTCCTGGCCACCTGAGTGGGAGACGAGCCCACGGCTGCTGCTGCTGCTGCTGCTGCGGCAGCTGTGACTACGACGGCTACGACTGCGGCAATTGCTGCTGCTCCTGGGCACCAACACCAACCCCCTCGTCAGAACCACTGTCCCCGCCACCACCACCACTAGCGCCACCTCCACAGCCTCCCTTGGGGCCCCGGCGGCCCCGGCGCTGGCACTGCTGCGGGTACGCTTCAGCTGCTGTCTCAGGTGTAGGCGCAGTCGTGGCAGCTGCGGCGGAGACGTCAGCGTACGTGCACTGGGAAGGGGCACAGCCCTGAAAGATAGGGACTGCCGCAACACCGCTCGACTGAGCGATAGTGCCCTGGCAAGTCTCTATCTCAGACAGAGTAGTGACAAAGGCGGTCAGGGTGAGGTCGGCAGGGTGCTGACTAAGGAAGTGGTCGCGGGCAGTGGCTAATCGGTCAGGCAGGTGCATGGCGATGAGGTACAGGGCAGCGCAGAAAGGTGGGGGGAAGGCAGTAAGCTGGGCGGCAGAGCCAGCAGCGCGGTAGCTGGTCTCTAGTGCACAGAGGTGAGTAGTAAGGTCAGCTACCATGGGGAAAGCAGAAAGACCAGGGAAGAGCATGGGTAGGATCAAGCGGCCAGCAGAGGCAGAAGCACGTATGGAGTAACGCTCAACTACTGCAGCGAGAAAGTCCTTGGCGTTCGCAACAGCGGTAAAGCGCGGACGCTCAGACAGGGGGAGGGCATGGCTAATGGCAAGCTGGGCTACTGCGTCGCGAGAATCCCAGACAGCTCGAGCAAGCGCAGCAGCAGCAAAAGCCTTGCTCTCAGCAGTGGTAGGGTCAGCAGGAAGGGGATCAGGCACAGGGGGGCGGGGAAGCAAACCATCAACATGCATAACCAGGGAGTGCCCATCCTAGCGCTGACCTGTCAGGTGCCGGCGGAGGTCGACGAGCCAAGCGGCGAAGTTGATTGCGTGCCCCTCAGCGTCCAAGCGAAGAACGACATCCGCCATAGCACATTGTGACAGCGGCATAGTGGCTCAGCGGCGCAGCGACTCGGTAGCTCGGCGGCGTGGCGGCACAGGGACACGGCGGCACGGCGGCTTGGCGACACGACTGCTCGGCGGCTCGGCGGCGCGGGTGCTCCGCGGCTTGGGGACACGGCTGTACGGCGGCTCGGCGGCATGGCGGCTCGGTGGCACGGCGGCTCGGGGACATGGCGGCTTGGCGGCTCAAGGGGTCGGCTAGGGCACAAGGGGCCGGCTAGGGCACAAGGGGCCGGCTAGGCCGAGCGGGGCCAGCAAGGGCGCGTGGTGCCGGCTAGGGACGCGGTGGGGGGGGCGGCAGGAGCACGAGGGGCTGTAGGGGCGCGAGGGGCCGGTCGGGGTGCGACGGGGCCGGCTAGGGGCGCGAGGGGCCGTAGTAGCGCGCGGGGCCGGCTAGGGGCGCAAGGGGCCGGTAGGGGCACGACGGGGCTGGCTAGGGGCGCGACAGGGCCTTAGGAGCGTGACGGGGCCAGTAGGGGCGCGACGGGGCCGGTTAGGGGCGCGACGGGGTCGTAGGGGCGCGAGAGGGCCGTAGGGGCGCAACAGGGCCTTAGGGGCGCGACAGGGCTAGCTAGGGGCGCGACGGGGCCGGCTAGGGGCGCGACGGGGCCGGCTAGGGGCGCGAGGGGCCGTAGGGGCGCGACGGGGCCGTAGGGGCGCGACAGGGCCTGCAAAGGGCGTGACGGGGCCGTGAGGGCGCGACGGGGCCGTGAGGGCGCGACGGGGCTTGCTAGGGGCGCGACAGGGCTGTAGGGGCACGATGGGGCCGTAGGGGCGCGACTGGGCCTGCTAGGGGCGCGACGGGGCCGTAGGGGCGCGACGAGGCTTGCTAGGGGCGCGACGGGGCCGTTGGGGCGCGACGGGGCTGTAAGGGCGCGACGGGGCCTGCTAGGGGCGCGACGAGGCCTTAGGGGCGCGCGGGGCCAGCTAGGGGCGCAAGGGTCCGATAGGTGGCGGCACGAGGCGGAAGCGGGTGGGTGGACCTACCTGCTCTGATACCATGTTAAGACTAGAAAGAATGAATAGAAGAAGGGAGAATAGTGGAGATATAGCGTTTGGGTTGTACCCACTAAGAATATACCCTATCTAGCCTATGACTTCTACATAACAAAATATGTATAAGTCGATATGGCACGCTTGCCACTCTATTGACAATGTATATATGTACAAGAGTTACAAGTTATGGATGAACTATACACCATGCAGCGGAGAACTAAAAGGCGTTCTAGCAACCTTTTCAGAAGTCATTCCCAAAGTATGCAAAATATGCTACCGATGGAGGGGCACATCGCACGGGGCTGCGTTGGTGCTGTCAGAGAAACGGACCTGCGCATGCCTCCAAATTGTGCGGGCCTGCTCGCGCTGATGGACGAGTGAAAGGCGCCCGTAGAAGTTGGTTTCAAACATGCGGAGCAAAAGATAGGAAGAGTCATTGAAATCATGAAGACAGGAAGCACCAAGACGGTTGCAGCCTTTCAGGAAGTCTTGGCAGGACTTTCCAAAGCACCCAAAAGTCTCAAGGACCAGGGGAAGAAGTTTGACATCGGGCGGGTGCGCAGCGACGTGGCGTAGAGAGTGGTCTTCTCAGTTTCACGTACGGCGGCGGCCAGCCAATGACCGTAGCGGCGTTGGAGTGGGGGAACCCCTGTTGGGGGTCAACCACAGAGATATCCAAAGCCAAGGTTGTACCCGACTGAACGTCTCGGCAGCTGACATCAGGGCGCCGCCTAGGAAAGAGATGCTGGTCTTCCAGCTGCGCAACGAAGCCCAGCTCTAGGGTGATACGATGCACCTCATGTTTGATGTCATCGTGCACCTTGGTCGGCTCATTGTTTTTTGGCAGCGGAGAGGGTGGGAATGGATAGAAGGGTCAGAGTATGGAGAGCCACATGTGCAGGTTGCGGCAGTGGTGAGGTGAGGTGGACTGCAGCAGCAATACGCCACTTGGATTCTGTCAGTTGCATATGCGAGGAGGAGGGTGCCACCATAAGCCAGTCCCCGGCATGCAGGCCCTGAAGGGAGGTTAGTCGAGCCAAGCGGAGCGGGGAAGAAGCCGTAGCACGCACCTTCTCAAGCTGGGCGGCATCTAGCTGATGAGAAAGGTGAGTGAAGAGCTTGGGAGGAGAGCCTGACTGAAGGTGGGACCAAGAGGGGAAACGATTGCGGACTTCTTGAGGAAGCATGGGCATGGCGAGGGGATGAATTCATCAAGACAATGAAGGGGGTGAATAGTGGCACACCATCAGTGATGAAGTGATAGGAGAGCAGGGGTAGTGTTTGAGCCCAGCTGCAAAGGTAGCTGAGAGGAGCGGTTAGGGCGGAGGGACGAAGACCGAAACCGCCCAAACAAATGGGGAGGATGGCTTGCTAATGGGCGATTTTGGTCTGCTCCGTCTCTCGAATCCAGTAACTGGGGCCAAAAGTTAGGTGAAGTGATCCAAAAGGGCAGAGTCTCAAGCAACAATAAGGTCGTGAATCTCGGGGAATTGAGAGACTGTTCGAAGAAGGAAGAAGGGTTAGGCTGAAATGCAATGAGAAAGGATGCGAGAGGCAGTCAGAGGGTCCTCAAGCTGGTGAAAAAGGGGAAGGGAGGATTTGAATGAGTTGAGCTTATCACGGACCTCCTAGATTATGTGGCCGTCAAAGCCAATTGGAACCCCAGCGACGCTCATGCCATTGGGGGCGACTGGAACTCCAAGAGAGGGCACAATCTAGTGGTAAATCCAGAGGGCAACATATGGAGTACTTCGAAGGCTGGACAGCAAGGCCCAACGAGTGAAAGCAGTCCGAAAGTGTCGTGAAAGTCGTCGAGATAGTTGAGGGTGGACCGACGAGGAAAGTGTCGTCGGCGTAAGAGGTGATGAGAATGGAAGGGAATTCCCGCTGGGTAGGGAGGATGGCAAGTTGCTGCGTGAGGGCGTACAGGAAGGGAGCACAGGGGTCCTCCTAGCGCACACCAGAGGCAGACTGGAAGGAATGAATGGTGGGGCCATTGCGGAATTGGAGGGGGGAAGGGGAGGTATTGAAGAGGTGGAAGAAGGGGATGAGGGAAGAGAAAGGGGAGGAGCGAATGGCGTCGAACATGGCTATGCACCATAGCCTCAACGCGGATGCAAAACTTAGCACCCATGCACACAGTAGCAACTATGGGGAACAGGCCCCGCATAAATCACCTGATTGGAAACCAAAGCACGTCATTGTTCCAGGCGTTGCTGAATCGCCTATGAGGTCACGGTTTTTTTTTTCGTGACCACCCTCAAACTGGCACACCTAGGCGTTGTTCGGTAGGTGGGTCGGAATCCGGATACGAATACAGGCTCTCCAAGAATCTTGGAGCCGGTAGCCTCGACCCTCAGCTTGGAGGGTGTGCGCTAACCTACCAACTGGGGCGCTGTGGCAGGCTCTGCATGTCACGCGCCACCTGTGCGACATTGACGGAACAGCCCCCTGACAATGCCCCGTGGGGGGAAAGATGGAAATCTTTATAGGCCCAGCCAAAACTTTGGATAACAACCTAGGATAAACAATCGAACAAAATAACTGGCTGGTTTGTTCCATTTGGCTTATTGGCGCTGCCTCGAGTTCTTTTGGTTGAGGTCGTTTCTAGTTACCACCGTGCTAGGTATAAACATTTGGGGGCTGTTTCCTCTGACCGATAACGAGGGATATCAACCTGGATTCCTGGTGGCCCTATCTGGGCCCCAAGAATCGCTGTGGAATCTGATTTTGCCTGGCGGCCGGGAGTTGCAGGAGGGGGGCAATCCGCGGTTGGGACCTGGTGAGAAAACGCTCTAGTCTGGAGGTGAGCCCACCTGCGACTCCGTAGGCTCGGGAGTGTGTTCTGTTGTAGCGCCTCGGGTTTGAGGTCAGCGTCTATCGCACAGACGTTTTCTGGTTTCCCTTGGCACTGTTCTAGTAGGGAGGGTTCCACGGAATGCGTATTCCGCCATGCCTATCGAACAAATCCCTAGTGAAAATAGGGGAATGCGTTGCTAGATAGATTCGTTTGGAACGGAATCTTGGAACCAATCACAAAACACTGATTCGTGCACTTTCGGTTAGGGCGTGCTAGGCCGAACGGGCCACGATGTGGACTTTGGTGCATCTTGGATCGAGAGGTTCGAAAGTTGATGACAGCTTAATAACAGGTACCTGTATAAGATAACGAATTGTTACATAAAAGAGATGACATGTCATGAGATTAGAATACGTAAAACATCAATCTTTCAGGTGTACCGTAATCTCTCGGAAATAGGACCCTAGGCCTTGCTAAATATTCAAGAAAAATCGGCTATGTGGATATCAAAACGGAAGGTGGTATTTAAGCCCCATATATTACGTAAGGAGCTTGGTTTTCGTACATGTACCATATGTTTTTGGGTCTTCGCGAGGGGGGCTCATAGGGAGAACAGGGTCCAGAAGGTCGGGCTTCGGATTGTGTACTCGCCGACTCTCCGGCTGCCAATGCCAACTTTGCCGCTGCGCTAGCATGTCGCGACAACATCTTTACCGCTGGGGGTATGTTATGTCAACTTATAAATATGCATTACATGTAGAAGTTATAGGCTAGACAGGGTTGTGTTCTTAGAGGGTACAACACCAACTCTATATTACTCCTATACTACCTTGTTTCTAGTCACTTAGCTATTCTAACATGGTATCACGCTAGGTAGGTCCCACCCACCTGCGCTTCCGCCCAAGCCAATCATGGAGCGTTGCCCCTAGCCCTAGCCTGCCGTGTCGCGGCGGCCCTCCGCTTGTCGTACCGCACCAGCCCCTATCTGTCGCGCTGGCCCCTAGCTGCCGTGCTCGCCCCGCCCGCCGCGTCGGCCCCTTCCTATCGCGCTGCCATAACCAGCCGCGACGGCCTTAGCTCGACGCGCGGCCCCAACTCGCCGCGACGGGCCCAACAAGCCGCGTGGCCCTCCGATCACCACGTCCCCCGCTCGCCGCCGGCCCCTCAGCTCGCCACTGGCCCTGGCTCGCCGCGGCCCCAGCTCGCCGAGGGCCCCGCTAGCCGCCGGCCCCAGATCGCCGCCGCCCCAGCTCCCCATCGGCCCCTCAGCTCAACGCCAGCCCCAGGTCGCTGCGGCCCCCAGCTCGCTGCATGGCCCCAGCTCGCTGCCGGCCCACCAGCTCGCCGCCGCCCCCCCCAGCTCATCGCGGCCCCCGCTCGCCGCCGGCCCCAGCTCGCCGTGCGGCCCTTAGCTTGCCGCCGGCCCCGCCTTGCTGCCCGGCCCAGCTCGCCGCGCAGGCGACCTTCCATCACGTCGCCCCAGGTCGTCGCATCGGCCTATGCTTGCCCTCGGCCCCCCTACACGCCGCTGGCCTGGGTTCCTCCTCCGGGTCAGCGCCCCGGCCGGCTTTCTTCTCCACCGCACTCCATTGCACTCCACCGCCATCCACCGCACTCCACCGTACTCCACCGCAACCCACCGCTCTCCATCGCAATCCACCGCTCTCCACCGCACTCCAAAGCACCCACCAGTTTCCTGCTCCTTCTCCTCCTACATTCTTCAGCTGTGCATGATGGCGGACGCCGCTCTCCGCTTGGACGCGGAGGGTTGGGCTGTTGACTTTGAGGCGTGGCTCACCGACTAGCGCCGCCAGCTGAAGGCTCAACGCCAGGACGGCCAATCCCTGACCGTCCATGTCGAACCACCTGCTGCCCTCCCTAATGCCCCCATGCCTGCTGAGCGTTAGGCTTTCACAGCTGTTGAGCTCGCCTACTCTGTCTGGGAGTCGCGTGACGCTGTTTCGAAGCTTGCCATCAGTCACGCCCTCTCCCTGTCTGAGCGTCCCCCCTTTAAGGCCATAGATACTGCGAAGGAGTACCTAAGTGCTTTTATTGCACGCTATTCCACTCCCTCCTCCGCCTCTGCTGGCCATCTCCTCTTGCCCCTGCTTTTCCCTGATCTCGCATCCTTCCCCACAGTCGCTGACCTTGCCCCTCATCTGCGCATTCTTTAGACTAGCTACCGTGCTGCAAACACAGAGGCTCAGCTCACTGTAGTGCCTCCCCCCCTCGGCGCTACCCTTTACTTCCTAGCCACATGCCTCCCCGACCGCCTAGCCACTGTCCGCAATGCCTTCCTTAGTCTCCACCCCGCTGACCTCGCCCTTACTGACCTTGTCACCACCCTGTCTGCGATAGAGACCCGCTAGCGCACTATCGCTCAGTCTAGTGGTACTCCAACGATCCCGATCTTTCAAAGTTGTGCTCCCTCCTAGTGCATTTACAGGTGGTGTGAGTGCAGGTGGTGCAGATGAGGGGACCGGGGCTGATGCCCCGGGGCAGCAGTAGCAGCAACAGCAGTAGTAGCGGCGGCAGCCATGGGGACCCCCACCGTCGTGGTGGCCCGGTGGCTTTGGTGGTGGTGGCCGCGGTGGCGGCCCTCGCAGCTCAACGTCAGGTGGCAGCTCCACCTTTGTGAGTTGCCAGTACCAGCTTTAGGTGCTGGTTCTTGGGGTGCTAATCTTGGGGGTGCTGTTGTGGTGAACCCTGGTGCGGCTGGGGATTCTGGTGTTGGTGCGAGGCAGCAGCAACATCACTAGTCGCTGCTGGTGTCCGCCTGTTGCCTCCTTAGTTTTCCCTCCCCTGACCGGCCGCCCGCGCTTCCCTCGGCGCTGCCTCCTCCGCCAGTCTATGACCCTATGTTTCCTCCGCCGGACTCCTCCTAGGCCTGTTTCCGTCCTCGTTCTCCTCCAGTGTCTCCATCTTTGCCTCCTGACCCAAAATCTCCCTCCCGTTGATGGTCTCACCGTGTCCCTCGTGCTCATTCCTAACAAATGAGAGGCTACAGGAACAAGACCAAGCTATACACAGTGCCGCTAATGATCTTTAGGCGCAAGCGCCTTAGTAAAGATATCAGGTATGTTGGCACCGGAGGCCAAGTGTACTACGCGGGCCTGGCGACACTGCTGTAGCTCGCGCAGAAGGAAGTATCGCAGCTGGATGTGCTTTGCTCTGCCCTCAAGTACGGACTCTTGATACAGGAGGATCATGGCCCTGTTGTCAGCGTACAGGGCCGGGGCTGAGTTAGGCCGCTCACCTTAGTCTGTGAGCAAGAAAGTCAGCCAACGGAGCTCCTTTTCGCCATGGCACCAGCGTAGATCTCCGCCTCATAGCTAGACTAGGCAACAGACGAGGAGCGAGTGGACCTCCACGAGATGGCACCTGTACCAAGGCTAAAGCAGTAGCCCAGGGAGGACCTGAGAGTCTCGACGTTATCTGCCCAAGAAGCGTCTGTGTGCCCAGTAAGGACCACTGGTCTACATCCTCCTAGCACTAGCCCTGTGCCCGATGTACTTGCTAGATAACGCAAAACCCTCTTAGATGCCGACCAGTGCTGCGGTTGGTGTCTGTCGGTGGCCATAAAGCGAGCCAGGATGTTGCACCAAGTGTGACTGTGAGAGAGTGATGGTGCGCGCTGCTCTGTCCCTGGAGATCTGCAGGCCAAGGTAGCGGCACAGCTCTCCTAGGTACGGTAAGTGTAGGTGTGTCTCCGCATCAGCTCGGCCTTCACAGAGGCCGGTGCGTCTTTGTCTGCAGTAGCGAAGACCAGGCCGTCTACGTAGACAAGGATGTAGAACGGAGACTGGCCGGAACAGACAAAGAGTGAGGGGTCTGCAGACGACGGGTTGAACGACAGGTCAGCAAGTGTAGCACGCAGCGCGTTGTGCCACTCACGGGGCGCCGGAGGAGCCACTCGATACCGGAGAAGCCCGGGGGGCGGTGCAAGTAGACCTGCTTGTGCAGAATGCCCTGAAGAAACGCTGTCGAGAAGTCGAGAGAGTGCAGCTTGTAGTTACGCTGTGCTGCTACGTGTAGCAGCGCCAGAAGAGTAGTCATCTTCGGGGTCGGCGCAAAGGTCTGAAAGAAGTCCACCCCCTCACGCTGAGTGAAGCCTCGAGCAACGTACAGTAGCGCGCCTTGAAGACAGGCGGCTCTCCAGGAGGGCGCTTCACTTTGAAGAGCCATCGGCCATCGACTAGGTTCACCCCAGGTGGCGGAACTGCGTCGACGAAGGTAACGGTGGATCTCCAAGATGCCATATCCTACTCCATGGAAGCTATCCACTAAGAGGCCCAGGGTCCCGAGGTGTCCTCAGCGTATTTGCGAGGGGTCGGGATGTCAAGGGCGTCTGGGTCACCCTCAGGGACTAGGAGCATGGAACAGAGATGGGGAGTGGCCTCAAACAGGAATGCGAGCTCGTACTGCTTGTCCTCTAGAACGTCACTGCCAAGGGCAGCAACACTCCCGACGGGCGGAGGGCAGGCAGGGTCAGAGACCAGAGCACTGGTGTTGTCCAGGCGGTGGGTAGCGGCGAAGTCAGTGACATCAGTGACAAGAGCCGAAAAACTCGAGACCGGAACGGACGGGTCGGTAACAAGAGAGGCAAGGACACATGCAGCACGGAGGAAGTCAGAAAACGAGGGCGGGGCCACAGCAAGCGACGACAGAGGAGGAGACAGGAGGAGCGAAGGAGCACGAGACGCTTGGGAGCGAAGCAACATAGGGTGAGACCGCTGAATAGGGGAGGTAGGACGAGTACGAGAGGGACGACGAGACCAGACGTGAGACGGAGGAGTCGGGTTAGAAGAGAGGGGAGGAGACATAGGAGGAGAACGGTGAGGGAAACGAGCTAGAGAGGAGTCAGGAAGAAAAAACACTGGGCCGTAGACCGGCGGAGGATGAGGCGGCGACGACGGAGGAGGCACCGGCAGGGTGTCAGGGGAAGGAAGACCGAGGAGGCGAAGAGTGAACACCGGCGGCGACTGCTGCCCGACTCCAAGAACCAGTCACACTAGAATCATGGACATATAGCAGATACAAGGCAAAGCTAATCTCATCCATGTCCATATCAAAGATCCTAACACCACGACAAAGGAGACTGTGCCATCTGGGGAGGTCTGGCGACGGACCGAAGCGGAGACGAAACAGGTCGTCTAGGCGACTGAAGCAACGAGTGGGGGTATGATCTTACCACACACGAGGCCGCGGCGAGGACCGGTCGGGAGCTGGTACTGGCAGCGCCTGTCACTCTGACCACCACCCAACGTCACGCCACGCGCACGACCACTGCGGCCACCACTACTGCCGGCGCCCGGCCACTCGGGCGGGAGACGGCTGACCCGCCGCTACTGCAGCTGCTGCTGCTGCTGCTGCTGCGACTGCTGCTACGGCTTCTGGTCCAGCGGCGGTGCCTGCTGCTGCTGCTGCTGGGGCTGCTACTCCGGGGCACCAGCCCCAGCCCCTTTATCAGTACTACCAGCGGGCGAGCCACCTCCACCACCACCACCACCCCCTCCTCCGCTACATCCACCGCGCCCAGCCTTGGGGCGGCGACCCTTACCCGGACGAAGCTGCGCTGCGGCAGCTGTCTCCGCAGCAGGAGCTGTCTCAGCAACAGCAGCAAAACCATCAGAGTATGTGCATTGAGCGGGGGCACAGCCCTGAAAGATAGAGACCGGCACGGCACCGGTAGTCTGAGCGATAGAGTGCTGACGAGTCTCTATGGCAGACAGGGTGTCGACAAAGTCAGTGAGGGTGAGGTCAGCGGGGTGGAGACTAAGGAAGTGATCGCAGGCGATGGCAAGACGGTCAAGTAGGTGGGTGGCAAGCAGGTAAAGGGTAGAGCAGATAGGGGGCTGAAACACACGAAGCTGGGCCTCAGTGCAGGCAGTGCGCCAGGTCGTGTCTAGCGTGCGCAAGTGGGCAGCCAGGTCAGCGACAGTGGGGAAAGACGCGAGATCGGGAAAGAGCATGGGCAGGATCAGGCGATCAACGTAGGCAGAGGGCGGGGTGGAATAGCGCGCAACAACAGCCTCTAGAAACTCCGGCGCAGTCCTGACCAACCTAAAGCGGGGGTGCTCAGACAAGGGGGGGGCATGACTAATCGCGAGCTGGGCAACAGCGTCACGCGACAAATAGACAGCACTGGCAAGGGCAGCAGCGGCAGCGGACTCACAGTCAGCAGACGTGGGGTCAGGAGGTAGAGCAGCAGGGGGGTCAGGGCAAGGGAGCATACCGTCGATGTGGACGGCCAGGGAGTGGCCATCTTGCCGCTGACCAATGAGGTGGCGGCGGAGGTCGACGAGCCACGAGT
Organism: Closterium sp. NIES-67; assembly: GCA_027943415.1. Classification (NCBI taxonomy): domain Eukaryota; kingdom Viridiplantae; phylum Streptophyta; class Zygnematophyceae; order Desmidiales; family Closteriaceae; genus Closterium; species Closterium sp. NIES-67. The sequence goes on along the minus strand of BQMB01001254.1, from coordinate 52,814 downwards.
CGAACTCAACCAGCTGCCCCTCCGCATCAAAGCGCAGGACCGATTCCGCCATCATGGTCGCTGCAGCAGGAGAAAGGCGGTACTGAGCTGGACTGAGCGACAGAGTGCGGCGAGAAGCGGTGGTGTGCGGTTCGGTGCAGTTGAATGCGGTAGACGGCGGTAGAGGGAGCTGCAGTTTGGTAGAGTGCGGTGTCGTGCGGTGCAGTGCGGTGGAGAGGGCCACGAGGCAGCTAGGAGACGAGGCCGCTGGTGGCGAGGCGATGGGGCCGGCTAGGCGGTGTGGTGACGGGGCCGGCTTGGCTACGGGGCCGGCTGAGGGACGGGGCCGGCTAGGCGACGGGGCCGGCTGCGCATCAAGGCCGGCTAGGCGTCGGGACCGGCTGAGCGATGGGGCCGGCTAGGCGACGGGTTCAGCGAGGCGATGAGGCTGGCTGGGCGACGGGGCCGGCTGGGCGACACGGCCGGCTGGGCAACGAGGCCGGCTGGCCGACGAGGCTGGCTGGGCGACAGGGCCGACTAGGCGACGGGGCCGGCTAGGTGTCAGGGCCAGCTAGGCGACAGGGCCGACTAGGCGACGGGGCCAGCTAGGTGACGGGGCCGGCTGGGCGACGGGGCCGGCTGGGCGACGGGGCCGGCTAGGCTACGGGGCCAGCTGGGCGACAAGGCCAACTAGGGGACGGGGCCGGCTGGGAGACGGGGGCCGGCTAGGCGTCGGGGCTGGCTGAGCGATGGGGCTGGCTAGGAGGCGGGGTCGGCAAGGTGACGGGGTGGGTTAGGAGGCGGGGCCGGCTGGTCGACGAGGCCGGCGAGGCGACGGGGCCGGCTAGGAGGCGGGGCCGGCTGGGCTACGGGGCCGGCTGGGCGACGGGGCCGGCTAGGCGACGGGGCCAGCTAGGCGATGGGGCCGGGCCGGCTGGACTACGGGGCCAGCTAGGGGACGGGCCAGCACGGGCGGTAGGGGAACAGGACGGCTAGGACCTAGGGCAGAAGCGCTAGTGGGTGGGGGGGGGGCTAACCTACTCATGATACCATATCAAAGTTAACAAAAAAATAACTAGAAAGATGGGATATAAGAGAATACAACCTAGTGGGTTGTACTCTCTAAGGTACAACCCTATGCAGTCTATAACAACATGCAAAGATATGTTTGACATTCTCCTCATCAGGTCGACGCAGAAATTGCGCGAGCTGGCTAGTGGCATAGGCGAGATCGGGACGACATGTTACAGCTGCGAATAGAAGACGGCCTAACTGCTGCTGATAAAGCTGTAGTTTAGTATTATCGAGTGGAATTGTATTGGGTGTTTAGTCTGTAGGCAGAGATTGATAAGGTGTGGTTATAGTTGAAGGTGTGAGGTTAAAGCGTGCTGCTAGTGTAACGGCGTACTTAGAAGCGGTAAGATGAATAGTAATGGGTGTGCGGTGAATGTTGAGGCCGAGAAAATGTGTGATTGTAGGGGTAATAGTGATCTGTAGGTGTTGTTGACGTTTCTGTTCAAAGGCAGTAGCGAGGGAATCGGTGGTGCTGATGTAGACTAGGTTGTCTACATGGGCGACGAGCAGGATATAGTCAAGATTGTCGGTAAGTAGATACATTCCTTGGTCATGTGGAAGTTGACGAAACCCGGCAGCTAATAACTGACGGTGTAGATACTGATGTCATAGTCGTGGAGCCTATTTAATGTCGTAGAGAGACGTTCTAAGACGGTAGACGCTAGGAGGGTTAGTTTTGTAAGCATGCGGGTACTCAACCAGAATTAATGCATCGACAGGTGCATAAAGAAATGCGTTGGCGATGTCGATTTGGCGAAGTCTGAGTTCCGGCAAGCCGCAATGCAGAGGAGGATGCGGACACTAGTGTGTCTGCCGACGGGAGCGAAAGTTAACTCGTAGTCGAGTCCAACAGTTTGCTCGAAGCCGCGGACGACCCATCGCGCCTTGAATTTTTCAAAGGAACCATCTGCGTTTGTCTTCACGCGAAAAACCCATTTTCCGGTAAGAACCTTATTCCCCTTTGTTTCCTTCAGCGGGATAAGATCCTAGGTACCTCACTTTTCCAGAGTTGCTAACTCCTGGTCCATGGCTTCTCGCCATTTTTCCATATGTTGACTTGTCAAAGCTTGGCGAACTATTTTCGCCTCCAGGCTTTTACAGCTGTTTGACTGCACTGCGAATGTGAGTCCCAATACCTGTAAACCTGTTTCTATTAAACGAGGACGATTGGAGTTGACACCGGAGAAGTTGTGTTCTGACCCCAGTTCCCCCCCAACTTTCTTCAGGTGTCACACGGATAGCTACTTCGGAGACACAGGCATTGGCTGCTACTGACGATCACGTTCGTAAACAAGAACAACATCACGGACATCTTCAGAGTCTGCATTGGAGAATGGAATAAACTCGGCAGTCCCCGCTGACGTGGTTTGCACGGAGATGTCCGTGGCAGCTTCGGAAGACTCAGCAATGGATTCATCATGTACATTTGCTTCGGCGTCGTCGGTAGCGAAAGCACGCGAGCCTTCGAACAGCCTGGCAGGATTTGCAGCGTAAAACTGCTTCTCGATGCCAAGATGAATTCCACACTTAGCCCGTTCTGAAAATTTCCCGAGTGCTGCAATCGGAGGTCGGTATTGGATGATACATCCAAAAACTATTGTCCACTGCAGGTGTGGCGAAGAAAATTGTGGAAGAGAAGTTGTGGACAACATGCAGAGTTTTCTGCTATAACAGGAGCTTCTGCGGAAGTGCCTGACGCAGATAGAGATCTCTAGCTCTGTGGTTCTCTAAGGAGAGAGTTGCCTTCAGAATTGTGTATTTCACAGAGTAGCTTGAGAAAGCTTGGGCACACAAATTCACTAGAATCAAGATTACAAAGTATGGTACATAAGACAAACACTAGTACTACCCCATTGAACCTCATTGATCACAGCGAGAACGTTCGCACAAGAACGTTTACATAATTACTATAAGCTGCGCTTAGCCATGTCAGCAATGGGAGGTGAAAATTACAGCACATGCTTAGTTGGTAATTTTACCCACTAAGAAGTAGTTATTTTAACAGTTTCTGATATGAAACTGTTATAAATGAACAAGCAGAGTAGCGCGGAAATGAATAACGAAGTGTTCACTCTATGAATGACGATACAAGGAATGGCAAGCCAAGATATAGGAACACCAGAGCTAGTCTAACCCTGCGATGGTAAGGTTCGGGAAGGAGATCGAAGGGTCTCGAAGTGACAAAGCGAGGCCCAGAGAACTCCCAAAGGTCGAACCGAAAGGTCTGGAGAAGCCGAGGCAGTTCTGTCAGAAGGTCTGGAACAGTCCCGAGGCTTCGAGTGTGTTCGAGCGTACGCGCTAGCAGTACCGCTTGGTAAGGAATGGAAAATTCCTTACACTACCCCCCCCCCTTAGCGAAGGTGATCTATATCAGCCACGTGCTTGCGGTCCAAATAATTCGCAAGTATCGAAGGTGACTGTATCTAGTCCGAGGGCACCCACGTGTTGTCCTCACTGGTACGATTGGTCCATCTTATCAGAAAGTCAAAGTGTCGTCCTTGACCGTCGATACGAATCCGATGGCTCAAGATCTTCGGAAGCTCGATGGTCGTCTCGGTTGGTGGCCGTACGTCTGGGACCAATCGCTGTCGGGCGATGTCCGACGTGTCAGGAATGAAAGGTCGCAACAGACTTACGTGGAACTTGTTGTGAATACGCCAGTCATCAGGTAGGCGCAACTGGGCGGTCACCGGCGTCACCATCTTCACGATCTTGAATGGGCCAGAGAAACGTGGTCGTAACTTCGTCGGTAATGGCACTCATAAAGTCTTGGTGTCCAACAAGACTAGTTGCCCTGCTGCCATGGTAATATCCCGTCGATGTAAATCCGCATACCGTCGGGCAGTTGCGTTCGCCTTGCGAATCAGTTCGACAGCTTTGTCTCGGGCAGTCTGTAATTCTTCGACGAACTGCTGCGATCGTGGTACTTGACTTTCAACGTTGGTGGAGACTGGTACTGTGGGGTCCATCCCGGAATTGAGATAAAACGGGGAGTGATTAGTCGTAGCCGAGGGCGCGTTGTTGTAGGAAAATTCCAACATGGGCAGCACGTCCTCCCATTTGTTTCGGTCGAGGCAGTTTGTCCGAATCAGCTGCTCCATCGTTTGATTTGTCCTTTCTGTCTGGCCGTCCGTTTGGGGATGATAAGCGGATGAGAACTGTAGACGCGTGCCGTACCGAGCCCACGTGTCCTGCCAGAATTTTGACGTGAACTTCGGATCTCGATCGCTAATGATTGCTGCTGGTATCCCGTGTAGACGAACAACGGTCGAGATGAACAGGCGCGCTGTTTCTTCGGCTGTGATGGTTGTACGACATGGTGCGAAATGCGCCATTTTCGTCAATCGATCGACGACAACCAAAACTGCGTCGTTTCCGCTGGGTCCGGCTGGTAGTCCCGTAACGAAATCCATCGTTACGTGTTGCCATGGGCGTTGAGGTGGCTCGAGGGGCTGCAACAGTCCTGTAGGTCGCTGGTGTGAGGATTTCATTCGCTGGCAGATCGGACACGCGGCCACGTAACGCTGCACGTCCGTCACCATATCTGGCCAGTTATAGAACCGCTGCAATGCCTTCAGAGTTTTATCAACCCCGAAATGTCCCGATAAATTCGAATCGTGGACTTCTTGAATTAGTAATTCGCGAAGTAGACGATAACTTGGGACCCAAATTCGATCTGTTCCGCTTCGTAAGTAATAGACGCCTTTCCGTGTAGTGATTGGGAGATGGCCGTCATTTACGAAGAAGGGGTCAGTCAAATACCCGTGGGTAAATAGTTCACTCAGTAGCGGGTTGCTCTGGGCGACTAGTACTGCTGCGAGTTGGGCAGATGGTCTGGAAAGGGCGTCAGCAATATTGTTGGCGCCTTTTTTGTACGTGATCTTGTACGTGAAATTAGACTCCAGATAGTCCAGCCAGCGTATCTGCCACGGGTTGAGATTCGGCTGCGCCCTCAGGTACTGTAGTGATTTGTGATCGGTTCGCACCGTCACATCTGCTCCAGTCAGGTAGCACCTCCAGATTTTGAACGCGTGGACGATCGCCAGCATCTCCTTGTCGTGTACCGGGTAGTTGCGCTCAGCAGATTGCATTTTTTTAGTCTCGTACGCGATTGGTTGAAGCTCGTTGCCGAAATCCTGCATGAGCACTGCTCCGATGGCAATGTCACTTGCGTCAGTGATGACTTCGAAGGGCCTTTCCGGGTCAGCGATGCGAAGTACCGGTGGAGACATTAAAATATTTTTTTAAAGCCTCGAACGCAGCTTGCTGCTTCTCCCCCCACTCGTAACAAGTCCCCTTATGCAGTAGGTCGGTTAGAGGTCCAGTTAACCCCGCCATGTTGGGTATAAACCGCCGCACGTAATTCACGAAACCCAGAAATGATTGCAGCTGCTGCAGATTTGTTGGCGGTTTCCATTCCTGAATGGCCCAGAGTTTTTTCGGGTCTATTCGAATCCCTTCTGTGGAGATCACGTGCCCCAGGAACTCCAATTCTTGCTTTAAAAACTCGCACTTGGAGCCCTTGGTGATGAGTCGATGCTGCTGCAACCGCTGATAAACCGCTTCCAAATCTTTTAAATGCTGCTCCCTGTCTTGCTGTAAATCAAGAAGTCGTCCAGGTAAATTATCACGCATTTGTCGAGTAGATCGCGGAACACCCCGTTCATGGTGAGTTGGAATGTCGAGGGAGCGTTCGTTAATCTAAACGGCATCACCGTGTATTCGTAACTCCCATAGCGAGTACGAAACGCGATCTTGTGGCAGTCGTCAGCGAACACTCGAATTTGATGGTAACCGCCACGAAGGCCGATCTTCAAAAAGTAGCGAGCTCCGCGAAGGTTGTCGATCAGTTTGTCCGTTCGTGGGATTGGGTAGCGCGATTTTATCGTTACCCGATTAAGGGCACGATAATCCGTACACATGCGAAGTCCGCCGTCCTTTTTTGGTGTGAACAGGATCGGTGCTACGAACGGGGACGTGCTCGGCCGAATGAACCCTTTCGCCAGCAGGTAGTCCAGCTGGTTTCGTAACTTCTGTAGTTTCGGCTAAGCCAGGCGCCATTGCGCTCGTACAGTAGGTTGCGCGCCGGGCTCCAGCTCGATTTTGTGGTCCTGGGGTCGTTCGGGTGGCATTCCACTAGGCAAGTCGTCCGGGAAAATCTCAGGATATTCCCGAATGGTTTTCGCCAAGTCATCCGGGACCGAGGCGCAGAGTTTGTTGATGTCGGTTAGATGGACGGCGTATAAATCCGCTCCATTCTTGACCACTCGATTGAGGCACACCGCGTTGACTCGTGTCGATGTTGTCTCTGCTTTTGGCCACGTGGGTAATTTTCGCCAACCTTTGTCGCACTTCACTGGGCACTCGCCTGTCGTCCAATTGATCTGCGTGTTGAATCTTCGCAGCCAATAGCGTCCCAATAGCACGTCGTAGCCGTCGAGCGTTGTCGCCAGCATCGGCGTGCTGAAACCAAAATCTTCGCCACACTTCATTCGAACGACAGGTACTTTGTCGCGTATCGCCAGCGGGGTGCCGTCCACCAATCGCGCGTCGATTTCGGGTAGACACCGCTCCAGCGTCAGGTGTAGTCGTCTTGCTGTCTCTCGATTTATCAGGCTGTGACTCGCACTTCCGTCGATGAATATTTTTATTTTTCTTCTATGAAGTCGTCCTTCCGCCAGTACAGGGTGGTCCACTGGGGCATCCTCCTTCTTCAGCCGGGAGCGGTTGATAGCATGTATCGGAACCACTACTCGGTGGGGATGCTGTTTTTCGGGCGATGAGGCAGGGTCAGTAGGGGCCCCGACCGCTACTGACGCTTGGCGTTTCCCGACCTGCCTTCATCGTTCTTCTTTATCTGCTTCTTTCGGGGGCAATCGTGAGATTGGTGACCCGGCTGGTGGCAGTTGAAACATTGCACCTTGCGAAAATCTTCCATGTGCTCCTTCGCCACGATGCCATGAATTGTGGGCCGTGGATCCTGGCCACGAAAACGATTTCCCTCCCGGGAACCCGCTCTCGCATACGTCCGATGTGCGTCGAAGTTGTCTGCGATCCGGACGGCTTCGTGAAACGTCGCCGGTAGTTGCAGCCGGATCTCGCATTTCATGTCCTGCTTCAAACCCGAAATGAATCGAGCTTTCTTCTCGGAGTCATGCATGTCGGTGATTTGATCGCATAACGCCATGAAGACCGACGCGTAATCCTGGACAGAACTCCACTGGCGCCAGTTGTCCAGCTTTGTGCGTGCGTTGTCCGAGGCGGATATTGGCTCGAAACGTTCAGGCAGAGCTGTACCCCACGCCTTCCACGTGCGAATCTTGGTCGATCGAAAAATCGTGGTTGACCCTTGGGCAGCAGACCCAAAGTTTCCGAAAAACCCCTGTGTGTCGCCTGCCGAAAACTCCCCCTCCTGTAGAGTATATCGCCACCAATCTAGCGCAGGTCCCCGCAGTAGTGATACAGCCAGTCGAATTTTTAAATCGTCAGCAGTGATCCCAGCGGCATTAAAATAGAGTTCCGGCGAAAATAACCAGCCCGTAACAGTAGTATTCTTATCTGTGGGGTTGAACGGGAGCGGCATTGTCGGTTTGATCGTTGCTGTCGTCACCATCGGCATAAATGCCGGTGCGGCTACAGTAGCGGCTGCTTCTGACCGAGCGGCTGCTGCTGTCGCTGCTGCTGCTGCTGCTTCGGCTGCTGCTCGTGCTGCCACGTCAACTGCTGCAGCGGCTTCACTTTCCTTGCACTCCTGTGACACCTCACGTGCGATTTCATCCAAGACGGTTTCGACACGTCCGGTACTAGCGACCTCTTCTTGGGCGGCAGATTTTTTACGCGAATCTTCTCGCGCCTGGCGTAACTGAGCAACTTCCGCACGAAGTCGCTCGTTGTCCTGCAGCACTATAGCCATGTGTGTGTTCATGGCGTTGAACTGCTCCCGAAGCTCGTTGAACTGAGCTTGGTCCATTTGGCGAATGCTCCGTCGGGGCAGGGGGAAATCCGTAATGTGCCTGTACTCAGGTAAGCGCAAAGGCTATCGTAGTTGGGCAAATTAATCAGTCTAATTCGCGAGCAACCGCTTTGCAGCTTACGTGAGGGACTCACCCCCCCCCTTAAAAAAATTCAACTCACGAAAACGAGTGAGCGAGGAAAGTGGCTCTGAATACCAGATGTTATAAATGAACAAGCAGAGTAGTGCGGAAATGAATAACAAAGTGTTCACTCAATGAATGACGATACAAGGAATGGCAAGCCAAGATATAGGAACACCAGAGCTAGTCTAAACCTGCGATGGTAAGGTTCGGGAAGGAGATCAAAGGGTCTCGAAGTGACGAAGCGAGGCCCGGAGAACTCCCGCAGGTCGAACCGAAAGGTCTGGAGAAGCCGAGGCAGTTCTGTCAGAAGGTCTGGAACAGTCCTGAGGCTTCGGGTGTGTTCGAGCGTACGCGCTAGCAGTACCGCTCGGTAAGGAATGGAAAATTCCTTACAGAAACTGTCAGATGTTACGCACATTTCCGCAATTACGAAATGTACGTCGCATGTTCAATTTTTCTTAATGTCGCAGGTAGATTTTGCCGATTTCGGGTCCCGATCGGTTATGTGGTCTGCTTACGAAATCGCGAATTTCTCGCGATTTCGGAACGTTACCTTCCACAAAAAAACGAAGTCCCCATTTTTATGTCGAGGGGTCGCTCGAAGAAGCGAAGTCCGAGATGACTTTCTGCCGCGCTTCTGCCAAATTTCGTTTCTGCCGAGGGGTCGACAACAGAAGAGATAGCCGAATTGCATTTCTGCCCAACTTCGGCAGAACGCAATTCTGCGCGAACAGGTTCTTCCGCCACTCTGCCCGAGGTCCTGCTGGAATGCATTTTCGAGAGTCGCTTCTGCCGAAAGGGTCGCCCGCAGAAATGTCTTCTGCGCAATACTTCTGCAGAAGACAACCCTTCTGTGAATGGCCCCTGGTGCCAAATCGGCAGAGGGTCTTGTACACTCTCCTTTCTGCCAAGACTGCTTCTACAAAAGCACAGTAGTCTGTAGAAGCCATATGCAGAAAAGCGCTCATGTTATGCCACTCCAACAGAACCGCTTTTCTGCCACCAATGAAAACTACTCCTCTGCCACTTCCCGCAAAGCCTCACCTTATTGACAAATCTGCTCTTCGTCGATGGGCATTTCTGCAGGGCTCATGTCCGCAGACTTCATTGATGTGCCGCTTCACAGACTTCTGCAACCTTCGCAGGATCAGGGCTATTCTCGACACTCCTCTGCACTGGTCATGCGAAATCACCAACTAGCAGAGAACCGATATAGAGGAAATCCTAAGGAAGGAAAACACACAAAATGAACACACAAGAAATTACGAGAATCTGCACTTCTTCGCACGCTGGAATCACCACATCAGCCATGAAAAAGGTCATGGCGCCTACTCTTCCCCTGAAGAGACTCCTTCTGCGCTCCCCTTTGCATACAATCGCACCTGACCCACTCTGCCAAAGCATCGATCGAACGCAGGAAAATGCAAAGCCTAGGTCAAGTAATCTGCCGACTACTCGTTCGTCGGGATGTACTGCAATTTCAACTTGCGACGTGCGACCATCTGCTGCAGCCACATGTACCGCCACTCCCATATGCTTACGGCTCCCCTTAAGCCCCATCCCTTCTGACACAGAAATGGCAGATTGATTGTCGACAAAGAGCGTCGTGGGCTCATCCTCATCGAGGAGCCCATACTCTGCCAGCAAAAAGCACAGCTTGCGAGCTTCTTTGCGAGCCTCAATGGCAAAGATGTACTCGGATTCCATAGATGAAAGAGTGACACATTTTATCCTCTTGTTTGCACACGAAATTGCAGCTCCGCCGAGGGTGAAAATGTAGCCACTTGTGATGCTGCGACTCTGCCTGTCGCCAGCATCATCAGCATCTGCAAAGCCAACGAGGCACTGATTTGTTGCATCTGCGCCGAGCTCCAGAGCCACATCGCGAGTCCCCACGAGATACGCAATGCAACGGTCGAGCTCCTTCCAGTGCTGATCACTTCGAACAGTCTGCCCAGACGCGAGCTTGCTACGGGCGAAAGCGATATCCGGACGTGTCGTGCAGGCGGCGAGCTGCAGAGATCCCACTCTCTGGCGACACTCTTCCTCTGTTCCTCCCTGCAACTCTGCATCGTCGAACGTCAGCTCCTTGAACGCATCGACAGAAATCGGCGTTTTCGGGCTTCATCGAGGAGGCCCCTTTGGCAAAAAACGCCTCTGCAACTTGTCGATGTAGCCTCTCTGGTGCAGCCAGATCTTCCGAGCAACTCTGTCCCGGATCAGCTCCAAGCCCAAGTACTTGTGCACAAGACTTATCTCTCGAAGCTTGAATGCCTTCTCGAGCAGAGTCTTCAACTCTGCCAAATGCGCCTTGCTCCAACTTGCAGCCAGCAGATCATCGAGCAAGTAGCACTTGTCACTGTGCTAATCTTCATGGAAGTAGAAAGCTTCGTCGACCTGACTCTTCGACCAGCCCCCGTTCCGCAGAACTCCATCGAGCTCTTTGTACCACAGCTTTGGACTCTGCTTAAGTCCGTAGAGACTCTTCTTGAGTAGACAGACTCTGTCGCTGCCATCATCATAGTACTTCGGCTGCTTCATGTAGAGAGGACGGTCGATGGGTGCGTTAAGAAAAGCGTTCGTCATGTCGAGTTGCATCAGCTCCAAGTCAAATGCCGCAGCTATGAGCAGTTGCAAAAGAGCAGTTATGTAGCTGCCGACTGGAGCATATGTCAAGTCGTAGTCGATATCGGGCAGCTGTGTAAACTCTTGAACGACGAGACGTCCCTTCTCTCGCTCTACCGTATCGTCAGGGAGATACTTGGTAGCGAGAACCCACCGATTTCCCGTCACATTGACGCCAGACGGCGGAAAAACCAAGTCCCAAGTGTCTTGGTCCCACAGAGTCTGCATCTCCTTGTCCATCGCTGCCTTAACTGCAAGGCCTTTCCAACTCTTCAGAGCGACAGGGACAGGCATCTTCAAAATGTCCCAACGGCATTCCGGATCTGCCACACGATCTTCTGCAGAGTCCAGCTCCGGCAGTGTTACGTCTTCGCTTCTGCCCTCGAGGGCGTTCATTGCGAATGCCGTCAACGCTGCACAATAACGAACTAGCGGAACACCTTTGTTAGAGCGCGTTGATCGCCGGAGGGCTTGCACCTCCATATGCGTTTCATCTGCAGAGTGCTCTTTGGCAGAGGACGACGGCTCCTCGGCAGAGGACGACTGCTCTTCTGCGGTCGGGTCATTTGCGATATTCTTCTGCCGCTTCGCCATGCGTCGTTCACTGGGGATGACGCCGAGAGGCTCCTCACTCCCCTCCTCACCAGAGGACGATGCAGAGGGAGAGGGGGAGCTGGGTCGTGCAGAGGGTGCATCAGGCTCTTCGACCGTCGAAGAGTCCGCAGAAGCATCCGTACGAGGATCGGCAGAGGACGGAGTACCTTCGACAGTAGAAGGCACGATCAGCGGCAGAGTTGGTCCAAGAGTCGAAATTGGCAGAGATGGCAAAATTTGAACAACCTCCTCATCCGCATCCTCCTCTACCTCCACATCCTCTTTTGCAACCAGATCCGACCATGACACCGCCTTGTCGAAGACAGAAGGGTCAACGACATCGGTGGGAGTCTGCCGCGTGGCCTTCCACCCGTCGAGCGACATCGTCTCATAGAAGATCGCTTCCACCGTGGTGACCAATCGATTGGTCGCCGCATCTAGCAACAGCCATCTCTTGCTCTTCTGTGACACCCCTCGATGGAGAGCCCATCGGGCCTTAGGTGCGAGCTTCCCTCCACGCTTGTTCTGCGGAATAAGAAATTGCAGCATACACCCCCAGACGCGATCCATTCTCAGATCAGGTTTTTCGCCGAAGAGCATCGTTTACGGCATTAGGCCAGATGGCAGAGAAGAATGCTCGAGGCGGTTTTGCACCCAGATTGCTTGCAGAGTAGCAAGATGCCACCAATGGTGAGGAGCACCCATGTCCAGAAGCATAGTCCTCACACCCTCGACGGCAGTCCGCATTTCGCGTTCTGCCATCCTATTCTGCTGCGGCGTGTAGGGACTTGTAAGATCATGCTCAATTCCCCGCTCTTCAAGAAATTTGACGAATTTTCTGCCCAAAAATTCGCCTCCACGATCGGAGCGCAGTGCCTTCAGCGTCGCCTCACATTGCCGTTCTGCCCTCGGAAGCCACTTCCGGAAAACGAGCAATGCGTCACTCTTCTGTGCGATCGGGTAGACCCAGACGTAGTGTGTCTTGCGGTCTTTGAGCAGAAGAAAGTAGCGGCTGCTATCCTTAGCGGGGACCTCGGAAGGGCCCACGGAGATTGACGTGCACTACTCCCAGCACTTTCTTCTCATCTCACCCTTCTGCCGGAAAGCTATGCCGAGCGAGTTTTCCACCGACGCAAGAGACACACGGCAGATTAGTGCTCGGCGTCTTCTCAATGTCCAAGCCTATAACTGCTCCGTGCGCTGCAGTCCGCCGAATCGTCTCGACCCCTGCATGGGCCAGACGAGCATGCCATACCTCCATAGAGGAGCGCGCGTCAACCGCCAATGTGCGCAGAGCAATCGCTTCTGCCGTAGGTTTCTGCCGCCGCCATGGCTGGAGATTGGTGCTGAGAAATCGGCCTTTGTATTGACCTCGTCCGAGCAGAACGTCGTCGGCAAAGAGCATGATAGTTTCCTCGCCAATGTCTTTGAGCGTCACTCCGCAGTCCTTAAGCTGCCCGGCAGAAAGCAGATTGGCCTGGATTCCAGGGACGTAGAGTACATCTGGGACCAAAATCCTCTTCCCAGCCTTGCCAAGTAGAGCGATGGTTCCTCGTCCTCGAACAGCTTGGATGGCGCTGCGAGAGTACGACCCCGTTACACCACAGGTTCCTTTCCCTATTTCCTTTCCATTCCATTTCTCTTTCTATCTCATCTCATTTGATTTCCTATTCTTCATTTCCCATAATCCTTTGGTTTATCCTGCTATTATCATTATATCACGGACCAGGCTTCGGATGTACTGCGCGCTATATCTAGCGTAATCCTGCCGTAATCCCTTAAAGCCAATAGCCTCGCGTGGCTATACGCAGGGTGATTCTATATTCTAGAAGGGTCTATTCTCTTGGGATAAGATAAACCTGGTTACCTGATGTACTTTGGAAGTATAAAAGCGCCTTGTACTCATCGATAGTGCAACCTTTCCTCGACACATTCGATCCTGTAACACTTGGTAATCAGAGCTTTTCTCACTCGGCCGCGCTCAACAAAGCAGCAGCAGCGGGAAAACCTGCCTCGAAAAACCACCGGGGGCAACCGATTCGACGCCGATTCTAGTAAGCACCAGCTCCGTGCTTTTTCGAATTACCCCCCCCCCACGCGTGTTTTGAACAGGATGGCAAACTTCGACAACGCCAAAGTAACCCAGCAGCTCTTTACGAGCATCACAGCCCTTCATGAGGAGATGCGAGCGGATCGCGAAGCGTGGCGAAACGAATTCGAGCAAGTAACTCGACTCGCCGGAGCGCAGCACGAAACGACAACAGCGACAACGCAGCAGTCGCAGCAGTTTCTCGAGGCTCCGAAACCGCGCCCACTTGAGCCGTTCGATCCAAGCGATCGAAACTCCGGCGTCCGCAGATGGATCGTCGGCATGGAGATCAACTTCGCAGCCGTCGGATGGAGCTCGCCAATCTGGGACAGTCAACGCATACGACTCGCGGCGACACTGATGCAAGGACCGGCACTCGAGTGGATCGGCAGTAACAGCACGTTCATCCACGGCAAAGCCACGTGGCAGCAGTTCCGCACCGACCTGCTGAAACGTTTCGAGCCGATAAATTCGGGTTTCCTTGCCCGGGAAAAAATCCATCGCCATCGACAGTTCGGGAGTGTAGCGCAGTACACGCAGTAGATGGAGGAATTTTATAACCGAATTCCCGACCTGACCGAAGGGGAAAAAGTACAGTCGTACCTCGCCGGGCTGAAGACCGAAGTCAAACGATAGGTAGCAGCGACGAATTACGCGAGCTACAGTGACGTCGTATCGGCCGCGGAACGCTTCGACATGGTCAACGCCGGGACACGACGGACGCACGTTGGCAGTACGCGACAGGGCGACCGCTCGGCTCACACCACGTTCGCCGACCCGATGGAAGTCGACAGGTTCGAAGGGCGGCCACGTCGGAAAAACACCAACTACACGTGTGATTTTTGCGGGGTGCCGGGTCATCGAATCTTCGACTGCAACAAAATGAAAGCCGCACGCGCTGAGTATCGGGCACGTAACAGTGGCGGAAATCCTTCGGCCAATCAGAAGCCAAAAAACGGGATTCGCCAGTAATTGCGGATCTAGCTGGTGAAAAAGAAAAGATCCAAAAGCGGCCGCGGTATTCTGGAAAAAACTACTTCGACGCAGCTGATTCGACGCGAACAGGAGAAAATGATGGGGAAAAATCTCCACCCCATGACCAGTCTTTGCCAGAGGGATTCGCCGAGGAAAAATCTAACTCCGCGAAAAAAGACTCTGCCGAGACGGGGAAACTCCTTGAAGACATAAGAAAGTATAAGGATTCGTTAAAGCTATCCTATAAAGATGCTTTAATGAAAACCTGTAATTTTCGAGGGGCTAGAGCCTTGGAGAAATTACGGGAGGGACTCCAAAAGAAGCAGAAAATTGTGGAGATCATACCGGTACCGGAGAACTTGGGAACCAAATTAAGGAGTGTGGAAAGAAGCCGACCTTTCCACGGAGTCAACGTCCTCTCCCGACACCAGCCCACAGCGACTACCCGTTCCCCAGGGAAGACGTCGGTGGAGCTGAAGCAACTCACAAGGAAGCTGGGGGTCTTCAAGAAGCTGCAAAAAACCCGAACTCCTTCTTCGGATGCATCCACCTCGGCAACTTCGTCAACGACACGGACAGTCGTAACGGAAAACTCCTGGCCCTGGAGAAGAGCCTTTCTCCAAGCAGCCTCGGCTAGCTGCCAGCTCAGGAGTAGGAAGCAACGAATATTGGGATGTACCCTATGACCCAATCAATGAAACTATCTTTGGGTACTCCGAGCAACGCCTGCCTCTCGTGCTCGAGGTCATCTGCAAAGGACGACACGTCCAAGCACTCGTGGACAGCGGAGCATCGCACACTGTATGCGACAAGGCAACCATCGACCGACTTCGAGAAGAGTACAAGCCATTAGCATTTTCTGCAACGATGGTGGACGGCAGCAAGTTACCAGTATAAGGCGAAGCAGTGCAACACCTACAAATCGGGCCACTGCGCTGGAAATCTGCACTCCCCATCACCAACATCAAAGGGCTTGACCTGATCTTCGGGCGAGACATCCTAAAACGATTCAACCCCGAGATCAACTGGGTAAACCGCACCGCAAGCATCTACAACAAAGGAAGGAGAGTCCAGCTACCCAACTGGGACGATACAAGAGATATCCCAGTGGAGACACTCGCCAGATTCGAGAAGGACGTCAAGCGAACCAACACCGGATTCCTGGAGATAGCAACAGATGTGGAAACCGACGGAGAGACGACCTCGGACCCTCCAGGAAAAATCAAGGAATTACTGAAGGAATTCCAAGACATTCTTCCCGACGACCTCCCGGACGAGCTACCGCCATACCGAACGCACCAACATGAGATCGTGGAGGAACCAGGTTCGAAGCCAACCTTCCGAGCACCATATCGGCTCAGCCCCACAAGGCTAGCCGGCATGAAGAAGTAGATAGAGTATCTCCTTGCCAAAGGACTCATCCGACCATCCACTTCACCATATGGTGCCCCAGTACTCTTCACACTGAAACCGGATGGAAGCCTGCGCATGTGCATCGACTACCGAGCTCTGAACAAGTAGACCATTAAGAACAAGTACCCGATTCCACGAGTCGATGATCTGCTCGACCGGCATCGGGGAGCCACGATATTTTCAAAACTAGATCTGCGGTCCGAATACTGGCAGATAAGAATGGCGGACGATTCCGTTCACAAAACTGCCTTCCGAACCCAATGCGGATCGTACGAGTATCTGGTGATGCCGTTCGGACTCACCAATGCACCTGCAACATTCCAAGCAGAGATGAATCACATCCTACGCCCATTCTTGGACGAATGCGTGGTGGTGTACCTGGACGACATTCTCGTCTACTCGCGCGACATGCAACAACACGTCGAACACTTAGGACGCGTCTTCGAGATTCTTCGACGAGAACGCTTCTACGTCAATTTATCTTAGAGCGACTTCGCCCTTGAGAAAGTCCAATTTCTCGGACATATCGTAAGCGCTCAAGGAGTTCACGTCGACCCCAAGAAAATCGAAGCCGTGCGTACGTGGAAGACACACGAGAATGTGAAGGAGTTACAGCAGTTCCTTGTCTTCGCTGACTACTACAACAGGTTTGTGCCGCAATACGCAAAAATCGTCGCGCCACTCACGAATCTGCTAAAAAAGAACATGCCCTATAAATGGGAGCCGAAGCACCAAGAAGCCGTGGAGCAGCTGAAGCAAGCACTCACGTCTGCACCCGTACTCATCTTGCCAGACCCCGAACGCGACTACGTCATCGAAGCTGACGCCAGCGACCAGGCAGTGGGAGCAGTCTTGATGCAAGACCAGGGGGAATGGACTGCAACCAATCGCCTACCTCAGCAAGAAACTACACGGGGCAGAACTCAACTACCCGATACACGACAAGGAGGCCTTGGCCATCATCATCGCCTTCAAAACGTGGAGATGCTATCTCGAAGGATGCAAGATGACAGTCTACACCGACCATTGCAGCCTAAAATATTTGAAGACGCAACCAAGCCTTTCCAGGCGACACGTTCGGTGGATCGACTTCCTCGAGACGCACTTCCACTATGACATCGTGTACAAGCCTGGCCATAAAAACAATGCAGATGCGCTTAGCCGGCCTGCACACGTGGCCTCTATCCAAATTGAAGGGATGAATCCACTCCTCAAGGGATTCTTCACACACGGGTACACCATCGACCCCGAAATTCCCTTGGCAGAGAAGCGACATCTGCTACAGTGGGACAATGACATCGCGTACCGGAAAGGATCAACGAAGATCTGGGTACCTAATTACCCTCCATTGCGCCAGTTACTACTCGAAGAATACCATGACGTCCTGTACGGGGGACACTTTGGTAGCAACAAGACGCTCACCGGTATCGTCAAAAACTACTATTGGCCCCACATGGCAGATGACGTCAAGAAATTCATCACCTCGTGCACTACATGTCAGCGGATGAAGAGCAGCAAACAGAAAAAGGCGGGCCTACTACAGCCTCTTCCTGCCCCAGAACAGCCATGGTCAGCCTAGACTTCATCACCGGGCTACCAACTACCACAAGCGGTCATGACGCGATCCTCGTCGTCATTGACAAGTTCTCCAAAATGGGACACTTCATCCCGACGCACATGACAGTACGCACTGAGGAGACGGCACAACTCTTTGTTCGTTACATCATCTCACAGCATGGCATTCCAACCACACTTATCTCCGACCGAGACCCCAAGTTCACCAGCAAGTTCTGGAAGGAACTTATGTCTCTCCTCCGGACCAAACTCGCCATGTCCTCCGCCTACAATCCACAGACAGATGGACAGACCGAGCGCCTCAACCAAATTGTGGAGCAACTCCTCCAAGCAGCCTGCAACAACGACATCTCCAAATGGGACGTGCACCTGCCTGTTCTCGAGTTTGCTTACAACAACGCTACACATGCCGCTACTGGACAGATGTCATTCTTCCTCTGCTACGGACGCCACCCACTCACACCACAGAAACTGACAACATCCGCTACAGTTCAACCTGCACATGATTTCATCACAACCATGCATCGGCTTTGGGATCAAACCCACTAGTGCCTCATCGACATTCAACAGCAACAGAAGCGCTAGACCGATCGCCATCGCAACGACCACACCATTACCGTGGGAGACCAGGTGCTCCTTGACACCCACAACCTTGACATCAGCCATCTCCCATCTAAACTTCGACATTGCTTCTGCGGGCCTTTCCTTGTTGAAGCACAGGTCACTCCTGTTACCTTCCGCTTACGCCTACCAGCTACCTGGAAGATTCACAACGCCTTCCATGTCCAACTCTTGAAGCCCTACCGAGATCCCAACGCGATCTTCTCTGGCCGCCAACCGCCGCCACCCGTCCTCGTTCAGAATGAACCCGAGTACGAAGTCGAGTCCGTGCTTGCACACCACCGTCGTCGGAATGGCACCGTGGAGCTTCTTATTCGTTGGAAGGGCTATGATCCTTCTGAGGACAGCTGGGTACCTGATTCCGACATGGGTAACGCCCGTCGTCCTCTGCATGACTACCTTGTCAAGCAAGGTGTTACTTCTACCACCCAGCTTTGAAGGGGGGAAGTGTGAGAGTACGACCCCGTTACACCACTGGTTCCTTTCCCTATTTCCTTTCCATTCCATTTCTCTTTTTATCTCATCTCATTTGATTTCCTATTCTTCATTTCCCATAATCCTTTGGTTTATCTTGCTATTATCATTATATCAACGAAGGCCTTGTCATCTCCCATGAGGTGGTGCGAACATCCACTATCCAGCAGAACGGCTGCAGGGTTGGCTTCTACAGCAGCTGCGATCGCCTGGAAGTCTTCGCCATCCTCTAGATCCAACGACATGGGCAGATTGTCTGTCTTCTGCTGTTCTATGATCGGCTCGACCATCGCACACGAGGGTCCTTTTCGATCAGCAGAACTAGAGTTCGCTGAAGAACCACCATTCTGTGTGCCAGAGGGCGGATTACTTTCCCGCTTCTGCGAATGATCATCGTTCCTCTTGCCTTTGCGATCTGGGCACTGAGCAGCGAAGTGACCGATTTCACCGCAAACGAAGCAGAGTCTATCCTTGTTCTTCTTGGCCGATTTCTTCTTGTCATTGCGGCCATCCTTCTGCTCTGTGGTGGGGTCATTTGTAGAAGAAGCCCATCGCTTTTGCTGCTGCTGCTGCTGCTGCTGCCGAGGTGGTTGTCCCGTCGACGCCCAGTTGGATTGTGGGAGGGGAGGCTCCTTGCACTGCTCGATCACAAGGGTAGATTATTCCTCAACGATGTAGCTCGTCAGAGTGTTTTCTTCGAGGGTTTTCCGCACATCCGGAAACTTGATCATGCGCCGTAGGTAGCTGTACTGCGACGGCAGACCCTTGACGACGTGCGTCACGTAGGAAGCCATCGAGTACCGTACTCCAGTCATCCGCAGATTAGCCAGTAACTGCTGTACACGGGTGCAGTAGGCGGTAGCAGTCTCATACTCTGCCATCTCCAGACTTGCCAGACTCTGCTCCAACTGACCGATGTAGAGATCGTCAATAGCCTTGTAAGTCTTCATGATGAAACGCCATGCTTGGTAGCCCGCATCCACTCACAGACGACAACCCTTCAACGCCATCTTCACAGAAGACGAGCAGCAGCGCGAGATCACCATGAATGTCAGCAGCTGGGCAGAGCAGAACGGCCCGTACCGCGATGCATCCGACACAGGAGGGGCTTTCGTTGACCCATCGACAATCCGCCTCAGTTGCGCAATCTCCAGCTGAGGTTCTATGGACTCGACCCACGACGCCAAGTCTTGGCACCACGATTTTGTTCGGAGAAAACTTGAAGTAGCCAAATTCATCAGCAATCCCTCCATCCTTCGAGGCTGTCGGTAGAAAGGTAGTAGAGCCGTCGTCAGCGTTGTCTGCGCCGTCACGACCGCCAGAATAGCCTTCTTCAGTAGCGCTCTTCTTCTTCGAGCTTGACTCCTTTGCAGGGTCCCTTCCGTCGCCCACACTTGATCCTGCACCGTTCGGCGTTTCTCCTTCTCGTAGAACACCGCATGACTCTTGCACTCTGCCTTCTGCCAGACCTTCCACGTTCTCCTTGTCTCGGGAGACTTCCGCTGCATGCGCCCGCGGATGATCCATCTCCCATTGAGCTCGTAACCCCATCAGCATAAAGTTGAGCTCCTTCTCTGGGAGGTCTTCATAGCGGGCTATCAAGGCAGCCTCCTGCGCCTCGAGATCGTCGACCACCTCACGGACGTCGACTCGCCGTCCGTCATATCGACAATCGAGACCTTCTACAAGACCTAACGTAGTAGATTCGACCTCTGTAGTTCGCGTGTTCGATCCACGCTCACCGCACCATGCAGAGTTTTCTGCTATAACGGGAGCTTCTGCGGAACCTGGCGCATATAGAGCTCTCTAGCTCTGTGGTTCTCTAAGGAGAGAGTTGCCTTCGGAATTGTGTGTTTCACAGAGTAGCTTGAGAAAGCTTGGGCACACAAGTTCACTAGAATCAAGATTACAAAGTATGGTACACAAGGCAAACACTAGTACTACCCTATTGAACCTCATTGAACATTGAGAGAACGTTCACACGAGAACGTTTACATAACTGCTCTAAGCTGCGCTTAGCCAAGTCAGCAATGGCAAGTGAAAATCACAGCACATGCTTAGTTGGTAATTTTTACCCACTCAAAAGTAGTTATTTTAACGGTTTCATAGATGAAACTGTCAGATGTTACGCATATTTCCGTAGTTACGAAATGTGCGTCACGTGTTCAATTTTTCTTTAAGCGCGGGGTCTAGGTTTCCCAAGTGTTCAACAATAGAGACAGAAAGTGGGGGCTGATTGGAGAGCGAGTGAAGAAATGTGAACACAAAATCGCCAAAGCAGACGAAATCCCACGCATTCGCCCAACCCCTGCGTGAGAAGTCTGTTGGGAAAGAAGGTGACGAACCAAACTACCAAACCCCCCCTTCAGCCTCGGCACCATTTCCTGACAAACAGCGCCTGTCGCCTAGATTAATACTGCTCCGCAGATCGCTAAATCCTTGCGTTCCGAAACAGTTACCAGTCCCACGCGAAAAAGAACGTACTACGGCGAGCTATGTTACCACCCTTGTTTGCCCAACATTGAGATTGTCTCGAGGTCGACCAAACCAAACCCTCCAAACCAAAGCCGTCCCTGAACCTCCCACGTGTCCTTCAAAACCTTCCAAACCTACGAACCAACCAAACCTTTCAAACCAATCGAACCGTCACAAAACCTCCCAAACGTCCTTCAAAACCTTCTAAACCTACCAAAACGACCAAACCTTCCAAACTAATCGAACCGTGCCAAACTTTCCAAGCCTCCCACGAACATGCCAAACCTTCAGCCCAAACTTCCAAACCTTCAGGTAATACTTCCAAACCTTCAGCCCAAACTTCCAAACCTTTCCAACCTCCCAAGCCTTTCCTTGTATCGACCCAGCGTGCTCTAGCTTTTCGTCTTCTCCGTTGAGGTTACCGGTTTCCAATTGTTGAGCAGATGCTGCATTTTTTGGAAACCTAGACCCCGCGCTTTAATGCCGCAGGTAGATTTTGCCGATTTCGGTCCAGATCGGTTTTGTGGTCAACTTACGAAATCGCGAATTTCTCGCGATTTCGGAACGGTACCTTCCACAGAAAAAACTAAGTCCCCATTTTTCTGTCGAGGGATCGCTCGCAGAAGCAAAGTCCGAGATGACTTTCTGCCGCGCTTCTGCCAAATTTCGTTTCTGCCGAGGTGTCGACAACAGAAGAGATAGCGGACTTGCATTTGTTCCAAACTTCGGCAAAACGCAATTCTGCGCAAACAGGTTCTTGCGCCACTCTGCCCGAGGTCCTGTTGGAACGCATTTCCGAGAGTCGCTTCTGCCGAAAGGGTCGCCCGCAGAAATGTCTTATGCGCGATACTTCTGCAGAGGACAACCCTTCTGTGAATGGCCCCTGATGCCAAATCGGCAGCGGTGTCTTGTACACTCTCATTTCTGCCAAGACCGCTTCTACAAAAGCACAGAAGTCTCTAGAAGACATATGCAAAAAAAGCGCTCCTGTTCTGCCACTCCGACAGAACCGCTTTTCTGCCACCAACGAAAACTACTCCTCCGTCACTTCACGCAGAGCCTTGCCTTATCGACAAATCTGCTCTTCGTCGATGGGCATTTCTACAGGGCTCATGTCCGCAGACTTCGTTGATGTGCCGCTTCACTGACTTCTGCAACCTTCGCAGGATCAGGGCTATTCTCAACCCAACAAGTTGTGAAGAAGAACTGCATGGTCCAAAGCGTAAGTCAAAGAATGTGGTGGTAGTGCTGCCTAAGTCAGCAAGACTCACATTTTTTCTTGTAACGTAATGTTCATCCGCTCCGCTACCCCCATCTATTGATGTTGATGTGGCAGAGACCCTCGGCGTTTGATGCCTAGGGTTTGAAGATACTTAGTGAAAGTTGTGTTCGTATACTCTCCTGCGCCGTCACTCTGAAATTCTTGAAGATTTTCCTTCGATTGTCTCTCAGTCACCGCGAGCCACGCGACGAAGATAGAGTGAGCCATATGACAAGCCAGAATGTTTGTCGTCTTAACATATCGAGTAGAAGCCTCGATAAAGGATATCATATAGAGCTCCCCCTTAGGTTCTGCTTCAGGTAAGTTGAGGATGTCGCTGTAGACTTTTTTCATAAGTGTGTTGCGAGTCGATCCTGGAAAATGACTTGGAAAAGGTTCGTGAGGAAGATTACCACTTGTGCATGTTGTGCACACTGCCGTTCGTGAATGTGGCTTCATCCCTGTTCCATCTGGTAAGAGTAAGCTGTTCTTGTCAAGAACCGACGCCTGTATAGAATGATTAAGTATGCCTTGAGATGGATGACCTAACCGTTGATGCCATATATCCTCTGTCGCTTTGTGTCCTGCTGATTGCAAATAAAAGTCGGCGGTAGTATAAAAAGAAGGAATGATGAAAGGAGAAAGCGTTGGAGATTCTTCGAGTTGTCCAAGAACGAATCAGGTAAGAGGTAACTTAGTAGTTTTAACTTCCACGTCGAGAACTTCTGGTTTCAGAACTAATTCTCCTTCTTTGATTTCTGTTTCTGTTGTGTCTGCTGCAGGTTGACCGATGAGAACCCCTGTTTTGGCTTCACTGCCACTTTGCTGCTCGGCTCCTCTGCTTCACTGCTGCTGGGTCCCCAAGGTACTTCAGGTTTGTTGTTAAGTTGTGTTAAAGTATCATAGTAGTTCCGCCACGCTAGCTTCTTCAGCTGTGTTTGTTGGCCAGGAATCAAGAGCCGTTATAACTGTAGTGTCTGTACAAGATCCCGTTGGAACTGCAGATGCACGGAAGTCTATTTCAACCTTTTGATAATCATTTTCTTCATGATGTTGCCAAGGTCCAAGAGATAACACTCCAGAAGTGCCTTGTGATTCGAATTGAAGAACGGAGATGCCATACTAAGTGCCAGCTCTCCCGAGGTAAGTGTTAGTACCGTTGTGATAAATTTCCAGGTCCATAGTCTCACAATTACCGTTGTT
Organism: Closterium sp. NIES-67; assembly: GCA_027943415.1. NCBI lineage: Eukaryota > Viridiplantae > Streptophyta > Zygnematophyceae > Desmidiales > Closteriaceae > Closterium > Closterium sp. NIES-67. Next base: position 29,359 of record BQMB01001254.1, on the reverse strand, counting down.
GTTGGTGGATTCTGCTTCACGGGTTGCTTGAACTGCTGCGACTACTGCTGCGCTCCTCTTTTCTTATCAGCATGAAACTTGTTGCAATATTTGATGCAGTGTCCATCCTTTTTGCAGTAGTGACAGAAGAACTTGTTGATGCGTTTTGCGGGCGCTGAATAGAAACTGGCATTAACTGCTCCGTTTTTGTTATGTGCTGTTTGCAGGTCAAGATCCTGCTACTCTGCTTGAAGAATCGAACAAATTTCGGCTTCGGAAAGATTTGGTTGAATGCGAAGAAGAGATCGACACTGCCGCCATTCTGCTCCAAGGCCGATACGAAGAACTGTTACAAACATGTCCTTTGGGAAGTATCCGCCGCATTTTTCAAGTTGGTCGCGAAGTGTACAAGCCCTGCTGATATAATCCGAAATGTTCTCGTTGCCCTGTATCTGTACTGTTGTCAGTTGTGAGATAATTTTACTTACGGAAATGGTGTCCTGTGCCATATACAGCCCCTTCAAATGCTTCCATGCAGAATCGGCTGGAGTCAAGCTGGTGTGAAGAGAGCGTATACCGAGCTGCTCTTTCAGTGACAGATTGCGGATAAGAACTGTATAAGCGCTGAGTGAAGCATGAAGGAAACTTTGCTGCTCCATTTGTGTTCCCGAAACAGGATATGAGTAATCGCCGCTGAAGAAGGGCCATAATCCAGCGGATTTTGCGAGGAGCTCAAACTCGAAACTCCATGAGTAGATATCAGCGCCACTAAAAGATATCCTTGTCTTGATATGCGTATTGCTTAAAAGATTTGGAGCCTGAAAAAAAGGTCCAGTAAAAGAAATCTGCTGCGGCGGAAACTGTTGTTGCTGTTGCTGTTGCCGTTGTGGTTGTTGCTGTTGCTGCTGAAACTGTTGCTGCGCTTGTTGCTGCTGTTGCAGAAACTGGTACTGTTGATGTTGAGCAGGTGTAAACGCAATCCAAGAACTAGAGCCATCAATAATCATACCACTAAAGGCCGCTATTACTGATGCTGCCGCTTGCTGCTGTGATGTTGCAGGTGCACAGGACGAAGTCCCCGGTGGATGCACAGTAGGCAAACCTTGCTGCTGTTGAGGCATCACGATTGAAGAATATGCAGGTGGAAAATTTCCAGCTGCAGAATCACCTGCTTGGCCTGTGAAAACTATAGGATTTGTAATACCCGTGGGTCCATTTGTTGAAGAACCTGATGTTGGAGCTGATGATGGTCCAGTCATTTGTAGAGTTGGCGATAGTCTTAATTCCAGACAGCTCTCACACCATGAAAGAAATTGAAAAGTTGTGCAGGGGATGAAGTAAAGAATCTGCAGACACAAGTACTTGAAGTGGAAAGTAATACTAGAAGTACCTCCAGTAACAGCCAGTATTAACAAGTTGTAATATCAGAATCGGTGTTACAGCCTTATGATACTTTGTTATGAATTAATCAGAGTAATAACATGTAGTGTAATAAAGGAGTCGTGATTCAAGAGTGTTTATACAAATGAGGGCCAAGGCATTTATAGGCACGAAAAGAACTAGCCAAGAACCACGCAAACAGGTTGGGGTGGTCCGGTTGGCGAGAGCCACGGAAACGCCGCACGTCTAGGTTTGGGTTCACGAAATGGTTCGGGACCCAAAAAACTTGGCCAAGCCTGGACTTCTGAGAGTCGAGGGCGTACGCACTGTAGTCGAGCCCAATAAGGAAAAGGGTATTTCCTTACACCAACCCCCCTTCCGGGATGAGACTACCCACATCTCGAACGCGTCGTCGGTGTACATAGTCCCGGACGTGCGACGCACGTCGGTGTTCGCCATCTTTTTGAACACATCTACTGTAAAAAGGATGGCCACTGTGAGCATAGTTGCCGATGTGAAAGCCACAGAAGCGCCGCACGTCTAGGACTATGTGCCGCACGTCGGTGTTCGCCGAGCATAGTTGCCGGGACCCAAAGGCCGTCGTCAGTCGTACGATCAACCCATCGAACAAGGAAATCAACGGCTGCTATACTGTATCTCGATGGCCTCGTACACAATGAACGAGAATCTTGGACGGCCCAATCGTTGGCTCAGGTACTAGGTTGACTGTAGGATTGATATGTTGATAGTCGGGAATAGTCGTACTCATGACGAATGGTCACAGAAGGCTAACGTGGAATGAATCATGAATTCGCCAGTCGGCCGGCAGTTGCAGCTGGGCGGTGACTTGGTGTCACCATGCGGATGATGCGGAATGGGCCGCAAAATCATGGTCGTAGTTTATTTGGGAGGGGAATTCCCAAATTTCTGGTGTCGAGCAGGACCAATTGCCTAAAGGCGAGCGTTATATCTCGGCGTCGTTGGTCATCTTGCTGCTTAGCCCTCTGGTTGGCTTTGAGGATGGCATCGGCGGCTTTTTGCTGAGACTCTCATAGATTTTGGACAAACTGCTGAGATATTGGTGCCGGATTTTCTATCGAGGACGATAGAGGGGTTGTCGGATCTATCCCGTGATTAAGGAAGAACGGGGACTGAGTAGTTGTGGCTGATGGGGTGTTGTTGTACGCAAACTCGATCAAGGGAAGGGCGTCTTCCCATTGGTCTGGGTCTGTGCACGTCGTGCGAATTAGTTGCTCCGTTGTCTGATTGGTGCGCTCAGTTTGGCCGTCCGATTGCGGGTGGTACGCCGTGGACAGATGCAGACATGTGCCGTACTGCTGCCAAGTTTTTGTCCTGAAGTTGGACGTGAAACGAGGGTCGCGATCGCTGATGAATGCCGAGGGGATACCGTGTATCCGCACGATGTTCGTGAGGAACAGCTTCGTTGTCTGCTCGGCAGTAATCGTCCTCTTGCGGGCGGCGAAATGGGCCATTTTGGTCAACCGGTCAATGACAACGAGGATCGCATCGTTACCACTTGAACCAGCTGGCAAGCTAGTGACGAAGTCCATCGTCACTTATTGCCAGGGTCGGCTGGGTGGCTCGAGCGGCATCAGAAATCCTGCAGGTCGAAGTCGTGAAGACTTCATTCAATGACACGTGGCGCAGAAGGTGACGTACTACTGCACGACTGTCGGCAGGTCGGGCCAAAAATAATTACGGCTCAGTAATTTGGCAGTTTTGTCAACGTTGTAATGACCCGAGAAATTCGAGTCATGTGCCTCCTGGTTCAGTAGTTCTCATAGGGTACGGTAGGCAGGAACCCAAATCCGATTGGTACCGTATTTTAGGTGATAGATCCCTTGCATGATCGTCAGTTGGGGATGACTGTTAGTGGTGAAGAATGGGTCCGTATTGTATCCGTGGGTAAATAGACCAGTAAGCAGCGGATTAGCTTGGGTAATTAGAACTGCGACAGTATGGACTGAAGGCGGGTCAGTGCGTTGGCGATATTGCTAACCCCCCGTTTGTAGGTGACTTTATAGTGGAAGTTGGTCTCGAGGTAATCAAGCAGCGAATCTGTCAGTGATTCTGTGTCTGTTGGGCGCGGATGAACTGTAGCCGTTTTGGTCTGTTTGGACTGTCACATCAGCGCCCGTCAGGTAGCAGCACCAGACTTTGAAAGCGTGAATGATGGCTAGTAGCTCCTTGTCGTGGACAGGATAATTTGCTCGGACAGGTTCAGCTTTCGTGACTCGTAGGCGATCGGTTGTAGGCCTTCGCCAAAGTCTTGTAACAGGACTGCGCCAACGGCCAAATCGCTAGCATTGGTGATGAGTTCGAATGGATGGTGAGGATCTAAAATCCGAAGAACCAGAGGTGTAGTCAGGAAAAGTTTCAGCTGTTCGAACGCAGCCTGCTGCTCTCCCCCCCACTCATAAAATGAGCCCTTCTTTAGTAGATCCGTGAGAGGGGAAGTAACCCCCACCATGTTCGGAATGAAACAGTGGACATAATTTACGAACCCTAGAAAACTCTGAAGTTCACAGAGATTAGCCGGCGACTTCAAAACTTGTATCGTCGCGATTTTCTTGGGGTCGATTTTAACTATGTCGATGGAAATTACGTGGCTCAAAAACTCCTGTTCGTGTTTAAGAAACTCGCACTTAGAGCCCTAAGTGATGAGTCGGTGCTGCTGCAAGAGAGAAAAAGCCACTTCCAAATCCTTCAAATGCTGCTCTCGGGTAGTGTTGTAGACCAGTATGTCGTCGAGGTACACGATGATGCATTTATCCAGCAGTGGTCAAAAAACTTCGTTCATGGTTAACTAGAACATCAAAGGCGTGTTTGTTAAGCCAAAAGGCATAACCGTGTACGCATAAATCCCGTATCAGGTCCGAAATGTCGTCTTGTAGCAATCAGCTTCGTTCACGCGAATTTTGTGATAACCGCCTCGCAGGTCAATTTTCAAGAAGCATTTGGCTCCGCAAAGTTGGTCGATGAGTTCGTCGGCACGCAGGATGGGATAGCGAGACTTGATGGTAACCCGGTTCAAAGCGCGGTAGTCAATACACATTCGTAGACCGCCATCTTTCATCGAGGTGAACAAGATCGGGGCTACAAACGGGGATGTGCTGGGGAGAACGAAACCCTTCTCGAGCAGGTAGTCTAGTTGGCATCGAAGTTCATCCAGCTCGGGCTGAGTAAGCCGCCATAGGGTCCGAACAGAAGGTTGCGCGCCGGGCTCCTGCTCGATTTTGTGGTTGTGTTCTCGCTCAGGTGGCAGCCCCGCCGGTATGTCGTTTGGAAAAATGTCGGCGTGTTTCCGAATCACCATCGCCAAGTCATCCTGAACAGCAGCGCAGAGTTAATAGATGTCGGTCGACATGTCGACAGCCGCTGAGGCGATCCATCGGACGGCGTACAGTTGCGCCCCTCGAATCATAGCTCGCTTGATTGTCACTGCGCTGACCGTTGATGTGGTCGAATCTTGACACCTCCACCTGGGTAGTCGTCGCCATGCACCACTCCATCTGATCCGACAGTCGCCCATCCGCCAGTCAATGCTCGGGTTGTATTCTCGCAGCCAATCACATCCTAGCAGCATGTCGCAGCCATCCAAAATAGTCACCAGCATCTTTGTCGTGAAACTGAAATTTTCGTCGCATGTTACTCGCACGTGAGGTACCCTCTCCCGAATTGCTAGGGGTGTGCCGTCAACCAGTCGTGCATCGATTTCAGGCATGTAGCGCTCCAGCTGCAGTCGTACACCTTCGTTACGTCCATCAAACCCTAAACCCTAAACCCTAAACCCCACCATCAACGAATATTTTGATGCGGGTGTCGCCAACTCTCCCTTCAACCAGCACAGGGCGATCAACCGGTTCACCCCCCTTATTCAGCAAGGAATGGTCGATAGACCAAATCGGCACTATAACCTGGTGGGGGTGGTGGCGTTTGGGCGACGCAATCAAGTCAGTAGGTGGCCCATCTGCTGTCGACAATCTCCATATACCGTCTGCTTCTTGTCATTAGGTAAGTTCTTCTTCAGCTGCGGGCAGTCCCTCACCATGTGACCCGGCTGGTTGCAGTGGAAGCAGGTTCTCGAAAATACTCAGGCTGCAAACACGTTCACGCTGTTGATTGATGTGTGTTGGGGCTGGCCTCAAAAGCGATTTCCCTCTCGGAAACTCGCTCTCGCGAGTCCACGTCGTGCGTCCAGCGCGTCTACTATGGGAACTATTTCGTTGAATACCGCCAGGGCTCGCAGGACGATCTCTTGCTGAATCTCCGGCTTGAGACCACCCACGTAGCAAACGATGCGCTCGTCTTCGCTAAGCCCTCCGATTTGGTCGCAGTATGCCAGAAATGACGTCGTGTATTCTTGGACAGAGCCCAACTATCTCCACATCCGAAGCTTTGTGCGAGCATTTTCGCGCATGGATATGTGCTCGAATCTGCCCTTCAACGCTTCGCCCCACGCTTTGCACGTGCAGATCGTGGCCGACCCAAAATTGGTTCCGCCTTCGCCGTTGATGAACTCAGCTCCCCATCTACCGCCCGTTGATTCCCTGCCGGGGCTCCTCCCTCCTCTAGATGCATGCGCCACTAGTCGAGTACCGGTCCCCTCAGTAGCGATACAGCCCAGTTGACACGTGATGCGTTGTCATTAATACTTGCTGCCGTGAAGAAGATTTCCATGGCGAACCACCACCCACTCACTGTAGTTGTCCTATTGGTCGGGTTAAACGGCGGAGGCATGGGTGGTTCGATTTTAATGGCTGCCCGCGGTTCGTCGTGGACTTCTTTAACTGCTTCAGGTATCGCCGACGCCCTCGCTTCGCTCGCATCATCTTCGTCTCGGGTAACAGGCCGCCCCTGACGCGTTTCACTCCGCGTCTGGTAAAGCGACGAGTTTTCGCTGCGCAACGTCTGTACTTCGCTTTTCAGCAACTCGAACTTATCCGCGAGTTGTTGAAGTTGGGCCTGCAATGTCATAACTGTAGCCGCCCTGGCTTGCAACTTGTCAAACTCCTCTTGAGTCATGTTCCTAACACTACGACGTGCAGAGGTTTCTGGCTTGGCAGACATGCTGGAAATTTTGCCTGACATATCTGAGGGTGCACACGCTTTTAGTTGGAGGAGCTTTAACGAGCTCACCTACCAACCGCAGGCCAACCCCCTATTTTGTCGGGTCCTCTCCCGATATTAGCGGACTACTCTACGGAAGACTAAGCGGGCAGGAACGGGGCTCTGATACCAGCTGTTATGAACTAATCAGAGTAATAACAGGTAGTGAAAAAAGGAGTCATGATTCAAGAGTGTCGATACAAATTAGGGCCTAGGCATTTATAGGCACGAACAGAGCTAGCCGAGAACCACGCGAACACGTTGGGGCGGTCCGGTTGGCGAAAGCCACGGAAGCGCCGCGCGTCTAGGTTTGGGTTCACGAAATGGCTCGGGACCGAAGAAGTTGGCCGAGCCTGGACTTCCGAGAGTCAAGGGCATGCGCGATGTGGTCGAGCCCAGTAGGGGAAAGGGAATTTCCTTACATACTTCAAGACTTGATTCCCTTATTTCGGCTTCTAATTTTTGCTTGGTGCATGCAGCTTATTTCATGTCTCTAGTGCATGGGTACTCGTGGCAATGAGTTTTGTGGATGTCAAAAATAGGATTGCTCTTATCGTTTCAAGAAGGATTGCTGGACTCTCTCCTTGAGTGTAGTCATTTGACATGGGAGCGATAAGTGCAACTCAGATTTTGGTATTCACGAAGTTTATTTCATTGAAGTAATGTATTATGTAGGCATTAAGCTTGAAAATCCCCCCCAACCTATTGCGACAAATCTAGGCTTTTGATTTCCCCCACTCAGCTGGGGAAGCGATCGCCTATTATTGTCCTCGACAAAAATACGCCCCGAGAAATCATGGAAAACATTCAAACCTGTTTTTATTAAATTTCGGAGGGGGGGCGTCTTCAAACGATTTTGCCTAAAAAGCAGGTCCTTACGAGGTATTCGCGATAAAATAGTTATGCGTTCGGAATGAAGCCCCATGGTCCCTTTTTCGGGGGGGGTATTCATGTCAGGAGATTATGGTATTTGGCCCTAAGACTTATGAATCTTACGTGGGGAAAGCAAATATGAAACCTAAATGTAAATAAGGTTGCTACGCAACCCAAAAAATGTATTTGGCTGTCCACTACAGTAATTTCCTCCTGTCAACTTTCCCTCCTCTTGAACCTCACTCGAGCCACATGAAGGAGAGAATCTCGCGAATCCCGGCCCCACCAAAACTTGGAATAAAATCGCACGGGTTGAATTCAATCGCGCATCGCGCCTCGCACGTCGGAATCCGACCTCCGATTACCAGCGCTCCGCTTTGTATGAAGATTTATAATAAAACAACATATATACACGGGTATTATCACAGCTTCCCTTTCACTTTCAAAACTCGAAAAAATCGGGCAGTTGCAGTCTACATGCGCCTTGTCAGGCTCATGGAGGACAATAGCCGCGCCCATTCCGTCAATTTCGCCATGCAGTGTGCGAAAATATAGATCACGCACTACGTGGCGAGATTGACATGAATGGGCGCGGCCACAGTGCTCCCTGAACCTGACGAGGAAACGACAAATGTACACCCGAATTGAGAAGTATCCGATCGAAATACATCTGAATCTTCGAATCAACGATTTTCAGTGGAGTCGCCCAAACCGGGGCTCACGCTAAGCTTTTTTGGAGCTCTGTTTCTCCCGGATTCCCCACCCCCCTGCACCCTGATTCGCTCGGAATTCAGGGTAGTTGATTTCTATCACAGCAAACATTGACTCGGACATGTCACGATGTTCAAGGTCGAAACAGGGTCACATTTGCGGCGTGTCAAAAAAATAAAATTCTTCTGGATTTGCTACGTTAAGAGTATTAATTTCTTCCGCCAGTTTTCTGACAAACCCGCTAAAGTAGGGTAGAATCTGTGTCAGCAACCTTCACAACTTTCTGGGTTGCGAGAAGGGGAAAGAGGGGAACGTGGCTAAACGTTTTTAGCCAAGTCTTCCTAGCTGCGTAGGCGTGCGGGGCTGTAGGAGGAATTTGCCAGTCTGTGAGGGACGCCAAATATTCAAGGTTAAGGGTGGCCCCGGTGGGAGGAGTCTCTCTGTGTAAAACTCTCTAGGTGTAAGGGAGACTTAGCCAAATTCTGTATGTTATAGGGTAAAGGCAGGAATGTTCCTGCAATGAGGACTAGCCGAAATTTATAAGTTTCGTGGGTGTGGGTAAGAGGCCTATCTCTATTTGGGAGGGACTTAGCTGAATTCCTCTATGGTCCATGAAGGAATGTTCCTGGCTGTGACTAACTTAGCCAAAAATTCTGGGTTTCGGGTGGTGCGGGTGAGAGGAGTACGGTATGTCTGTATGTGGGGGACTTCGCCATTTTTGCTTGGTTGCGGGGTTAAGGAAGGAATGCTGCTGGAAGTTGGGGACTTAGCCGAATTTTCTGAGTTGTGCGGGTGTGGGAGGAGTTATAACTGTGTGTGAGGGACTTAGCCGAATTTCCTGGGTTCGGGGGCTCCGTGCGATTGTTTCTGAAAGTTGGGGACTAAGCCGGTAAAATGTCTTTGCCACCCTGGGTGCGAGGAGGGGGGAAGGGGAGAGGGGGGGGGGGTGTATTTATTGGTAGTTGCAGCCGGATTGCCCCCCCAGCGAATTCTGATCTGCACGGAGCCCCCGGAAACGCCACTTCTATAAATTCCGGATACCCCGATAACTCGACCCGTTCAAATTCCGGAACGAGCCCAGAGCCAACTCTTAATGTTTTTTCATTCCGGGTAATTACCCTTGAAAAATAAGCCCTGGCCCAAACCTCACACAGTCAGCCACGTGTTGGGCGATATATACGTACAGTATTTTTGTGCAGCCGAAAAAACAATTAACCCATAGGAGCCCAGCATGTGACTCGTGTTAAGAACTTAGGATGCTAGGTCCCTAAAGTTAGGACACTAGCTTAGCTAGGATAGGAGCAAGGCCGCCATGGAACGGCGCTAGGAAAAACGGATCTAGGAGTAGGAGGAAAGTCGAGAAGAAAGAGTGTTGGATTAGGAAGAGAAGGGAGTACAAGGAGGGGTTTGTACCCCCTACAGAAAGGTTCAGTAGCAACCTACCAAGCCTATATAAAATTATAACTTATATAATTTTAACACACCCCCTAGGCTTGGTAGTGTCAAGCCCACTCACACCCCCACACCCGCACCCAACCCACCCCCTAACCCCGCACACCCTCAGGCTCGTGCTTAGCCGGGTATCTGACCCTCAGGCAAAGCGTTGACACACCCCCGTACACGAGGCAGCCGACGGCGTCTAGGCGGGTCAGCGACAAGCAGCCGCGGAGCCCTGGCTCAAGGCGGCTGGGTCGCCGACGACAGGCGGCGACTGCCGCGGCTGAGGGCTCTCGGCGATGTGGCAACGTCCGGGCAGAAGACAGCAGCTGCGACAGGAGGACGGGAAGACGCAGGGGGAAGGGAGAATGGGGGGGGGGGGGGGGGGGGGGGGGCGGGGCGAGTCTTCAGCGTCGCGCCATAAATGGCGCGGCGCTTACAGGCGGGACGACGGCGTCCTGGCAGGGGGCGACGGGGCCGGGCAGAGGGCGACGGGGCCAGGCAGGGCGCGACGGGGCCGAGCGGGTGCGATGAGGCCAGGCAGGGCGCGACGAGGCCCAGGAGGGGCGCAGCCGCGGCGTCGCGCTGACGTCGTCCCGGTCGCGTGTCGAGACGGCCGCGGCAGGACGGCGCAGCCGGCGAAAAGACGACGACGCCACAGCGTGACGCCGCCGCGGCCGCCATGGCAGCGTCGATGCCGCAGCGGGGCGTCGACGCTGCGACTGCAGAACGACGGCCCGACTCCGCGGCAGCGCGTCGGGCCGGTCGCGGCACGACGCGCCCAGTGGCAGCGCGACGTCGCCACTGCAGCAAAACGCGGCCGCCCCATGGCCGCTGGAGTGAATGAGGATGAGGAGTAAATGGCGGAAGCGAGAGGAGGCAGTCCAGCAGGAAGGATCTCCTGCTCTGATACCATGTTAAGAACTTAGGATGCTAGGTCCCTAAAGTTAGGACACTAGCTTAGCTAGGATAGGAGCAAGGCCGCCATGGAACGGCGCTAGGAAAAACGGATCTAGGAGTAGGAGGAAAGTCGAGAAGAAAGAGTGTTGGATTAGGAAGAGAAGGGAGTACAAGGAGGGGTTTGTACCCCCTACAGAAAGGTTCAGTAGCAACCTACCAAGCCTATATAAAATTATAACTTATATAATTTTAACAACTCGGGGTGGCATCAACCCTAAACTCGAAAAATGGCCGCGAATTTCGGGTTCATGCCATGTCGGGCCCCTCTGGGTTTTATTTATTTGCCCAAAACGCTGCCCAAAATGTCTTTGTCTAGTTTTGCATTTAATGTCGAATTGCAGCGAAAAAAAAAATCTGTGAGGTTGTTGTCGCGAAGGCACAACTCTACACGTCAGTCCGAAACAGTTGACTGCGCATGGACAAGAATCTCGCCTCTCATTGGCGCAAAATGTTCCGGTATAATAATGTAGATTTTTTTTTATTTGGGTGCAGATTTGTCATTTCCTCTATCTTGACGAGGCGCATGTAGGCTGCAGCTGCCTAAAAAAATTCCGAGTTTTGAAAGAGAATGGGGAAGTGTATCAATACCCTTGTTTATTTGCTATTTTATAAGAAACCTTTATACAAAGCGGAGCGCGGGAAGTGGATATCGGATTCCGAAGTGCGGGGCGCGAAGCGCGGTTGAATTCAACCTGTGCGGTTATATTCCAAGTTTCGGCATGTGGCCGGCATCTCGCGGGATTTGCTCCACAGGAAGGCCGATGAGGGCAAGGCGGTTGGGAAGGGAAGTCTCTTGTGACTGCGTTGACATTTTGTAGTTGACTTTGTCGAATGCCGCCAATTTTGAGCTGCGCAAGGCTGAGCTGAGGAACAGAGCTTTGGCTAACAGGGTATTTTTCTTATCTTAATGCCGAGAAATTAAAAGTTGTCCCCTACCTAGTTACGTATTTTGCGTAGGAAACTTTCCCTATTTCCGTGTACCTAACGGATTACTTTGTGTGATTCCTTGAGCGTATGGATTACTTTTCTTTGATTTCTTACGAAGTCTCCAGTACGAGATCTGTCCATAGTGGTATATCACTCCTCCCCTCTCACATATTTCTCCCCACTACTACTCCACTAAGCAAATAGAGTAGTTTTTTCCCTGACAGTTGTTTCAATGGTCGTTAGCGGAAGGTCTTTTACTCTCCCAACCGCCTCAGGCACAGATTGTCCTTAGAGATTACATTGCTACACATGAAGTCCTTTTCAAACTCACTTGTTTTCAGACGTGTACTCCAGAATACAGCGCAAAAAGATTCCGGGCGAAAAGGGCCAATATAGGATGGTCTGGTTACCTAGCTGGCATTTTTCTGTCTACGTCGGGTGGCCATTGTTGTTTCTTTTGCGTTCATCTGGCAACAATGTGAGGCCTGAGAACGTCCCGTCTGCACGTTTGGAGGTCTCAGTATCAGATGTAACTGTTGGAGATCAGTGGGCCTCTGTGGGTTGGACCGTTGCCCGTGTGTTCGAACCAATGGGTCTGTAAACGTTCTTTTGGCGTCTAATGAATAAACGTTTTACTAGAATAATGGTGTATTCCTTAGCCGTGGCAAGGCCGTTTGTGAAGAGTAGATCTCCGACGAATCCGTATGCTCACGGACAATTTCCCGGCAATTCCGCCCGCTAACGGGTAATTCTTGGGCCGATTCCGTCACCTAACAGAGTACCCTAGGCCTTAGGCTCCGCTCCGTTTTCAATCTCCGATTGTTTTTCTGCCCGCCTGCAATTGTAGGCCAATCGTATGCACGAAATCTGCGTATAAAGATGTGTGGTTTCACGCCAGAAAAATTGCGCAAACACCTTCACGCACGCTGGAAAACATTTGATCGCTCGTTGTGCGCGTACCAGAACAGCTCAGCACGAAAAGTGCAAACGCATTTCGCCAATCCCAAAGGAGCTGCGAACAGGCCAACTCGGCCAGCATAGACTTTTGCGCTTACGAAGTTTGCGAGACTTTTGCGTCGTTAGTTACAAATTCGAACATCAAAATTGAAAATTTCAGCTGCTTGGGTTTTGTGCAGGTGGTGTAGTCTCCAACCTTTTGTTGCTTCGGGGAACAAACCGAACGGGCAGAAAAAGTGGAGTTTGTGAACGGAGCGGAGCCTCCGTTTCCACTTTACACACCCCCTTAGCGAGAGCCCTGCTGGGGAAGGCCAAACTGTCCAGCTGACATAGGTGTGTGTACATTGCCTTCCCATCCTATCCCATGCATTGAATTTCCTACTTCCTCCATTCTCACACCAAAATCACTCACAAAATCACCCGCTTCAAAATTTAGCAAACCAAGTTGAATTCATGTTGCCAAGTGTCACATTATGGCCACCCATTAGCACCCATGACTCATGGTGAACCCCTCGGAGGGATGGTCTTATGCGATGAGATGAGGTTGCTATGGCGTCGCCTTGCGCTCGTCGTGTGGTGTCTCGCATGGCTGGCGATCGCGGTGTGGACGGCGTGGTTCACGTGGCAGTCCGCCGAGAACCCGCGAAAAGACGATCTGCGCACTTGGTGCGCGGCTCGAACGCGATACGTGCACCAGGAATTCGAGTCGAGCCTCAGTCAAGTAGAGGTGGGTCATGTGTTCCGGTCATGACTTGGAGTCATGGCCGCCATGAAGAAGTGGATGTGTCCAATCATGTATGTCTCCCTTCTCCCGGAGTGTTCGAACACAGCGCATTCAAGTTTACGAGGTACTATCAGCCAACAGTGATGTTTACGCGTCACTATTAACTCACTCCTGAGCAAATACTATTTTCTAGCATCGCTCGCCGCAGGTGTCTCGCGCACTGGTGGTAACAATCGCGCATTCCTTCAGAGGATTGATGTATGTCGCGCAACTACATCCCAAAATTTGGAAAACAGCAAATTTTCCACGCGACAACCTTTTCGGTAAACAATACCCTGCCACAGAGTCGGTAGGCACTTGAAACACCGTAAGTACTCCCTCTGCAAGGCGAGGGAGTACCAAGAATGTATTTGCGAGCGAAGTAGGCCAGGTGCATATACCCACACCCTCGTGACAACCTTGTTGCATCCTCGAGATAGGCTCGCCACCATGTGTCACCACCGTTGCGTCGGACGCTGTGGGCACGACGCAGCCTGAATATAAACAAGGAGCGGAACAGTGCACAAGCGACAACCAACAAGCCCGCGCCGCTGCGGGCCGAATGTACAAGGGTTGGGGCAGGAGTGTGGCGTCAAAATCACGCCACGACCTCCTCTGGCCACGAATCATACATCATCCAATCACAAAACTCTTTACTGTATAACAAATTCGACCCAGGCGCAAACGACCCATGATGCCATGATGTTGCATGTACACCTGATGTTATGAATAATACCTGAGAGTGCGCGGAATAATACTGACTAGTACAAGAATGTGAACCTAACATTATATAGCGAGGAATCTAACTAGGCGACGAGCCCGGATGGCTTGGTTGGGTAAAGGCGCGGTCGAAAGGGTCGGATGCGGCGCGGGCGTGCCTCGGGGTCACGTTGAAAACGGACCGAGCCTTGTCTTCCTGTCAACTTATACATATGCTGTACATAGAAGTCATAGGCTAGCATAGGCGTGTGCTTCTAGTAAGTACAACCCCAACAGGTACATGTTCTAGGTTTCTCACACTAGTCATTCATTCTCACTTTCTGACACTTCCGAGAGTTCGGGTGTACGCGATTGCAGTACAACCCGGTAAGGAATATGATTCATTACACTTGCCATTATGAAAACTGTTGGGCTGATAAAAAGCCCTTGGGATCTTTCCAGAGACTAAGTCCCACTTGTACAAGATGCTTGAGTAGTGCAGCGGAAGTGTTGAGTGATTGAACCCTTGCACTAGTAAGTGAGAGCAAGTGAAAGATTAAAAGAAACAAGCATACACCAATCTACAGAACAATAAGAGATGAACCCGTTTGTAGAATATAGTTGAAGGAACGGTTATCAAGTCGCACAGCGACTGTGGGTGAAAATTCATGGCGAACTTAGATTAGAACACTTGGCGAATGCTTTGACAACATTTCCCGAAACACTTTTTGGTTCACGGCAGCGAATGCTTAGAGGTGTCTTTTCGGTAATCTCCGTGGTTCGTTTACAAATGCATGGCGGTGTTCTTTCTACAACTTCTGCAGTAAACATGTAAATGCATAGAGAAGTTTATGCTCACCATTTTTAGTATTCAGCATGATTTGTTGCAAACGTTTGGCGGTGTTTTTCATGGATCCGTTTTTGCAGGCTGCAGTACCCTTTTGGGCATAGTTCAGTACAATTCGGGCATGCCTCATTTGGATTTACTTATAATGCAACAAGCAAATTATTTGATATATTAAAAAAAACATCTACACCACAGTACACAACCACTATGGCCCAACCGCCCTTGCCTACCAGCACCCCTATGTGGGTCCCGCACTAACACAAAGAGAAACTGAGCGGCAGCACACCAGGAGCAGCAATTCTTGAAACTGGATTGGAATTCCTGCACGTTACGTTCAGAACTTGTTATCTCGAAATTAATCCAAGGTCGAAATCACCAACAATAAGGACAATGCTTACAACAACGAAGTAGCGCGACGCTGGATATTGAGTCCTGCACATTAGGTTCAAACATTGTAATCAAATTAGTTATATTCCATACGACATCAATTACAAAAGCCAGCTTACCGGAGGAAATAGCTCGTGGTAGGCTACAAATTTCTGCACGTCATACGAGACATTGTTGTGAAATTAGTCCGACGATCAAATGACCAGCGAGACTTACAATTGGACTTACATGGGGAATTATCTCGATATTGGACAGAGTTACATAGCTAGCTGCGATAAAGACAAGCATCCTGAGGACACATGCGAATCATTAGTTTGATTGATACGTCAAGTAACAAATGCCTTCATACCCCCATGGCGTGCTGTGTGTGCCCGTATCGTGCGTGCATGGCGCCCTCCACCAGCAGCCCCGCCTGGAATCGCCCCGCCCACCACTCCGACGCCGGGCGACTACCCACCGCTGTCACGCCCGCACTGCATGGAGAGAGGAGGGGGTGGCAGGGGGCGGAAGCGGGAGGGTGGAGTGACGGTGTGCGCAAGAGTCGGGGAAGAGCGCACAAGACACAGAAGAACAGAATGGAGGCTGGACTCCTCGTGGCAGCTGCACTCCTCGTGGCGGCTGCACTCCTCGTGGTGGCTGCACTCCTCGTGGCCGCCTCACCATGAGGGCCACGCGTGCACAGCACACTCACACGATCACACGTATCAACGTGCGAACGCCACACTCTCCCCCACACTTCCTTGCCCTTTCATGCAGCAGGCCCTTCCCACTGCCCCCCACACTCGCACGTGCCTGCGAATGCCCTCTCATGGGCCTCTCTACTCCAGCAACCCATCCGTGGCACTTGTATGACCCCCCCTCTCCGCCTGGCCATGACTGTTCACCTGTAGTCGAAGTAACGGTGCAGGGAGGCGAGGGAGGAGGAGAGATGGCGCGAGGAGAGAGACTCGTGGTGCTGCCACAGATGCACCTGATGCCATGCACCCACGCCATGCACCCATGTGATGCCATGCACCCATGTGATGCCATGCACCCATGTGATGCCATGCACCCATGTGATGCCATGCACCCATGTGCCATGCGCCCATGCCATGCCATGCAGCCATGTGATTCCATGCAACCATGCAGCCATGTGAAAGAAAGAGGTGAGTAAAGGCAAGGAGAGTGGTAGGTCGCATGGAGAGGCGTGGCGTGCAAGAGCCAAAAGGGGGTGGCATGGGCACGCAACAGGCAGAACAGAGGGCACACGGATGGGCTGCCAGGGATGGCTTCACACCGCCATGCATATAGCAAGGCACATGTATGCACCTTGGGTGGCAGGTCGTGCGCATACGCCATGGCGCTCACGTTGTCTGGCAGCGCACCACCCATGGCGCCAGCATGCCCCCCTTCACTGCTCCTCGGGCCTGCTGCTGCTGCGCCCAACCTGCAGCGCACACACGATGGACGGATGGATGGGGCATGCGCGTGAGAAGGGGAGTGCACGAGAGCGGATGCTCTCCATTCCGCTCTGCCCCCTCCACCTTCCCACACACACTACTAGCCATGCCTCTCTGCACGAGTCGCGCCGCACCGCTGCTGCGCCAAGCACACACATGGCAAGCACACACATGGCAAGCACAGCTCCAGGGGCGAGGGGGAGTGAGAGCAGCTGGGATGAGCGAAAAGGGAGAGAGGGCACGAAAGGGGGATCGAGACGGGCATAGACGGAACGAGTACAGGAGAGAGGAAAAGGACAGTGGAGAGAAGCGAAACAAGGGAAGAGGTGTTTCACCACCGTGCTCGCATCTGCTGGCGTCCGCGCACCTGGTGGCCGCCTCCATGCGCGCATCTAGGTACTCCGCCAGGCGCCCCGCCTCCCGAAGATACCGCTTCTGCGTGCCGCCTCCTCCCCCTCACCCCTCCTTACTCTCCCGCCCCCCCAATGGCGCATTAGCTCATGAACATGCAGATAAGAATGACATGGGTGAACTAGACTAGTCACCTACGAGCTGCTTGAAATGATAGACCATCGTGAAACGAGATCCTCAGCATAGGGCACACTAAGAACGACCGTGGTAATCGAAGCCTGTGGGAGAGGAAGGAGCTGCTCACTAGGGGGCGCGTAGGCGAGAATGGGAGCTGAAACTGATGCAAATAGAACTGCCGAGGGCTATTATTGTAAGTAACGTCTAGCTGGAAGGCATGAGAGGGCGCAAGGGGGCAAGAAGTGTGTGGTGGGCTGGAGTGCTGGCATGTGGGGTGCAGCGTGGTGGGCTGGGTGGTTGGGGCGAGCAGGTGGTTGAGCTGGATTAGCCGCTCTGGAACCACTTGGCAGATTTTGATTGGTTGGACGAGGTGCAGGGGCTGAGTTGGATGAATAAATTTTGTTGGGTTCGGTTGCAGGTTTGGTAGGGGGCAAAGGGTGTGTGATTGGTCAGCACGTCATTTTGTCAATAGGGGCGTGTTTCTACAGACCCAAATATCAACAAATAGGACATGAAATTTTGGATCCCAGAATCCGCGTGCTCTATAGCACGCTGTAATTTGCGATTCAATTCGGTTCAGTTTGGTATTCACAAATTTCATAAAGCCGTGTTTTGCACCGATTCCGTTGGACTACGCCCTTCTTGGTGGTTGGATGGAGGTGTTGTAGCCAACACTTGTTACTATATATGCTAAGACGTTTTCGATATATTTCAGTGTGTGTCTTGGATTTGTTTAGTAGATTAAATCGCTTTCCATGGGAACTTGACTTTCTGAATGTATCTAGACTAATATGACTTTATGCTAAAGATAAAAAGCTACTCTTGTTGCCAAAATTGGTGCCAAGTTCATGTACTCTTACAGAACGACCGACAAGCCGTTCATAACCTGAAAAGGTCGCATATATATGTGGCAGGAAGAATGTTACAAACTTGAGGGAGAGAAATTGCGACCTCAAAATTCAAGTTGGCTTTACAACCCTGGACCAACTCAGTTACAAGGTGTCGTTCACATATGTAGGGTTACATAATTTTCATTTTCTGCAGCCGTCGTAGATGATGCTAGAGAAGAGACATGGTTAGCATTTGCCAATAACGGCTGAATGTCTGAATGCGTGGCCGCACGGAGATCACCCACAGAATGTGGTTTGTTGAGAGATGCACAGGGGAGTGAGTGGATAGGTTTGGGGTGAAGTCTGGCTTTTAACGGAGAGGTTGTCCAAGGTGAGTGGATAGGTTTGGGGTGAAGTCTGGCTTTTAACGCATGGGAAAGCAGGGTGCGGGGAGCAAGGGAATGCGGGGAACACGGGAATGCGGGGAGCATGGGAATGCGGGATGCGAGGAGCAAGGAAATGCGGGGAGCATGGGAATGCGGGATGTGGGGAGCAAGGAAATGCGGGGAGCAAGGGAATGCAGAGAGCATGGGAAAGCGGGATGCGGGGAGCAAGCAAGGGAATGCGGGGAACATGGGAATGCGGGGAGGATGGGAAAGCGGGGTGCGGGGAGCAAGGGAATGCGGGGAACACGGGAATGCAGGGAGCATGGGATGCGGGATGCGGGGAGCAAGGAAATGCGGGGAGCATGGGAATGCGGAGAGCATGGGAAAGCGGGATGCGGGGAGCAAGGGAATGCGGGGAACATGGGAATTCGGGGAGGATGGGAAAGCGGGGTGCGGGGAGCAAGGGAATGCAAGGAACACGGGAATGCGGGGAGCATGGGAATGCGGGATGCGGGGAGCAAGGAAATGAGGGAAGCATGGGAATGCGGGATGTGGGGAGCAAGGAAATGCGGGGAGCAAGGGAATGCAGAGAGCATGGGAAAGCGGGATGCGGAGAGCAAGGGAATGCGGGGAACATGGGAATGCGGGGAGGATGGGAAAGCGGGGTGCGGGGAGCAAGGAATGCGGGGAACACGGGAATGCAGGGAGCATGGGAAAGCGGGGTGCGGGGAGCAAGGGAATGCGGGGAACATGGGAATGCGGGGAGGATGGGAAAGCGGGATGCGGGGAGCAAGGGAATGCAGGGAACATGGGAATGCGGGGAGCATGGGAAAGCGGGATGCGGGGAGCAAGGGAATGCGGGGAGCATGGGAAAGCGAGATGCGGGGAGCAAGGGAATGCGGGGAACATGGGAATGCCGGGAAAATGGGAATGAGGGAAGCATGGGAATGCGAGGAGCATTGGAATGCGGGGAGCAAGGTAATGCGAGGAGCATGGGAAAGCGGGATTCGGGGAGCAAGCGATGGCGGGACGCGGGTGAAAGCGGGTGGAAGGAAGCGAGGGACAGCGAGATGCTGCAGCACGTGAAGGTGAGATGCGGACGTGCTTTCGAAAGCGGGAAGCGGGGATTTGGGAAGCAAGGAAGCGCGAGGACAGGGATAGCACGATGTGGGAAGCCGCGGGTGGCATTTTCGTACGAGGAGATCGAAGGCGGCGGGAAGCTATAGCGGCCCGCAACGGTGGGCCGTTAGCAGCGGGGGATTCGTCATTTGTTTCCTGCCCTTGTTTTCAGGCGCTGGTGATTTCGTCCAGGCTAGGCTACGCGCGCCAAGAACCTCAATTGATATCCGGGTTCACTAGCCTGACGTCGGTGTCGCCTCGATCCCATCTTATAAGTCGCTACCAACTCTCTAGCATGGCTACGCATGAGCATGGATCTAGGAGGAAACGAGGGCAACTCGAGCAAATTACAGATCCCGAATTCGAGATCTGCTACCATCTTTCCCTTAGTCGTTTTTGTTGTCGAGGGAGCAGGCTGTGGGTTGGTTTGCGATTGTTGTTGTTTGGCTTCGACCAATCGCATGGCCCCTTTTGATGCCCGAGGGGGTTGTTCAATTTCCTCACGGTGCATAGGGTTAAGACGTGGTATGGGTTTCGCAACCCATTGGAGCTGCGTAACCCAGCCTGGTTACAGGTCTCGCCGAACCTCGAATAACATGTGAGATATGGGTTGAGTTGGTTGGGGTTGGATTCAGTTTGTTTTTTTTTTGCAAATTGCACATATTTTATATATTATAATATTTCAGTTACTTATACAATTTTAAAAGTTTGTAGAAGTTTAAGTGTACAAAAACCAATCATTTATGCAAATATAAGCCACGGGAACATGTTTATTATTCAGGTGTAACATTCACAAAACAACTCATTCGCATAACATCCCATCCGCAGAAGACTCGCGAATCATTTACGTGCAAAGAAACGAGAAAAAAACATTTGGCGAACACTTGGCGGACGATTTCCGACTTTATGCCCGAGCTCGAATGGTGAAAACGATCTGCGAACGTTGCACTTTTTGCGATGAGGACAGATCCGGTTGGCAGGTTACTGGTGCGAACAATAAACAGCCGAGCTTCAGTTGATACTCCTGAATTTGCTTCGCGGGGAGCTTTGCAGAGTTTTCGCTCTTGTTCCCGTAGTGATAGGGAGTCCCGATTGCGACTGGTGTTAGGCCGAATTTCTTCTCGACAACGCCTGCGTTTTTTCCGGCGTGTAGGTGAGCGCCAAGTCGTCTTCGATGATGTTTAGACCTAGGTACTGGCTCTCGTGCTCTGGCACCGTGAGTGTTAGGTCTCTCCTCAGTTCTACTTCGAATCAGGCAGCGACGTCGGTAGTTGATCCGACGTAGAGTAGGTCATCGACGTAGACGCCCCCCTCGTTCTGTAGGCGGTACATGCCTTGATCATGCGGCAGCTGCAGAATGCCGATCCTGACGAGGCGGTCGTGAAGGTGCTGCTGCCAGAGCCGCGGGGCTTGTTTGATTCCTTATAGGGATTTTACCAGCTGGCACACTTTTGTAGGATCGTCGCTGAATCCGTGGGGCTGCTCGACGAATATTTCGGCGTCCACGGGTGCTTACGGGAAGGCGTTGGCGACATCGATCTGGCGCAGTGGTGGTCTTTTCGTGGCCGCGACGGCGAGCAGAATGCGCAGGGAGGTATGTCGGGAGACTGGGGCGAATGTCTCTGTGTAGTCGGTACCGTATCGCTGGTCGAAGCCGCGTACGCCCCAGCGAGCTTTGAAGCGGTCGATGGAGCCACCCGCATTAGTCTTGATGCGGTACACCCATTTCCCTGAGAGCACATTCTTCCCGTTGGTTTTTGTTGCAGGTACCAGCTAAGGGTATTTCGGTCTTGCAGAGCCCTCAGTTCTTTTTCCATTGCTTCCTTCCACTTGGCCTTGTGTTCCCCCCCCCAGAGCCTGCGACACAGTCGTTGGCTCGCGCGGTGACGGTGGCGGCGGGCTCTGGACGGCGACCCATAGTCCAAGAATCTGCAGGCCCGTGGGTGTGTGTCGAGGGGAGTTGTCATTCGCGGGATAAGCTGCTTCGTCACCATCTGACGGATCAGGTAAGAAATTTGGGCCGATGCGTTCAGAGACGTTTATGTCGACCGATTGCGGTGTACCGTAACCCTGGTCAGCGAAGTGGTAATAGGTGTCGAGATTGTTACTATCGAGAGGTTGTCGTCGTCGAGTGGAACGGGCACGGAGCAGGCAAGGGCAGCGTCCGGCAGCTGCCGAGGCTTCAGGTACGTTTGCTTCTACTGCGTCAGCTTCGGCAGCACGGTCGGCAAAGGACCGATGACCCTCGAAGCCGTCGGTGGGGTCGTCTGTGTTGGCGATGCTGTCCAGGTAATGTTGCAGCGTCAGTCTCCCGTAGAAAATCACATCACGTGAGGCCACGGTGGTTTTGTCCAGAATGTCGAGAAGTTTCCATGCTTGGAAATGTTTTACGATGCCGAGGTGTAGTCCCCACCGTGCTCGTTGAGAGGATCGACCTGCTCGGGCTGTGTGTGGTCTGTACTGTACCATGCAGCTGAAGACGCGAAGTAATTTTGTGCTGCCCTGTTTTCCTGTCCACAGCAGGTGTGGTGATGCGCTGTTGGGAAGTGATGACGAGGACAGGGTATTGTGCAGGTGGACTGCATGCGTCGTCGCGTCACGCCAAAGCGTGTTGGGAAGTCTCATTCTCAGGAGCAGCTTCCGCATCGTCGTCTGCAAGGTTCGGTTCATCCTCTCTGCGACCCCCTGCTGCTGGTGACCGTAGGGCGGGGACACCATGCGTCTGATGCCTCTTTCTGCCAAGTAGGTCCTGAATCGTCGTGACTAGTACTCCAGTGCTCCGTCTGACTGGAAACAGTTGAGTTGCGAGCCCGATTCTCATTCAGCGATGGGGAGCCACGTTGTGAAGGCTTCGAACGCTTGATCTCGTATCTTGTGATTGTAGTGCCAGACGTATCGCGTTGCTGCGTCGATGAACGTGATGACATAGTTGTACTCTGCTTCACTGTCGTCTCGAGGCATGTTTAAGATGTCGCTGAAGACTCTTTCCATTGGTTCGTATGCAGGTGCACTTGGGCTGTGGTGCGACGGGAAAGGTTGGTGGGGAAGATCAGCTTCGGGGCACGTGAAGGATCGTGCGCGGGGTCATCGAAGCTCCTGGCCGCTTGTTGTGAGAAGAGCGTCCTTTTCTAATACTTCTTTTTGTAACCTCCGTTGACTCGCGTACTCGATACGACTTTCCTCAAGTGTAGTGTTACACTTCATAAATGCTTAAGTCTTCGAGGTATTTCCAACAAAAACCAGGCCACTAGCCAAATACGGTGCATGTGTTACAAAAGAGAACGACAAGGGACTTCACCAGTTAGTGTAGGTGGGCCGAGCGAAGGAGGGAAACCAGCACGTAAAAGCATTTACTGACCAAGGGTCCGCATGCATTTGAGACACAGGCCAGAGTGCTACAGTTCAAAATCCGGCGAGGTGTAACACGCATCCTCCAATGTCCATGGGAGGCAACACTCCAACAACAGCTACATAGCGATGGTGAGACCTCTAAAACAAATACTTGTTCAGCAACCACACCTCCGGGCGCTCGAAGGACTCCACCACCTGCACCACGCGCTTGATTGCAGACACAGGCACCACACGAAACCCAGAGGCAAGCACGCCAAGACCGGCCATCACAAACATCTCAAGGCCCGTCATAGAGTCTGTCCCGGCTGTCGTCAGCAGTTGAACAAAGCCGAGCCCTGCATTCACACGACCATTTTCCCTGAAAAGCAGCAGGACCCGGGCCAACCGCCACCCCTCATCAGTTTGCAGAGCCACGAATGAAAAACACGGCTTCCCGTGGAATGATGGCGATGCTCTGGCCCACGCAGGATCACCCATAGGGACTCCCCGGGCGTCATGCTGGAGCATCGCACATGCAGAGTGCACCTGCAAGAACCAGCAACACGAAGGGGCCGAACACATAGTGGACCGCGCTGTCCATGACAGCTGCGGGCATGAGGCAAACACCCGGCGCCACAGACGGGAGGAGCAAGAGGAGTACACCCCTGAGAGCAGAAAAAGGGAGGACAGAAAGAAGCATGCGGCCGGCAACCTTACATAAAAGGGGGAAACATGCAGGGGCGGGCATACGGTGAGGAGCGGCTGCTGAGAACGAGAAGGAAATACAATAAAGTCTGGGCCATGGATCGCTGGTCGCGAAAGACAGAAGAGGGCGTCAGACAGCCATAGGATAGATACAGGAGACAGCCCGATGGAAATCCCTGGAAGGAATAGTGGGCGGACGGGGGGAGAGGGAGCTAAACCGTGGAGAGTGATCTGAACTGAGGAGAGTGAGCTCAACCGGGGAGAGTGAGCTGCACCAGGGAGAGTGAGCTGAACCGGGGAGAACTAGCTGCGCCAGGGAGGGGGCTGAACAGAGGCTGGTGACAGGATCAAGGGGGAGGGGTCTGAACAGAGGTGAGTGATATGAACAGGAGGGAGGGGCCTGAACAGAGGTGAGTGAGGTGTGTCAAGCAAGAGCGAGCTGCACAGAGGGCACTGAGCCGGGCGTGGGACAGCGAGGCGACCAGAGGAGACTGAGCGGAACAAGGGGGCGCGAGCGGAACAGGGGATAGCGAGCGGATCGGGGGAGAGCGAGCAGAACATGAAAGAGCGATCAGAACAGGGGAGAGCACAAGGAACAGCAGAGAATGGCGGGTCAAGGCCGGGCAGGCATGAGCATGACAAAGAGCTGGTGGAAACATGAAGATGGTTGAAGTCAACCTCCGGGACGTGCACCTGGAGCGATGACATGTGAAGGCCCGCTTCCCTGAGGCACGATGGGAGGTGTTGCATGCAATCAGGAAATGCAGCGTCGTACTTCTCCCACAGCTCCACCGCCAGGCGCTTGGCCCCAGGGCCAGGATTGGCTACCATCGCCGTGGAGGTGCGGCTCAACGTAGGCGTCCCGGTAGACATGGCCTGCGCCTCCATGAGGGGTGGCAGAAGACATTGTCCATTCAAAATTTATACACCACAGTCTGCCACTACCTATGGACAGCTGCCAACCAACGAGATGAACCACGGGCAGCACGCAACAACCGTGTAACGAGCACCGGGAGAAGAGCATAAGAGGAAGACAAAGACCACATGGGTAATGGTGGGGGAAGGGGCAGGCATACGGGAGACCTGACGGCAGGCATTGGGAAACACCTGGGGAATGAGAAGGGAGGAGACGGAGACAGCGGATAAACCGGCGCACGTCGGCGGGCAGGATGCGAGTTTAGACGAAGGAGGGTGGGTGTGGAGTGGTGGAATCAGGGTGTGAGCAGGATGGCGCAAGAGATGAAAGAAAAGAGGCAAGGGCGCACGGCGAATCCCTGCGAGGAGAAACGGGCAAGGCAGGGATGTCTGAGGTCGGCTAGGAGGGAGCAGGTCATGACGCACGCATCTGGGGAAACATAAACCCTGATGCAAGCGTGGTGATGCGTGTGTGCAGCCCAACATAAGATACGGGAAAAAATGACGCAACATCAGGGCCATGCCACTGCTGGTGGCCCCGGAGAGTGATGCCACATAGGAGTGAGGCGAGGGGAGGAGAGAGGACACGGGAGTGGCAGAGGCAGATACAGCCAGACATAAAGGAAAGATGGATGAAGCACACCACATTAGATGAGAACGGCAAGGGTGAGACAAAGACCGGCGGATAGGGACAGAGGTGAGGCCAGTGAGTAGGACTACGATGAGCGCCAACATCCAGCAAACGAAGATGGGTGGTGCCTACGGATGCGTGCCCCCAGTCGAAGCCAAGGTAGCCACGCGGTGGTACTGCAAAGCGCACCTCAGTAGACGTCACCCCAACAGGATTTGTCTGCACCATCTATATGCGCCGATTTGCGGACAGTCAGTGATGGAAAAGGGGCAGGAGAGACAAGACCCACCTCCTTCATGGCAGTGTAATAGTGGTCGTCAGTCTGTAGTGCGGACGGCAGGTCACTGAGCGCCCGACGCACCTCGTCCACAGCTAGAATGGTGCTGTTGATCTGGCGCCGGTTCGACAGGCGGTAGGGCCTCTTGACAAGGGACTGGTGGGAATGCTCAAAAAGATTGGTAGAATACTCTTCCGGGATGCCCCTGGTCTTAATGGCATACGGCAGGTGCGTGATGGCATGAATCTTCACAAGTCGCCACTTAGACTTCTGCTTGGGGCACATTCTCTTACAAAGAGCCAGGAGGCTGGATGAAAATACATGGGCAAGGGGGAAGACCGGAGCTTATGAGATGCGTACTCCGGTCAGCCTGGATGCCACGGAACGGCACGAGTTCAGGGCAGGGATGCGGGTTGGGAAGTAGTTGGGGTAACTTGGCAACCGCCGGCGGGTCGCATGCATGAAACTGGGATGCAGTGGTGGGAGAGACACGGTGTAACATCCACCTGCCGCAGATCCCGCACTCTGTTCCTAGCAGCAGCACACTATGCCAATCCTAACACCGGGGGGGAGGGGGAGGGGGAGGTATGCAGCTGGCGACAGACGAAACATATGCACAAGTCCAGAAATGGAACAGGGAAGGGACGTAATAGTACAGGGAAGGGGACACCGAGGGCACTGGGAGGGACGGGCATGAAAAGGGTATGCCAGGGGTCGGTGAAGGGGATCAACGGGGCATTGAAGAGTATTAATGGGGCATTCAAGGGGAGTAACGGGGAAGCCAAGGGTATGGTATCGAGACGGGGTGAGGGGAGTTACGGAGCAGTCAATGGGGAGTAACGAGTCAGCCAGGGGGACATCAAGGGCATAGAGAAGGGAATCGACGGGACTGTGAAAGATTGGTCAGCACCAACGAGAAAGGTTGTAACGGGGCAGTCAACAGCACATCAACGCCCGGAGGGAAGGGCAGTAACGGAGCAAACAGGGGGCAGGCAAGTAAGTGATGGCAACCATGCCCACGCAAGGCAAAGAGGAAAGACTTATGGGAAGAATGGGTGGAAAAGACGGTGCAAGTAGGAACTGAAGCGGTAACACACGTAAGACATAGGGGAGACGGCGGCAGGGGAAGTAGGAAGCGGTGCATGGGAGGCTCGATGGACATAAAATCGAGGCGCCACTTACGTTTGGGATTTGCTAACGACCCGGGCCAGAGACTCGTCGGTGTGCGATGATACACGGAAGCACTCGCTATACCAGTCCAGGTACACCTTTATGAGCTCCATCTCCGCAGGGTCAAGTATGCCTTCGAAGATAAAGAGGCAAACCTGCATCATGGCCCTGTGCTCCGCTGCAGCATAGTTTGCACCCCCTTGGAAGTATGTGCCCGGTTTGGCAGTTTCAAGGCCAGCAGCACGAGTAAGCCTGTACAACATCCGGTGGCGCCTGCAAGTTATGTGGAGACACATGCATGGGTGCATGGGGAATTTTTCCGGTTGCAGTCAAGCTGGTGGGGAATCGAGGGATGCGAACAAGGACACAAGGCCCACTCACAACCCACAATGACCCACGCCGCTGGGGGGTGTCGAAGGCCACGCATCGACTCACCGACTATGTGCCAGTGCTGCTCGCATGATATGGTAGCGACATCCACAGATGTTGTGGCAACCCAAAGGCAAGGAAGTGAAGGATGAGCAGGGATAGAAGGACACAGAGACAAATGGCAGTCTACCTGTCCATTCTACGTAGACGACGCGCTTGTGTTTTTGCCGCAGCTGGTCCATAATGTGCTTCCAGACCCCGATGTCAACAGCATGAAGCACGTCGGGCGGAACGCACATGTAGGGGTTACCCCAATCGGTGTCGGCGAAGTTCCATTTCCAGAGGAAGCACTGGAACGAGACTCAAATAGAGGGTCATGATGCATAAAAATTACAACCAGTTCCACAACTACAGCCATGATTGGTTGAACGGCAGCAGAGCACACAAGAGGAGGCAGGGGTGGGGGGGAGGGGGAGAGGACATCCACATACCGGGACCGGGTGGGTGCCCTTTTTTGGCAGCCCTGTCACTGTCACCGAGAAGAGCTGCCTGATTTCCATCGTCCGCTTTGGGAAAAGAGCGACCCATGACATCCAATGACCGTCTCGGCACCTCGCACATTGAACAAGGCATCTCGGACTGCTGTTGCATTGTGCTGGTGACACGGCTGCCCTCAGGATAATCACACGGATAGGCAAACATGAGGGGGTAGGCAACGTGGCTCTCACCAGACGGATCCCGCACCGGTTGTGCTTCTGCACGGGAAATAAAGAGTAGGACAGGGTTGTGTCAAGGCGGATCAACAAGATGCATGTGCAGGGAACCTCTTGGCTGTTAGGGGCCTGTTTCCGACTTACGAAAAAAAGAGGCGTCAAGGATCGGCTTGAAAACAATGTCCATACAACGCTGAAACAGAGCAGTCTTCACAGCAGCAGGACACATCTCCATCCGGCATTGGTAGCAGAAGCAACAAGCGCCCGCGAGCTCATCCGCCACCTCTGTTCCCTCGGGGATGTTGGCAAGGGTCATCTGCAAAGGCCACACCTTCTGCCCGACCATTATGACTGAGATGCGTAACATCGCTTGAGGCGATGAGGGCGGCAACAACGTCGTCTTGGCTCGGGAGGCTCGCCTGCCAAACAGGTTTGCGCAAAAAGCATGAGAGACTAAGTCGTGCACCAGACGACGACTTGCACTCCTAGGCTGAGCAGTCAAGGTTCGGCAAAACACCAATGCACCTCACCTGTGCAGCCTCCCACCAAAGTGCGCTTTCTGGTCGCCCGTACTGACGCCGCCCTTCCGCATCGTACTCCGGCTCTGGCTTAAGCTTGAACCCCTCTCGATTCTCAGGGTCCGCAAACAGGGTCCGCATTAGGCCTGGTTTACACGATCGCTATGTGTGAGTCAAAGCCAATTACCATAGCCAAGACATATTCGAGCTGTATCATGCGACCAAAAGGTCTCGTACCTCGAGGGTGTCGCAAAATTCGAGCTCCATTGGTTCGCTCATGCCGGGAACCTGAACCATTACCTTGTGCCACGTGCGAAGATGACCCCCTGGACGCTGCTGCCGTACCTGTCAACGTCCCGAGACCATGCCAGTCAGACACTGCAGCACGATCGAACCGTGGGTCGTTAATCAGGCGGAAAAAATCCTTCGTTTCTTGTTTTGACAAGCCGACGCCATTGCGCACGGACTTTATGAACCGGTATACTTCCTTCTTGGTGTCCAACTCGTTCAAAGTATCGGGGTTGAGCGGCTCCGATGGCAGGTCTGCGTCATCCCCCTCGGCAGCTGCTGGTGTGCCATGCGGAACGCCTGGCGCTGACTCAGCCGATAGTGGTGACGATACCCCTTCGACCACCGGTGTAGGCTGCGGGGCTACGTGCTGGTGTGCGTGAGATGGAGATCCATTAGTGCAGTCTGGACGAGTAGCGATCTCTGGAACTGGGACGGGCCTATCCCTACATACTTCGTCGCGAGAGGAATGGTTCCTCGCGGCGGACGCGCGGTCAAACGGACGATCACAGCGTCCGCAAGTAGCGACGCATGTAAAGACCAGCGAGAGAATGAATGCGCTAAGGAACATGACGGATCTGCATACTCTCTCAAAACCACGCCTGTACTTGCTCATTTCTTAAACACGACCGCTTTTATGATGCGCTTGGAAGTCGTTTACGTAGCCTAAACGAGAGTGCGTAAGTGTGGGTGATTTAGCGACAAATGCGGAGGAGATGCGAAGACAACTATCCCTCCTGCTTGATGCGCCTAGGCAGTGTGGTGACGTGTCTCGCATGGACACTCCCACTGGTGACCCCAGCTAGCTTGCACAGTGTTCGGAGAACGTTGTGACGTACAAAAATGTTGCCACCCGTATGAACTTCTACCAGAAAGACGAGAAGCAACACCGGACAATTGCCCGACACTCGCACTGTAATTTTGCACGCCGGCCTGCAACCTCTGGGTCTGTTTCTTCGTGCCGCATTTATTTGTGACGGGTCATTCAAGGAGCCTGTCTGAAATTGGACAGGGTAACAGGACCGCAGTGTGTCTTGGGAACTATGGTACGTCGCGCTCCACCGCCTGAGCGCAATACATACGAGACAATA
>BQMB01001253.1:0-198249 GCA_027943415.1 Closterium sp. NIES-67 | reverse complement strand
GCGCTGTTCGCCGCCAAGAAATAAGCGCAGCGCCTCCCAGATAACTACAAAATTGGAGAAGAACCATGGCTGAAGCAAAAGTATTGAGTGGCGCCGGCCTGCGTGGTCAGGTGGCCGGGCAGACTGCACTGTCCACCGTGGGCCAGGCCGGTGCCGGCTTGACCTATCGCGGCTACGACGTGCGTGAACTGGCCGCCGACGCGCAATTCGAAGAGGTCGCCTACCTGCTGCTGTACGGCGAGCTGCCGAGCAAAACCGAATTGGCGGCCTACAGTGCCAAGCTGAGCAAATTGCGCGACCTGCCTCAGGCGCTCAAAGAAGTGCTCGAACGCATACCCGCCGACGCCCATCCGATGGATGTGATGCGCACCGGTTGCTCGTTCCTGGGCAATATCGAGCCGGAAAAAGACTTCAGCGCCCAGCGCGATGTCACCGACCGCCTGCTCGCTGCCTTCCCGGCGATCATGTGCTACTGGTACCGCTTCAGCCACGACGGCCAGCGCATCGACTGCGTGAGCGACGAGCCGAGTATCGGCGGCCACTTCCTGCACCTGCTGCACGGCAAGACGCCGAGCGAGTTGCACGTCAAAGTGATGAACGTGTCGTTGATCCTCTACGCCGAGCATGAATTCAACGCCTCGACCTTCACCGCGCGGGTCTGTGCCTCGACCCTGTCCGACCTGTATTCCTGCGTCACCGCCGCCATCGGTTCCCTGCGCGGCCCGCTGCACGGCGGCGCCAACGAAGCGGCGATGGAAATGATCGAGCGCTTCGCCTCGGCCGAAGAAGCGGTGGAAGGCACCCTTGGCATGCTGGCGCGCAAAGACAAGATCATGGGGTTCGGCCACGCGATCTACAAAGACAGCGACCCGCGTAACGAAGTGATCAAGGGCTGGGCGAAGAAACTCGCCGATGAAGTGGGCGACACCGTGCTGTTCCCGGTGTCCGAAGCCATCGACAAGACTATGTGGGAGCAGAAGAAACTGTTCCCCAACGCCGACTTCTACCATGCCTCGGCATACCACTTCATGGGCATCCCGACCAAGCTGTTCACGCCGATCTTCGTGTGCTCGCGCCTGACCGGCTGGGCCGCCCATGTGTTCGAACAACGTGCCAACAACCGCATCATCCGTCCGAGCGCCGAGTACATCGGCGTCGAGCAGCGCAAGTTCGTGCCAATCGAACGTCGCTGAATGGGAACACCGACGATCTCGAAGTAGAAACCGGACCCAGTGTGGGAGGGGCAAGCCCCTTCCACATTGAAGTCGCATTTCAATTTTGGATCGGCGCAGGTCTTCCTTTTGCAATCACCGTGACCGAGTCCTGACCGATGAACACTGAATTTCGCAAACCGCTCCCTGGCAGTCGCCTGGATTACTTCGATGCCCGTGCGGCGGTCGATGCCATTCGTCCCGGTGCCTATGCCACGCTGCCTTATACCTCTCGTGTGCTTGCCGAGAACCTGGTGCGTCGCTGCGACCCCGCCACCCTCAACGCCTCCCTGAGCCAACTGATCGAGCGCAAGCGCGACCTGGACTTTCCGTGGTTCCCGGCACGTGTTGTGTGCCATGACATCCTCGGTCAGACCGCCCTGGTGGACCTCGCCGGCCTGCGCGATGCCATCGCCCAACAAGGCGGCGACCCGGCGCAGGTCAATCCGGTGGTGCCGACGCAGTTGATCGTCGACCACTCCCTGGCCGTCGAAGCGGGCGGTGCCGATCCGCAGGCTTTTGAGAAAAACCGCGCCATCGAAGACCGTCGCAACGAAGACCGTTTCCACTTTATCGAGTGGACCAAGAAGGCGTTCAAGAACGTCGACGTGATCCCACCGGGCAACGGCATCATGCACCAGATCAACCTGGAGAAAATGTCTCCGGTGATCCAGGTGCGCGACGGGGTGGCGTTCCCCGATACCTGCGTCGGCACCGACAGCCATACCCCCCATGTGGATGCCCTGGGCGTGATCGCCATCGGCGTCGGCGGCCTGGAAGCCGAGAGCGTGATGCTCGGCCGCGCCTCATGGATGCGCCTGCCGGAAAGCGTGGGCGTGGAGCTGACTGGCAAGCTGCAACCGGGCATCACCGCCACCGATATGGTGCTGGCATTGACCGAGTTCCTGCGCCAACAGAAAGTGGTTGGCGCCTGGCTGGAATTTTTCGGTGAGGGCGCGTCCAAACTGACCCTCGGCGACCGCGCGACCATCTCCAACATGGCTCCGGAGTACGGCGCCACCGCGGCGATGTTCTACATCGATCAACAGACCATCGCTTACCTCAAACTCACCGGGCGTGAAGACCAACAGGTCGCGCTGGTCGAGCAGTACGCGCGTCACACCGGGTTGTGGGCCGACGATCTCAAGGGCGCGCAATACGAGCGCGGCCTGACCTTCGACCTCTCCAGCGTGGTGCGCAATATGGCCGGCCCGAGCAACCCCCACGCTCGCGTCGCCACCCGCGACCTAGCCTCCAAAGGCATCAGCGGCCAATGGGACGAAGTGCCCGGTCAAATGCCCGACGGCGCCGTGATCATTGCCGCCATCACCAGTTGCACCAACACCAGCAACCCGCGCAACGTGATCGCCGCCGGCTTGTTGGCGCGCAATGCCAACAAACTGGGGCTGACACGCAAGCCGTGGGTCAAATCGTCCCTGGCACCGGGTTCGAAAACCGTGGCCATGTACTTGGAAGAAGCCGGCCTGGGCCATGAACTGGAAAAACTCGGTTTTGGCGTGGTGGCGTTTGCCTGCACTACCTGCAATGGCATGTCCGGCGCGCTGGACCCGGTGATCCAGCAGGAAATCATCGACCGCGACCTGTACGCCACCGCCGTGCTGTCGGGCAACCGCAACTTCGATGGGCGTATTCACCCGTACGCCAAGCAGGCGTTTCTCGCGTCGCCGCCGTTGGTAGTGGCCTACGCGATTGCTGGCACCATCCGTTTCGATATCGAAAAGGACGTGCTCGGCCACGACGCCCATGGCAAGGAAATCCGCCTGCAGGACATCTGGCCAAGCGATGAGGAAATCGACGCGGTGGTTCAGGCGTCGGTCAAGCCGGAGCAGTTCCGCGCCGTGTATATCCCGATGTTCGCGGTGCACGAGGACACCGGCCCGAAAGTCGCGCCGCTGTACGACTGGCGCCCGCAAAGTACCTATATCCGCCGTCCGCCGTACTGGGAGGGCGCGCTGGCCGGGGCGCGGCCGCTCAAGGGCATGCGCCCGCTGGCGGTGCTGCCGGACAACATCACCACTGATCACCTTTCGCCTTCCAACGCGATCATGCTCGACAGCGCCGCCGGTGAGTACCTGGCGAAAATGGGCTTGCCGGAAGTGGACTTCAACTCCTACGCCACGCACCGTGGCGACCACCTGACCGCGCAGCGCGCCACTTTCGCCAACCCGAAACTGTTCAACGAAATGGTCGTCGAGAACGGCAAGGTCAAGCAGGGCTCCCTGGCGCGCATCGAACCGGAAGGCAAGGTCACGCGGATGTGGGAAGCCATCGAAACCTACATGGAGCGCAAGCAGCCGTTGATCATCATCGCCGGCGCCGATTACGGTCAGGGCTCGTCCCGTGACTGGGCGGCCAAGGGCGTGCGTCTGGCCGGTGTGGAAGCGATTGCCGCCGAAGGCTTCGAGCGTATTCACCGCACCAACCTGGTGGGCATGGGCGTGTTGCCGCTGGAGTTCCTGCCGGGCACCAACCGCCATACCTTGCAGATCGACGGCAGCGAAACCTATGACGTGGTCGGCGCCCGCACCCCGCGCGCGCAATTGACCCTGGTGATCAATCGCAAGAATGGCGAACGTGTCGAAGTGCCGGTGACCTGCCGCCTGGACACCGCCGAAGAAGTGTCGATCTACGAGGCGGGCGGCGTGTTGCAGCGTTTTGCCCAGGACTTCCTGGAATCGGCGGCGACCGCCTGAAGAGGATGAACATGGCACACGCACCGCAAATCAAAATCCCCGCCACCTATATGCGTGGCGGCACCAGCAAGGGCGTTTTTTTCAGCCTCCAGGACCTGCCCGCGTCGGCGCAGGTGCCGGGGGCCGCGCGCGACGCCTTGTTGCTGCGGGTGATCGGCAGCCCCGACCCCTATGACAAACAGATCGACGGCATGGGCGGCGCCACGTCGAGCACCAGCAAAACCGTGATCCTGGCCAAAAGCACTCGCCCCGAGCACGACGTGGACTATCTGTTCGGTCAGGTCTCCATCGACAAGCCATTCGTGGACTGGAGCGGTAACTGCGGCAATCTGTCGGCGGCGGTGGGCTCGTTCGCCATCAGCGCCGGCCTGGTGGACCCGGCCCGCGTGCCGCGAGATGGCGTGGCCGTGGTGCGCATCTGGCAGGCCAATATCGGCAAAACCATCATTGCCCATGTGCCGATCACCGACGGCGCGGTCCAGGAAACCGGCGACTTCGAGTTGGACGGCGTGACCTTCCCGGCCGCCGAAGTGCAGTTGGAATTCATGGACCCGGCGGCGGAAGAAGAGGGCGGCGGCGGCTCGATGTTCCCCACCGGCAACCTGGTGGACGAGCTGGAGGTGCCGGGTGTGGGCACGTTCAAGGCCACGCTGATCAACGCCGGTATCCCGACGATTTTTATCAACGCCGAAGACCTCGGCTACACCGGCACCGAACTGCAAGGCGCGATCAACAGCGACCCCAAGGCCCTGGCGATGTTCGAGACCGTGCGCGCCCATGGCGCTTTGCGTATGGGCTTGATCAAGCATCTGGACGAAGCCGCCCAGCGTCAGCACACGCCGAAGGTCGCGTTTGTGGCCAAACCCGCCGATTACGTGGCGTCCAGCGGCAAGGCGATCAAGGCCGGCGATGTGGATTTGCTGGTGCGCGCCCTGTCCATGGGCAAGTTGCACCACGCCATGATGGGCACCGCGGCGGTAGCGATCGGCACTGCGGCGGCAATCTCCGGGACGCTGGTCAACCTGGCGGCCGGGGGTGTCGAGCGCAGCGCCGTGCGTTTCGGGCATCCGTCCGGCACCTTGCGCGTCGGCGCCGAGGCCACCCAAGTGAACGGTGAATGGGTGGTGAAGAAAGCCATCATGAGCCGCAGTGCGCGGGTGTTGATGGAAGGTTTCGTACGCATCCCTGGCGACGCTTTCTAAGCGCGACACCCATCCTCTGTGGGAGGCGGCAAGCCCCTTCCACAGCCATAAGCAGGCACTCAGACCTGCGAAGCGATCAACCCTGACCCTGAGGACGGAGCAACCCCTAACCCACTGTGGAGAACTGCCATGAGCGCCAATGTCGACCAGAATAATCGTCCTGACTATGACCAGGTCTTGCAGGACATCGCCGATTACGTCCTCACCTACCGCATCGAGTCGCAAACCGCGCTGGACACCGCACGCTACTGCCTGATGGACACCCTCGGCTGCGGCCTGCTGGCCTTGCGTTTTCCGGAATGCACCAAGCATCTGGGGCCGATGGTGGAAGGTACGGTGGTGCCGTTCGGCGCGCGAGTGCCGGGTACTTCCTATCGACTGGACCCGGTCAAGGCGGCCTGGGACATCGGCTGCAGCGTGCGTTGGCTCGACTACAACGACACCTGGCTGGCCGCCGAATGGGGCCACCCCTCGGATAACCTGGGCGCCATCCTCGCCGTGGCCGATCACCTGTCGCAAAAACGCGTGGCCAATGGCGATGCGCCGCTGACGGTACGTGCGGTGCTGGAAGCGATGATCATGGCCCATGAAATCCAGGGCGTAATTGCCCTGGAAAATTCGTTCAACCGTGTCGGCCTCGACCATGTGCTGCTGGTGAAAGTCGCCTCCACCGCCGTCAGCGCCAAACTGATGGGGGCCAATCGCGAGCAGTTGCTGTCGGCGCTGTCCCACGGGTTTGTCGATGGGCAGGCACTGCGCACTTATCGCCATGCGCCGAATGCCGGTTCGCGCAAATCCTGGGCGGCGGGGGATGCTTCCAGCCGCGGCGTGCGCCTGGCGGACATCGCGCTGCGCGGCGAAATGGGCATCCCCGGGGTGTTGAGCGCGCCGCAATGGGGCTTCTATGACGTGCTGTTCAGCCACACCAACCAGGACTTGGCCCTCAAGTCTGAAGACAAGCGGGCGTTCAGCCTGAGTCAGCCTTATGGCACTTACGTGATGGAAAACGTGCTGTTCAAGATCAGCTTCCCCGCCGAGTTTCACGCGCAGACCGCTTGCGAAGCGGCGGTGACGTTACATCCGCAGGTCAAGAACCGCCTGCACGATATCGAACGCATCGTGATCACCACCCACGAGTCGGCGATTCGCATCATTTCCAAGGTCGGCCCACTGGCCAACGCCGCCGACCGCGATCACTGCTTGCAATACATGACCGCCGTGCCCTTGGCGTTTGGCAACCTGGTGGCCGAGCACTACGAAGATGCGTTCCACGCTGCGCACCCGATCATCGACGAGCTGCGCGACAAGATGGTCATCGTCGAAGACCCGCGCTATAGCCGCGAATACCTGGAGGCCGACAAGCGTTCGATTGCCAATGCGGTGCAGGTGTTCTTCACCGATGGCAGCTGCACCGAAGAGGTAGTGGTGGAGTATCCGATTGGTCATCGTCGCCGTCGGGTACAGGGCATTCCGTTGCTGGAAGACAAGTTCAAGGCCAACCTAGCCACGCGGTTCAGCGCGCAGCGCAGTGCCGAAATTTTTGCGTTGTGTAACGACCAGGCACGGCTTGAGGCGACGCCGGTGAACCGGTTTGTGGACGCATGGGTGATCTGACGGTGACTTTCGAGGCATAGCGAAGACGCTCTTTGAGAGTCATGTTTCCTACTTATGAGGAACCGTTTTCAGGTAGCTGCCAATCAGGTAGTCAGACGGCCCGCCACCGGGCCGTCTTGGATAACTTCTTGAACCTGAGAGATGCCTCATGACCAGTGTAAACACTCAACAGTACGCGCCTTATCACGCAAACTACGAAATGCCTCCTAAGCCATCGTCCGATCGGAATGAGGGCAATGCCGAAGTGCAGGAATCGCCAAGCAGCCATTCCCCTTCAGCGTCACCCCGGCATTCGATGTCGACGCAACAACGCGGGCAGTTTTCTGCACATCGTGGCATCGTCAACTCGACTGCAGCGGCCACACAAGCTGATCCCGCCGCACTGGCGCAGCTGTCTAAAGAAAACCAAGAACTGCGTGCAAAGCTAGAACAAATGAGGACTGAGTTCTCGCCGCAAATTATCAAACTTAGCCAGCAACTGAATAATCTCCAGGAACAATTCGGCAAAAGCGGGGCGCCTGTACAAGAAGGTTCGCCATCGACGCCAGATGCTAGTAGCGGTTCCGGGAGCAGCGCACCGTCTGAAGTAGCAGCCCGGTCAGAAAACCCACCGGTGTCAGAGCAACAGACGCCGCAGAGTTTTCAGCAGCTGACGCTCGAAAATAAGCAACTGAAGGAAGCGGTTGTGCGCATGCAAACTCAATTCGAAGCGATCGTCACGAAGTTTCAAGAGCAAATACAAGCGTTGGCTGAGAGGCTGCACGAGGGCGGGGCTCCATCCAATCAGGTTGCTCCCCAAGGCTCGGACGCTCGGGGCACGACCCCCTCGGATCCTTCCGCGGTCGATGATACGCCAGACACGAATAACGCAGATCCGTCCACTCAGGCAGCCAACGACACACCGTCCGAGAATCCCGGCGTCAATGATTACCTGCGTGAAAACCAGCAACTTCGTGCCCGTATAGAACAGATGTCCGTTCAGTACGGCAAGGTGCTCGAACATCTGCAGCGGCAAGTAGAGGAGCTCACTAATCTCCTAAAAGCCAAAGCAGCAAAATCTTAAGGCAACAATCAGGTCGATAGAGAGGAGGTCTATCCACCCCTCTATTGACCGCCACCTATGGGTCGTTTCATTCGAACCGCAAAATCACCCGGCGGTTGTGCTTGCTCTTCTTCTCGATCTTCTCGCAGAACACCCGCCCAATTTCCTCGGTGTTGAGCACATGGGTGCCGCCGCAAGGCTGGATATCGATACCGGCAATTTCAATAACCCGCACCGAGCCCTGCATCACCGGCGGTGCGACGGCCTGGGTACGGGTGATCTGCAATAAAGTGCTGTATTCCGACGCGGGCATCGACAGGGTGTTGACCGGGTGCGCCTGTTCGATCAGGGCATTGAGGTCGCGGGTGAGGGTGTCTTTGTCGAGGGTCATTTCCGGCAGGTCGAAATCCAGGCGGCCTTTGTCGGCGCTGATGCTGCATCCGGTCACTGGCGCATCGATAAGCGAGCACAGCAGGTGCAAGCAAGTGTGCATCTTCATGTGCTGGTAGCGCCGCTCCCAGTCCAGGCCGGCATCCACCTGCACGCCGGCGGTCAACTGTTCGGGCCGCTGCTCGACCTGGTGCCAGATAATCGAACGCAAGGCCGGGTCGCGCACGGTGCCGATCACTTCCACCCGGGTGCCGTCCGGCAAGGTGAAGTGCCCGGTGTCGCCTGGTTGGCCGCCACCGGTGGGGTAGAACAAGGTGTGCTCCAGCGCGATTCCGTGTTCGCTGACCGCAATCACCCGGGCGCTGAAGGCGTTCTGATAGGGCGCGCTGTCGAACAGCGCCAGGGTTTCCATGGTATGCACGGACATGTTCATCCTCCGACGATCAGTGGGCTGGCTTGCAATAGATGACGCACCATTGCACTCAAGCCAGGGGGAGAGAGCAGGGTGATCTCGAATTCCGGCCCGCAGACCTTGAGGTTCAGCGGCAGGCGCGGCAGGTGGCTGGCGGGTTCCACGCGGTGCAGACGAAACTGCAGGTGATGGCGCTCCTTGACGGTGGGCTCCAGCATCAATCCCGGCAGCGGGTGGAAATCGGCATCGAGCACGGTGACCTTGTGGCTCGTATTGATCTCGCCGACCACATGCAGGCGCTCGTCCAAGGCGAACGCACCGAGGTACTTGCTGTTGTCCGACTCATCGTGCTTTTGCAGCTGGATCTGGTTGACCACCTTGACCTTGGTGCCGGCCGGCACGTCCTGGGTAATCACACAGGACGGGCTGATAAACACGTTGTCACCGATCAGTACATAGCCGAGCACGCGGGCCCCGGAGCCGACCTCGACGTTGTTGCCTAGGCGCGGATGGCGCTTGCCGTCGGGGTTGTTGGCAATGCCCCGGGCACCCAGGGTCACGCCGCAGAGGATGTAGCAGTCGTTGCCGATCTCGCAGGTTTCGCCAATCACCGTGCCGTAGCCGTGGTCCAGCACAAAACGCCGGCCGATACGGGCCGCCGGGTGAATTTCGGCACCTGAGAGCACCTTGCCCTGGTTGCTCAGTTTGAGGGCGATGCGCGAGAACATGCCGTTGGGGGTGTCGGGAAAATTCCACACCAGATGGGCCAGGCGGTAGTACAGCACCGCTTTGAACGACGCATAGGACTCCAGAATCAGCTCGCCCCGCCCACGGGATGCCGGGTCGCGATAGGCATAGGCGATCAAATCCTCGGCAATCGCTTGGGCGGCGTTCTGGATCAGCGGCGCCAGATGCGGCTCCAATTGCTTCATCTGCGCGGGCGTCAGGGTCTTGATGAGATGGGTGAGCAACTCATCGTGCAGGTGTTGCATGTCGATAAAGCCGCCCATGGAGGCATCCCCGCATTCTGGAGGGTTGGAAAACCGGTTAGTCGAAACTAGGCAGGTAGCTGTCGGCATTGTCGTAGACCATGGTCAGCACCACCGTTTCGGGCGGTAATTCGGGAGCGAGCCTGGCGATGGCCACCATATTGGCGGCAGATGACAGGCCCAGGCTGATGGCATCGGTGCGCATGATGCGTTTCATCATGTCCTTGCAGTCCTGGTGCGACACCTTGAGCATGCCGTCGATCACATCCACGTTGAGGATGCTGGGGATCAGCCCGATCGACAGACCCTGGATATGGTGCGGTGCGTGTTGGTTTTTCAGCAGGTCGCATTCTTCCGGCTCCACGCCCATCACACGGATGGCGGGCCAGGCGGTCTTCAGGGTTTCGCCGATACCGGTGATATGCCCGCCGGTGCCGATGCCGCTGACGAAGTAGTCCACATGGCGGTCGCCGAAGGCGCGGATGATTTCCCGTGCGGTGGTGTCGCGGTGGGTTTGCGGGTTGGCGCCGTTGCGCTGCTGGTTGAGCATCACGTAGCTGGGGTTCTCCAGCTGTAATTCCATGCACTTTTCGCCATGGGAATTGTTCCCGAGGCGGCTGTCCGACAGCACCACCTTGGCTCCGTACAGGCGCAGCAATTTTTGTTTTTCCGGGCTGTAATTGTCGGGAATCACCAGCACCACTTTATAGCCGAGCACGTTGCCGGCCATGACCAGGCCGATGCCGGTGTTGCCGCCGCTGGGCTCGATGATGGTTTGCCCGGAGTCCCGGATCAGCACGCCTCGGCGCTCGGCATCGAGGATCATGCCCAGGGCGATGCGCGCCTTGTGACTGCCGCCGGGGTTGAGGGATTCCAGCTTGGCGTAGACCTCGATGCCGAGGTCTTCGGAAAATTGCGCCAGACGCACGATGGGCGTCTGGCCGATGGCGTCGAGAATAGAGTTATGCAGCATGAGGTAGGAACCCATGGCCGGTGGTCAGTACAAAGGCATGTCGGGTTCGACGTCGCGAACCCAGTGCTTCATGCCGCCTTGCAGGACTTTGGTGTTGGCAAAGCCCGCCGCCAGCAACGTGCTGGCGGCCTGCTCGGCGCGGGTGCCGGCATAGCAGATCAGGTAATGGGTATTGTCGCGGTTGAGGCGGTCCAGATGCCCGTCCAGCTCCGACAGAGGGATATGCACCACCCCCGGCAACTTGCATACCTCCAGTTCACTGGCGTCGCGTACATCCAACAGTACGTCGGCGCTGCTGGGGTGTTCGATGACCTGTTTGAGCCCTTGGGGCTTGATGTAGCGTTCCTCGGCCAGTGAAGGTGCGCGCGGCATGGCATCGGCGCACACGGCCGGCGCTATTGCTTGGCTGTGACGCAGGTCCGAACAGCACGGGCAGTCGGCGCGGCGCTTGAAGCGGATCTCGCTGAATTTCATCGCCAGGGCGTCGAAGCGCATCAACCGGCCGGACAATGGTTCACCAATGCCGATCAACAGTTTGATGGCCTCGGTGGCCTGGATCATTCCGACCACTCCCGGCAGCACACCGATGACACCGCCGGCGCTGCAATTGGGCGCCAGTTCGGCGGGCGGTGGGCTGGGGAACAGGCAGCGGTAGCACGGCCCGCCCTGGTAGTTGAGCACGCTGATCTGCCCGTCGAAACGGTAGATCGCGCCGTATACCAAGGGCTTGCCCAACTGTACGCACGCGTCGTTGACCAGGTAGCGGGTGTCGAAGTTATCGGTGCCGTCGATCACCAGGTCATAGGCGCCCACCAGGTCCAGGGCGTTGTCGGCATTCAGGGCGGTGTCGTGGGCATTGATCCGGATATGCCGGTTGAGGTCCAGCAAGCGCTGTTTGGCTGATTCGACCTTCGGCAGGCCGAGAGTGCTGTTGCCGTGGACGATCTGGCGTTGCAGGTTGCTGCTTTCCACCACGTCGAAGTCCACCAGCCCCAGGGTGCCGACGCCGGCCGCCGCGAGGTACAGGCTGATGGGCGAGCCGAGGCCGCCGGTGCCGATGATCAGCACCTTGGCTTTCTTGAGGTTCAACTGACCTTCGCGACCCACGCCGGGGAGCGTGATGTGGCGCACGTAGCGCTGTACTTCTTCGTTGCTCAGGGTGTCCACGTCCATCCCACCGGACGTGGCGAGCAGCACTTCGATGCTGGCTTTTTCCGGCAGCGGGTCGTCGGCGCTGATCAGCTCTTGCTCGGCGGTAAACAGGAAGTGTTCCTTGAGCTGGTTGTTCTTTTCGTGGAACAGATGCGGACGCAGTTGCGGGTGGCTGCTGCAGAGGTTTTCAATGACTTCGCGCAATGTCGATCCGGTGCCCTCAAGGGTCGATTCCGGCAGCTTGGCCACGCGGACCAGAATGTCGGGGAAAGAGACAGCGTTCATGGACAACTCCGTGTGCAGGTCGTTGAAAGGGTTAAGAGCGAACTGTTTGCCATCCCAGGCAAACAGCTTGGAACCCAGGGCCTGGCCCTGGCGAACATCGACCACCAGGTAGCTGACCGGGTAGATCGGTTCGCCCATGAACAGTGCCTTGTCCTGGTCTTCGTCGCTGAAATAGGCGCCGACATCCGGGTGTGAGTGGTAGATCACTACCACCGGGTTGTCGCTGCGAAACGCCTTGTTCATCAGCAGGGTGTCGGCTACCGAGAAGGTGTAGCCATTGGCCGCGCTGCGCGGGTACATCTCGGGGTTTTTGCGGTGCAGCTCATTCTGGATATTGCTGCCCTGGTACACACTGCCGTCGGCGAAGACGAAGCCACAGCATTCCTCTGGATAGGTGCGGCTGGCGTGGGTGTAGATCTGTTCCAGGGCGTCGGGGCGGAGCACGTCCATGTTTCTCTCGCGTGGTTGAAGGTGATGGGTCGGGCAGGTCAATTTTTCTTGGCCAGCAATTTTTCGATCGGCAGTTTGGTGATTGCAAAACCGGCCAGCAGGATGGCCGAGTACAGCATCAGGTCGCGGGAAATCGGCACGCCTTCGTACCAGGCGCCGATGATCACTGCGAACACCGGAAAAATGATGAACACAAACGACAGGATGATCGGGCTCAAGCGCTTGAGCAGCATGAAATACACGATGAACCCGCCCACCGAGGCCACCAACCCGAGGTAAACCAGCGCGCTCCATGAACGCAGGGTAATGGCATCGAAAGTGGGGGTTTCAAATAACAGGCCGGCGATAAACAGCATCATTCCGGCAATCCCGATGGGCAGGGTGTTGTAGGTGATCACGCTGATGGCGCTACCTTTTTGCTTGGTAATGACATAGCACAAGGCATGCATGATCGCGGCGGTCAGAATCGCCAACACCCCGAAGAACTCGGCGTGGTCCAGGTGCAGGCCCTGGCTGCGGATGATCATGTAGAGACTGCCGAAGCCGATGCCGATGCCGACCACCTGGGAAAAATAGATGCGCTCGCGCAGGAACAGCGCCGAGAAAATCAGGATAAACACTGGCATGCAGCTGAACAGCAGGGCGGTGAGGCCGGACGACACATGCATCTCACCGTAATTGAGCAGGTAGTAGGGCACGCTGAAGTAGGACAGGGTCACGAACACAAAGAACCAGCGGCTCTCGCGGGGAAACAGAATCGGCTCGCGACGGGCCATGGCAAAGCATAGGAACAGTGGAAAGGCGATCAGAAAACGCAGGCCCGCCGAGGTCAGTGGCGGCACGCTCTCCACGGCGATCTTGATCCCCAACCAGGTGGTGCCCCAGCTCAGGCAAACGATCAGAAACATGACGCTGGTGACCAGCCCGGCCACCCACTGTTTCTGGGTTTTGGTTTTGGCGGTGTTTTCGAGGACGGCGGACATTGGCATCGTTTATTGCTTCCCTGAGCCGGAATTGAACTCTATATTGAACTTGTAATGAGTGATTAAATTCGGCGATTGAACCCGTAAAAGCACACTATTAGGGCGAAAGATGGCTGTCAAAACAAATATTGACATGGTGTCAATTATGCGTGAGGGGCTGTCCAGCGGGCAGGGCGTGAAGTACAAGCGCCTGTCTGATGTGATGGAGCGAGGCATCCTTGAAGGCTTGATTGAACCGGGGCGAAAACTGCCGCCCCATCGGGTGCTGTCCGATAACCTGGGGGTGACTATCGGCACCATCAGCCGGGCTTACGGTGAACTGGAGCGCCTTGGGTTGGTGGTGGCTCGGGTAGGTGACGGCACTTTCGTGCGCAAGCGTGGGATGGAGCGCCAGCGCGATGAAGGGTTTCGCAACTTCAGTGAGGAACCGCGCCAGTACTTCGACATGAGCCGCAATAT
This sequence comes from Closterium sp. NIES-67, assembly GCA_027943415.1. Taxonomy (NCBI): domain Eukaryota; kingdom Viridiplantae; phylum Streptophyta; class Zygnematophyceae; order Desmidiales; family Closteriaceae; genus Closterium; species Closterium sp. NIES-67. Next base: position 184,373 of record BQMB01001253.1, on the reverse strand, counting down.
GCATATCCCAGGGCAGGAGACCGCCTTCCTGGCCCAGAGCTTTCAGACCCTGTCGACCAACGCCAAGTTCTTGCAGGACATCAGTGCCTACACCCCGGATGCCGGTCTGCCGCGCTACCGCGACGCGGGCGCGCAGTGGCTGGTGCAGCGCGATTTCCATCCGATTCCCGAACAGGTTATCTGCGTCAATGGCGGCCAGCATGGCTTGCTCTGCGCAATGATGGCGCTGTTGCGCGCGGGCGACACCGTGGTCACCGAACAACTGACTTACCCTGGGCTGATCACTGCCGCGCGTATGCTCGGCGTCCGCTTGATCGGCCTGGAAATGGACGACGAAGGGGTACTGCCCAGTGCGCTGGATGAAGTCTGTCGTAATCACCGGATTTCGGCGTTGTACTGCACACCGACGATTCAGAACCCGACCACCGCAGTGTTATCGGTGGCGCGTCGCGAAGCACTGGTCAAGGTGTGCCGCGAACACAACCTGCTGATTCTGGAAGACGAAGCCCATGGTGTGCTGGTGGAAGATCGGCCACCGCCGCTGAGTTTTTTCGCACCTGAGCGTACGATTTTGATCAGTAGCCTGAGCAAGGCCGTATCCGCGGGCCTGCGGGTGGGCTATGTGCATGCACCGCCGGCGTTGGTCAGCCGCATTTCGGCAGCGTTGCGTTCGACGTGCTGGATGGCCACGCCGGTTACCCTGGAACTGGCCACGCAGTGGATCGAAAATGGCACGGCGCAATACCTGCTCAGCCAGCAAATCAATGAGATCAGCCGGCGCAAAGCCCTGGTGCGCGACCTTCTGGAGGGGCTGGAGTACCGCACCCATCTCAACAGTCCGCACTTCTGGATTGAAGTCCCTGAGCCGTGGCGTGCTTCGGAAATCGAGGCGGAACTCAAGCAGAATAATTACCTGATCGCCACTGCCGAAGCTTTCGCCGTGGGGCAGACCGCCGTGCCGCAATTTATCCGGGCGAGTATCTGCAACACCTCGGGGGACGATCAGTTGTTGCGCGCGGGGTTCGATGCGTTGGCCACGGCCTTGGGGCAGGGAGGGGGGCGGTTTCAGCTGTAGTTGGGATAGCGACAAGCTGCAAGCTTAGAGCTGAGTGGCCGTGGCTTGCGGCTTCAACTTGCAGCTGCCTCACTTAAACCTACGCTCTACGCCCTTTTCCACCAGAATCTTCGCGGAAATCTCTTCCACCGAAAAATGCGTGGAATTGATGTGCGCAATATTCTCGCGGCGGAACAGATTTTCCACCTCGCGCACTTCAAATTCGCACTGGGCGTAGCTCGAATAGCGGCTGTTGGGCTTGCGTTCGTTGCGGATGGCGGTGAGGCGGTCCGGGTCGATGGTCAGGCCGAACAGTTTGTGCGAATGGGCGCGCAGAGCGGCCGGCAGGGTCAGGTGCTCCATGTCATCCTCAGTCAGCGGGTAGTTGGCCGCGCGGATACCGAATTGCATGGCCATATACAAACAGGTGGGCGTTTTGCCGCAGCGCGACACGCCCACCAGAATCAGATCGGCCTTGTCGTAGTAGTGGGTGCGGGCGCCATCATCGTTGTCGAGGGCAAAGTTCACCGCCTCGATACGCTCCATATAGTTGGAGTTATGCCCAATGGAATGGGACTTTCCGACCGAATAGGAGGAATGTTCGCTCAACTCCTGTTCCAGTGGCGCCAGGAACGTGGAGAAAATGTCGATCATGAAACCATTCGAGGTTGCGAGAATCTCACGAATGTCTTGATTGACGATGGTGTCGAAAATGATCGGCCGAAAACCGTCTTTTTCAGCCGCCAGATTGATTTGTTGTACCATGGCCCGCGCTTTTTCCACGCTGTCGATGTAAGGCCGCGTGAATTTGGCGAAGGTAACGTTTTCGAACTGCGCGAGCAGGCTTTGACCCAGTGTTTCGGCTGTAATGCCGGTGCCGTCGGAAATAAAGAAAGCAGATCGTTTCATTTGAGCCCTGGGCCTTAAGCTGATGACGAATCTTGGATATGATAGGCGCGATTTTGCCGTCCCACAGTGGGCCGCATTCTCACTTATTTTCCAGGTCCAGGCCACAAACGCTGGTGAATGCTCCCACGAGCAGCCGGCGTCCTGAGCTTTTCCAACACAGTTAGTGGAGAGATCACCTTGGTAGAGTACGTAGTTTCCCTCGATAAGCTCGGCGTCCATGATGTAGAGCATGTGGGGGGCAAGAACGCATCCCTCGGCGAGATGATCAGTAATCTTGCGGGCGCCGGTGTCTCGGTGCCGGGTGGTTTCGCCACCACGGCCCAGGCTTACCGCGATTTCCTCGAACTGAGCGGCCTCAATGCTCAGATCCACGCCGCGCTGGATGCCCTGGACGTCGACGACGTCAATGCCCTGGCCAAGACCGGTGCCCAGATCCGCCAATGGATCATGGAAGCCGAGTTCCCCGAGAAGCTCAACGAAGAAATCCGCACCGCGTTCGCCACCTTGTCGGCCGGCAACCCGGACATGGCCGTTGCCGTGCGCTCCTCGGCTACCGCCGAAGACTTGCCCGACGCTTCTTTCGCCGGCCAGCAGGAAACCTTCCTCAACATCCGCGGCGTGGAAAACGTGATCCGCGCGGCCAAGGAAGTATTTGCCTCGCTGTTCAACGATCGCGCGATTTCCTACCGCGTGCACCAGGGCTTCGACCATAAGTTGGTTGCCCTGTCTGCCGGCGTGCAGCGCATGGTCCGTTCCGAAACCGGCACCGCCGGCGTGATGTTTACCCTCGATACCGAATCCGGCTTCCGTGACGTGGTGTTTATCACCGGCGCCTACGGCCTGGGTGAAACCGTCGTACAGGGCGCGGTCAACCCCGACGAATTCTACGTACACAAGGGCACCCTCGAAGCGGGTCGCCCGGCCATCCTGCGCCGTAATCTGGGCAGCAAGGCCATCAAGATGATCTATGGCGACGAGGCCAAGGCCGGTCGTTCGGTAAAAACCGTTGAAGTCGACAAGGCCGAACGCGCGCGTTTCTGCCTGACCGACGCTGAAGTCAGCGAGTTGGCCAAACAAGCGATGATCATCGAAAAGCACTACCAGTGCCCGATGGACATCGAATGGGCCAAGGACGGTGACGACGGCAAGCTGTATATCGTGCAGGCCCGTCCGGAAACCGTGAAGAGCCGCACTTCGGCCAATGTCATGGAGCGCTACCTGCTCAAAGAAACCGGTACCGTATTGGTGGAAGGCCGCGCCATCGGCCAGCGCATTGGCGCCGGCAAGGTTCGCATCATCAAAGACGTCTCCGAGATGGACAAAGTCCAGCCAGGCGACGTGCTGGTCTCCGACATGACCGACCCGGACTGGGAACCGGTGATGAAGCGCGCCAGTGCCATCGTCACCAACCGTGGCGGGCGTACCTGCCACGCGGCGATCATTGCTCGTGAGCTGGGCATCCCGGCCGTAGTCGGTTGCGGCAACGCCACCCAGCTGTTGAAAGACGGCCAGGGCGTGACCGTTTCCTGCGCCGAAGGCGACACCGGTTTCATCTTCGAAGGCGAGCTAGGCTTCGATATCAAGCAAAATTCCATCGACGCCATGCCGGACCTGCCGTTCAAGATCATGATGAACGTCGGTAACCCGGACCGCGCCTTCGACTTCGCGCAGTTGCCGAACGCCGGCGTGGGCCTGGCCCGCCTGGAATTCATCATCAACCGTATGATCGGCGTGCACCCCAAGGCTTTGCTGAACTACGACGGCCTGCCGCTGGATATCAAGGAAAGCGTCGATAAGCGCATCGCTGGTTACAACGACCCAGTGGGTTTCTACGTCGAGAAACTGGTGGAAGGCATCAGCACTCTGGCGGCGGCGTTCTACCCGAAAAAGGTCATCGTGCGTCTGTCGGACTTTAAGTCCAACGAGTACGCCAACCTGATCGGCGGCAAGCTCTACGAGCCGGAAGAAGAAAACCCGATGCTGGGCTTCCGTGGCGCCTCGCGTTACATCAGCGAAACCTTCCGCGACTGCTTCGAGCTTGAGTGCCGCGCGCTCAAACGCGTGCGTAACGAGATGGGCCTGACCAATGTCGAGATCATGGTGCCGTTCGTACGGACCTTGGGCGAGGCGAGCCAGGTGGTTGACCTGCTGGCTGAGAACGGCCTGACCCGCGGCGAGAATGGCCTGCGTGTGATCATGATGTGCGAACTGCCATCCAACGCGATCCTGGCTGAAGAGTTCCTGGAATTTTTCGACGGTTTCTCCATTGGTTCCAACGACCTGACTCAGCTCACCCTGGGCCTGGACCGTGACTCCGGGATCATTGCGCACCTGTTCGACGAGCGTAACCCGGCGGTCAAGAAGCTGCTGGCCAATGCCATCCAGGCCTGTAACAAGGCCGGTAAGTACATCGGCATTTGCGGTCAGGGCCCTTCGGACCACCCTGACTTGGCCAAATGGCTGATGGAGCAGGGTATCGAAAGCGTTTCGCTGAACCCAGACTCGGTGCTGGAAACTTGGTTCTTCCTGGCGGAAGGCCAAGCGTCCGCCTGAGGTCGATCCGTGAAAAGTGCCGGTCAGCCGTGAGGTTGACCGGCATTCTTATCTGTACAGGGCGGGAATCCATGTGGACGCCGCCCTTTTTTGTGCAAGAACATTATGCAAAGCAGCAGCAACCTGTTTCCCGTCGCCTTGATCAGCGCTGAGCGTCGTGGCGACCTGAGTGAAGATGTGTATCGCCTCAAACCCGGCAACAGTCCGGACGGCAGCGTCGAACTGGCGGTGACCCGTTTGGGCTGGCCGATGTCCCGGAAAACCGGGGCATCCCGGTTATTTTGTTGCACGGCAGTTTTTCCAATCGACGTTTCTGGTACTCGCCCAAGGGCATTGGCCTGGGCGCCTATCTGGCTCGTCGAGGCTTTGACGTGTGGATTGCGGAAATGCGCGGCCATGGTCTGTCCAAGCGCAATCAAGCATATGCGCGTAACCGGGTGGCCGATTATGCGCGTTACGACTTGCCGGCCATCGGCGCGTTCGTGCGTGAGCAAAGCGCGCAGATCCCGCACTGGATCGGCCATTCTCTGGGCGGCACGACCTTGGCGGCGGCCCTGGGCGGTCAGTATCTGGGGGCGCCGGCGGTGGCTTCGGTCGCGTTGTTTGGCTGTCAGGTCAGCCGCACCTACTGGCCGTTGAAAATTCCACCGGTGGAGTGGGGCGGGCGCTTTATTCTCAAGCGCATGGCTGAAGTGTCCGGTGCGCGTTTCAAACGCGGGCCCGAAGACGAGCCGGTGGGGGTATTGATTGAAAATATGCGCTGGCACGGGCTGTTCGGGCGCTTCGGCGATGCCGAGCGTGACTGGTGGAAGGGCTTGGCGGACGTCGACGTGCCGTTGTTGGCGGTAAGTGCGGCGGGCGACCATCAGGACCCGGACTGGGCTTGCCGCAAGCTGTTCGAACAAGTCGGCACTGAGCATCGGCAATATGTGTGTCTGGGACGCAAGCACGGGTTTACCGAAGATTTCGGGCACGTCGAGATGCTGGTCAGCAAAGCTGCCCAGGCCGAGGTCTGGCCTCTGGTGGAGCAATGGTTGAAAGACCCTATAACACCTTTGTTCGGCGCCCCGGCGCAGGCTCTCGCCGCTGTTTGACCAAGCGCTCTACCAAGGGCGTTTCACTCCTGCGAGGTTGCGGCTAAGATATGACGCGCCGGACGCTTCTGGTCATATTCAGTCGCGTAGAGGCTATTGCGTTGCAGTGAAACCGATGGGATGTTTCCCACCCGTTTCGCCCGGTACTTCTTTGAAAGACACTTCTCTGGCAGAAAGGATTTTTTCGATGAACCATTACGTGACCCCCGACCTGTGCGACGCCTACCCCGAATTGGTGCAGGTGGTCGAGCCGATGTTCAGCAATTTTGGCGGCAGAGACTCGTTTGGCGGCGAGATTGTTACCATCAAGTGCTTTGAGGATAACTCGCTGGTCAAGGAACAGGCCGACCAACCGGGGACCGGCAAGGTGCTGGTGGTCGACGGTGGTGGTTCCCTGCGCCGCGCGCTGCTGGGCGACATGATCGCCGAGAAAGCCGCGAAAAACGGTTGGGAAGGGCTGGTCATCTACGGTTGCATCCGCGATGTCGACGTCATCGCCCAGACCGACCTGGGCGTACAAGCCTTGGCCAGTCACCCGATGAAAACCGACAAGCGTGGCATTGGCGACCTGAACGTGGCGGTCACATTTGCCGGCGTCACCTTCCGCCCGGGGGAATACGTCTATGCCGATAACAATGGCGTGATCGTGTCGCCCAGCCCGTTGAAAATGCCTGAATAAATCGTAAAAGCCGACAGGGGTGAGGATGTTCGAGGAAGAAAACGCGCAATGGGGGCTGGTGCATGCCCTGGTGCTGGACGGTAAAGGCGGTGCGCGTTCGATTGCCCGGACTGAGCTGGATGACCTGCAGTTGCAGCCAGAGGAAAGTCTGTGGCTGCACTGGGATCGCAGCCATCCCCAGACGCAGACCTGGCTGCGCAAATCCAGTGGCTTGAGTGAATTCGCCTGCGACCTGTTGCTGGAGGAAAACACTCGCCCGCGCCTGTTGCCGCTGCCGGATTCGCAGCTGTTGCTATTTCTGCGAGGGGTCAACCTCAATCCAGGCGCCGAACCGGAAGACATGGTCTCGGTGCGCATTTTCGCGGCGGCCAACCGGGTGATTTCCCTGCGTCTGCGCCCGTTGCGCGCCACCGATGAGTTGCTGGTGCAACTGGCGGACGGCAAGGGGCCGCGTACCGCGTCGGAGCTCATCCTTTATATGGCGCAGTACCTGACCAATAAAGTGCAGGATCTGGTCACGGATTTGTCTGAAATCGTCGATGCCGAGGAAGAAAAACTCGATACCGACGAACGGTATACCCCAGAGCATGGCAGCGTGTTGCAGATCCGCCGGCGAGCGGCCGGGCTCAAGCGATTTCTGGCACCGCAGCGGGATATTTTTGCCCAGCTCACGCGGATCAAACTGCCGTGGTTCTGTGACGACGATGCTGATTACTGGAACGAATTGAACAACAGCCTCACACGCTATCTGGAGGAGCTCGAATTGACCCGGGAGCGCGTGGGGCTTGTGCTGGAGGCCGAAGACCGGCGTTTGAGCGTACGCATGAACCGCACCATGTACCGCTTCGGAATCATCACTGGAATCTTCCTGCCGATGAGTTTCCTGACCGGTTTGCTGGGCATCAATGTGGGCGGCATTCCGTTCTCGGCCAGCCCCTATGGATTCATGCTTGCGTGCCTGCTGATGGTCTCGGTGGCGCTCGGGCAATGGTGGCTGTTTAGACGGTTGCGCTGGGTTTGAGCTGAATATGAGCTGAACGTAGGAAGGGTCTCATGTGACCCCATGAAATTTACCCTCGTCTTTTAAATCACTTGCGAGAGGTCTTTATGCACGATCCGTTCGAACAGTCTTTGCGTGACATGCTCAATGCTTCGCCGTCCAACCGCGATGACGATGCTTGCCTGGGGCGCGTGTTGAAAACCGCCAACCGTCAGGTCGGGGCGGGGGATCTGTTCGGTCTGCTCGGTCGTTGGCTGCCGGCCTTGATGATGGCGCTGAACAATGGTTCTGCCCATGTTTCACCGGTTTCCCGTCGTAAACCTCTTGCTCGCACTGCTGATAAGGCTGATTGAATATGGAACTTGATCTCTGGACCCAGAGCCTGGTCACCGCGATGACCGCATTGTGGACCAAGGTGGCGAACTTCATTCCCAACCTGTTCGGTGCGCTGGTCCTGGTGTTGCTGGGTTTTGTCGTGGCCAAGCTGCTCGACACCCTGCTGTCCAAATTGCTCGCGAAACTGGGCCTTGATCGCTTGATGGCAGGCACCGGCCTGACCAAGCTGCTGGGGCGCGCCGGGTTGCAAGTGCCGATCTCCACACTGGTCGGCAAGATCGTCTACTGGTTCGTGTTGCTGATTTTTCTGGTTTCTGCCGCTCAATCCCTTGGCCTTGAGCGAGTTTCAGCTACGCTCGACATGCTTGCGCTGTATTTGCCGAAGGTTTTCGGCGGCGCGCTGGTGCTGTTGGTAGGTGTTTTACTGGCGCAGTTGGCCAACGGGCTGGTGCGCGGAGCCGCCGAAGGCGTGGGGTTGGACTACGCTGCCGGCCTGGGGCGGATCGCCCAGGGGCTGGTGATCATCATCAGTATTTCGGTCGCGATCAGCCAGTTGGAGGTCAAGACTGACCTGCTCAACCATGTGATTGTGATCGTTTTGATTACCGTTGGTCTGGCCGTTGCGCTGGCCATGGGCTTGGGTAGCCGGGAAATTGCCGGTCAGATTCTTGCAGGAATCTATGTGCGCGAGTTGTACCAGGTGGGCCAACAGGTGCGTGTGGGCGAGGTCGAAGGGCAAATCGAGGAGATCGGCACAGTCAAGACGACCGTGTTGACCGATGACGGCGAGCTGGTGTCGCTGTCCAATCGCATTCTCCTGGAACAGCAGGTCAGTAGCCGCTAAACCGGCAAACCCTGCTAATGTACGCCGCCGCGAACCCGGGTGACCGGGCCGCAGCGGACATTGACCTGACTGTCGGCACGACTTGTTTTGAATAAAGCCCAATCGCTGTCCACGCGCTATGACCCCCGTGAGCTCTCTGATGAGGAGTTGGTCGCGCGTTCGCACACGGAGCTGTTTCACGTAACTCGCGCGTACGAAGAATTGATGCGCAGATATCAACGCACTCTGTTCAACGTTTGTTCAAGGTATTTGGGGAACGATAGAGATGCTGACGATGTCTGTCAGGAAGTGATGCTCAAGGTGTTGTACGGCCTGAAGAACTTCGAGGGCAAATCGAAGTTCAAGACCTGGCTCTACAGCATCACGTACAACGAGTGCATCACGCAGTATCGAAAGGAACGGCGAAAGCGTCGCTTGATGGACGCTTTGAGCCTGGACCCCCTTGAGGAGGCGTCTGAAGAAAAGGCGCCGACACCCGAGGAAAAGGGCGGGCTCGATCGCTGGTTGGTGCATGTGAATCCGATTGACCGAGAAATTCTGGTGCTACGTTTTGTCGCAGAGCTGGAGTTTCAGGAAATCGCCGACATCATGCATATGGGTTTGAGTGCTACAAAAATGCGTTACAAACGTGCTCTTGATAAATTACGTGAGAAATTTGCGGGCGAGACTGAAACTTAGTGCGTGGCAAATATCTCTTACGTGTAGGCAAGTTCTGTTAGACTTGTCGCCGAGTTGTCCCCCGGTTTGTGGGACTGCTTTACAATCACCAGATGGGGATTTAACGGATGAAACTGAAAAACACCTTGGGCTTGGCCATTGGTTCTCTTATTGCCGCTACTTCTTTCGGCGTTCTGGCACAAGGCCAAGGCGCAGTTGAAGGCGAGCTGTTCTACAAGAAGCAGTACAACGATAGCGTCAAGCACATCGAAGACGGCTTCAATCCTGGCGCTCGCATCGGTTACTTCCTGACCGACGACCTGTCCTTGAACCTGTCCTACGACAAGACCAACCACACCCGTTCGAACGACGGTACTGGTAACCAGAAGATCAAAGGCGATACCGGCAGCCTGGTTGCCCAGTATCACTTCGGTCAAGCTGGCGTAGACTCCCTGCGTCCATACGTAGAAGGCGGTTTCGGTCACCAGAGCCGTACCAACGTACAGGCTGACGGTCACAGCGGTCGCGATCAGACCACTTTCGCCACTGTCGGTACCGGCGTTAAGTACTACTTCACCAACAACCTGTACGCTCGTGCCGGTGTTGAAGCTGACTACGGTCTGGACAACGGCAAGTGGGATTACTCCGCACTGGTCGGCCTGGGCGTGAACTTCGGCGGTAACGCTGGCGCAGCTGCTCCAGCTCCTACCCCAGCACCAGCTCCAGAGCCAACCCCAGAGCCAGAAGCTCCAGTTGCTCAGGTTGTTCGTGTTGAGCTGGACGTTAAGTTCGACTTCGACAAAGCCGTTGTTAAGCCTAACAGCTACGGCGACGTGAAAAACCTGGCCGACTTCATGGCTCAGTACCCATCTACTAACGTAGAAGTAGCTGGTCACACTGACTCCGTAGGTCCAGACGCTTACAACCAGAAGCTGTCCCAGCGTCGTGCTGACGCTGTTAAGCAAGTCCTGGTTAAAGACGGCGTGGCTCCTAGCCGTGTAACTGCTGTAGGTTACGGCGAATCCCGCCCAGTTGCTGACAACGCAACTGAAGCTGGTCGCGCTATCAACCGTCGCGTAGAAGCTTCGGTTGAAGCTACCGCTCAGTAATTACTGAGTTGTAGAAAAAACCCGGCTCAGGCCGGGTTTTTTTTCGCCTACCATTTGTGTCATGCGCTGGCGGCGGCTGCGACATATGCAGCTTGTTCTCTGGCGGCAACACGGCCAATGACCAGGATCGCCGGGCTTTTAAGGGCGAATGCGTGGGCATCCTTGTGCATGCGCGATAACAGGCTACGGTACTCGCGCTGCTGGGGCAGCGAGGCATTCTCGATCATCGCCACGGGCATATCTGCCGCCATGCCACCCTCCATCAACTGCTGACGAATCTCTTCCAGTTTTGCCACCCCCATGTACACGACCAGGGTAGTCCCGCCCTCGGCCAGGGCGCGCCAGTTCAGTTGGCTGTCATCCTGGGTGTGCGCAGTAACCAGCGTTACGCCACGGCTTACACCACGCAATGTCAGAGGAATCCCACAGTTGGTCGCGCCTGCCAGCCCTGAGGTGATGCCATTGACCAGTTCCACCTCAATGCCCCGATCCCGCAGCCACAGCGCCTCTTCGCCGCCTCGTCCGAAAATGCACGGGTCACCGCCCTTGAGGCGTACCACGCATTTGCCCTGGCGTGCATAGCGCAACATCAGGCGGTGGATAAAGTCCTGTGGGGTGGAGCGGCAGCCACCGCGTTTGCCCACGGTGATCACGCGCGCCGCGGCGCAGTGGTCCAAAATTGCCGGGTTGACCAGATCATCGATCAACACCACGTCGGCTTCACACAGGGCGCGGACCGCCTTGAGGGTCAACAACTCCGGATCGCCGGGACCTGCGCCCACCAACCAGACTTTTGCGTTCATAGGGTTGCCCTCGTGTAGAGATACTCAGTTGTGAAGGAGTGCATACAGCAGCACCAGATTGATCAGCACCGACAGCAGTGCCACGGTTTGCCAGACTTTTAGCGGTTCTCGCTCCAGCAAAGGCCTGGGGCGGATGCTCAGCTCGCGCCGGTCAGCCTGCTCCAGTACCAGTAGCCATTCTTCGGCGGTTTCGTAACGCTGCGACGGCTGGGCGGCCACCGCCCGTTCCAGGCTCAGCGGCAGCCAGTCCGGTAGGTCGGGGCGATAGCGGCTCGCGCTGACAGGCTGGGTGAATCTGGGCCGTTGGAAGGCTTCGATTTCGCCGTAGGGGTAATGCCCGGTCAGCAGGAAATACAAGGTGACGCCAACGCTGTATAAATCTTGCTGGGCGGTAGGCCCTTCGCCATTGAAGGCTTCGGGCGCGATAAAACTTGGAGTGCCCGGCAGTTGGTGGGCTCGATCTTCCGACAGGCCGGGGCAGTAAGCCAGGCCGAAATCCAGCACGCGCAACTCGCCGTCGTCCCCCAACAACAGGTTTTCCGGTTTGATATCGCGGTGCAGGATTTGCCGCCGGTGCAGCAGGCCCACGGCCCGCAGCAAGCGCTCGGCGACGGACTGCCATTGGGCCAGAGGCAGGGGCCCCTGAAGCTGGAACAGGGTGGCGAGGGTTTGTCCGGGATACTCGCGCATGACGTAATACAAGTGCTGCCGGCTACCGGCGCTGTGCACTTCTGGGAATGCGCGTCCGGCCATGCGCCGCAAAAACCACTCTTCGGCCAGCAAAGCCTGGCCGGCTTGGCTATCGTCGTCATGGCTCAGTGGCAAGGTTTTCAACAGCCAGGGCTGTTGCTGGGTATCGCGGACCCGGTAGAGCAAGGATTGTCGACTTTGCGCCACTAATGCTTCCACCCGCCAGCCTTCGAACGGTTGGCCGGGTTTCAATGGCGGTGGCAGCGGCCATTGCTGCAACTGCCCCAGGGCGTCGCCGAGGGTGGCGGCACCCAAGGCATCAACGCGTACCAGCAACGCGCTGGCATTGTCTTGGCTGCCGGCCAAGTGGGCAGTATTGACCAAGGTGGCCACAGCTACGTCCAGGTCCGCCTGCTCACGCAGGATGGTCTGGATGCTGTGCTCGGCCAAGGTTGCCCATACGCCGTCGCTGAGCAGCAGGAAGCACTCGCCCTCGCGCAAGTGGCCGTCTAGAAAATCCAGCACCACATGTTGATCCAGGCCCAGCGCACGTTTAAGGACGTGCTGCATGCCCGGCTGTTCCCAGACGTGATCCTCGCTGATGCGTTGCAGTTGGCCGTCCAGCCAGCGATAGACGCGGCAGTCTCCTACATGGGCCAGGGTAAAGCGCTGGCCCCGAAACACCAGGGCACTTAGAGTCGTTAGCAGCGGCTGGCCACCACCGTTGGCTTGCAACCAGCGATTCTGGGCCAGCAGTAAACGTTCCAGTGCCTGGGCTACGCTCCAGGTTTGCGGCGTGGCGTAGTAGTCCATCGCCAGGGCTTGCAACGTCGAGCGCGCGGCCAATCCGCCATCGGCACATTGGCTGACACCGTCGGCCATGGCGCACAGATAGCCTTTGCTGGCCGCCAGTTCCGCCACGGGGGTGACCACCCGCAGCGCATCCTGGTTTTCCGTGCGCGGGCCGATGGCGCTGGCCTGGGCGACGCTCAGTTGCAGGCTCATCAGACGCGTGCAGCCGTTACGGCGGCCGAGCCCCAAGTGGTTCTCCAGCGACGCTTGACGCCGTGCAGACCGAACCATGCCAGTACGCCCAGGCTGGCGAACAACCACAGGGCCAGTTGATAGCTACCGGTGCTCTGTTTGATCGCGCCCATGCCGGCCGCGAGCGCGAAGCCACCGATGCCGCCGGCCATGCCGATCAACCCGGTCATCACGCCGATTTCACGGCGAAAGCGCTGCGGAACCAACTGGAACACCGCGCCGTTGCCTGCGCCGAGACCGAGCATGGTGCAGACGAAAAGCGCCAATGCTGCGTACGAACTGGGTAGGTTGAAGCCCACGGCGGCAATGCAGATGGCCGCGATGCTGTACATGCCCAGCAGGGTGCGGATGCCGCCGAATCGGTCCGCCAGAGCCCCCCCCAGCGGACGCATCAGGCTGCCGCCAAACACGCATGCGGCGGTGTAGTAGCCGGCAGTCACCGGGTTGAGGTGGTATTGATCGTTGAAATAGCCGGGCAATGCGCTGGCCAGGCCGATAAAGCCGCCGAACGTTACGCTGTAGAAAAACATGAACCACCAGCTGTCACGGTCGCCCAGGGCCTTGAAGTAGTCGGCCATGGATTTGGCTTTCGGCCGTTCAGGGGCATTGCGCGCCAGCCAGGCGAAGACCACAAGCGTCAAGATCAACGGAATCAGCGCAAACCCGAACACGCTGCTCCAGCCAAACGCCGCTGCGAGCATCGGGGCCAGCAAGGCAGCGAATACCGTGCCCGAATTACCGGCACCGGCAATACCCATGGCCTTGCCTTGGTGCTCGGCGGGGTACCACTGTGAAGCCAGGGGCAGCGCCACGGCGAAGGACGCGCCGGCCATACCCAGAAACAGCCCCAGCAGCAGGGCCTGTTCGTAACTGTGGATGCCCAGTTTCCAGGCCCCGAACAGCGCGACAATCACGATCACCTGGCCGATCAGCCCGGCGGTCTTGGGCGACAGCCTGTCGGCCAGCATTCCCATCAGAAAACGCAGTACCGCACCGGCCAGGATCGGTGTCGCTACCATCAGGCCGCGTTGCTGGGTGGTCAATTGCAGGTCGGCGGCAATCTGCACCGCCAGCGGGCCCAGCAGATACCAGACCATGAAACTCAGGTCGAAATACAGGAACGCGGCAAACAGGGTCGGGGTGTGCCCGGATTTCCAGAAGCTTGATTTCATCACGCACCTCAACGGTTAGGAGTCTTGTAAGAAGGCCTGGTGATGGAACAGCCACTACGGCCGCCCCACCGGCCCCACACAGGGGCCAAAACGAAAAAAACGCCGCCACCGGGTTCGCGAGGGCAAACCGGATGTGCGACGTCTTTGTCGTGGAGGGGCAACCGCCGTTGGTTACCTGTGATGATTCATTAGCAAGAGCTGAGCCAAATCAACCGAGCAGCTCACTCATGGCGATGATCTGCTCCGCCACCTGGATCAATTTCTGCTGACGACTCATGGCTTGGCGGCGCATCAAGGTGTAGGCATCTTCTTCATTGCAGTCCTTCATTTTCATCAGCATGCCCTTGGCCAGCTCGATGCGTTTGCGTTCCGCCAGCTGTTGGTCCCGCGCCTGTAACTGCGCGCGCAAGGCCTGATCGCTCTCGAAGCGGGCCATGGCCACATCGAGGATCGGCTGCAGACGCTGGGCCTGGATGCCTTCCACGATATAGGCGCTGACCCCGGACTTGATGGCCTGGCGCATCACATTCGGGTCATGTTCATCGGTAAACATCACGATGGGGCGTGGCTGGTCGCGACTGACCAGCACCACTTGCTCCATCACATCGCGGCCCGGTGACTCGGTATCGATCAGGATCACGTCCGGACGCACCGTTTCGACGCGCGCCGGCAGGTCGATGGTCAGGCCGGACTCGTCGATTACCTCGAAACCGGCCTCTATCAGCGCCGTACGCAGGCGCCCGACCTTGCGGGGTGTGTCATTGATCAACAGGATACGCAGCATGGCAGTTCTCCTGTCAGCGCAAGGCTTGGCGGTTGGCGTGATCGGCCAGCGCATGCAAGCGGAAGCTGCGGGCGTAGCCGCTCGGGTCCGAGCCGTCCCAGACTTTGCCGTCGATCAGCTGGCTGCTGCGCAGGTCCTGGTCCCCGGCGTTGAGGCCCAAGGCGGTGGCGGCCTCGCGATACAGCGCCAGTTGCTGCACCTGGCGCGCCACGCCCAGGTAATCCGGGTCGTCGCGCAACAGGCCCCAGCGGCGAAACTGGGTCATGAACCACATGCCGTCGGAGAGGTACGGCAGGTTGACCTGGCCACCCGCAAAAAACCGTAGCGCGTGAGGGTCCTGCCAGTGGTTGCCCAGGCCGTCGTCATAAGCCCCGAGTAAACGTGGCTCAATACAATCGAGTGGCGCGTCGAGGTATTCGCGGCCGCTGAGCAATTGCGCCGTGGAGCGCCGGTTCTCAATGCTCTGTTCAATGAAGCGGCTGGCTTCGAGGATGGCCATCACCAGTACCCGCGCCGTATTGGGGTATTGCTCGACGAACGCGTGGGTACAGCCGAGGACCTTCTCGGGATGGTTTGGCCAGATCGCTTGGCTGGTCGCCAGGGTAAAGCCCTGATCTTGCGCGACCGCGCTGGCGCTCCAGGGCTCGCCCACGCAAAACCCGTCGATCCGGCCGGCTTGCAGATGCGCAAGCATTTGCGGGGGCGGCACCACCACACTGTCAACGTCCTGCAACGGATGAATGCCTTGGCTCGCCAGCCAGTAGTACAGCCACATCGCATGGGTGCCGGTGGGAAATGTCTGAGCGAAGGTCAGTTTTGTTCGGCTTTGGTGCACATGGCGATCCAGTGCCTCAGGAGTGACCACCCCTTGTTGTTGCAGACCACGGGAAAGATTGATGCTCTGACCGTTTTGGTTCAGGCCCATCAACACGGCCATGTCGGTGGGCGCCACGCCACCGATACCCAGGTGTACGGCGTAGATCAGCCCATACAGGCTGTGGGCGGCATCCAACTCCCCACTGACCAGCTTGTCACGCAGGTTGGCCCATGAAGATTGACGTTTGAGATTCAGGGTCAGGCCGTAGGGTTGTGCGAAGCCCTGGGTCGCCGCCACTACCAGCGAGGCGCAATCGCTCAAGGCCATAAAGCCCAGGTCGAGGCTGCTCTTTTCCGGCGCATCGCTGCCGTTCACCCACGCCAGCGCGTTGCTTATCGGGCCGTTGCCCACCGAATCTTTCATCCGCACCTACCTTTTCATTCAAAAAAAAGCGTCGCCCCCTCAGATGGCGATGCAAGGCCATTGCGGGTAACGACGCCTTTGTCCCTAAGCCCGTTCCGCCGTTGGTACGCGCTTTGATGCAGAGTTCATAGCAAGGCACATGCCACGGGGTAAGCGTGATGGGCGGCCGTTAACTTTCCATCAAGATTGAAAAGAGGCGGCCTCGCAGTATGGCCGCTTCCCTCTGCAGGCCCCAGGAACTTCCACGGTGTACGCTGACTTCCTCGAACGCATGTCCCGCCGCCGCCTTCGCCACTGGTGGCTGTGTGCCCTGCTGTGGCTGGCATGTGCAGTGGCCTGGGGCGAGACCTATCAGGCACAGGAGGAGAGCCTGCACACGGTGTTCACCGCGCTGTCGGTACCCTTGGGGCTGCCGATCGTGGTGAGTCGCGAGGTGGCGCGCAAACGTGTCAGTGGTCTGTTTGATTTGACTGCGCCGCAGCAGACCCTGGAAGAACTGGCGCAGCAGCATGGCTTGATCTGGTACAGCGACGGCCAAGGGTTTTATCTCTATGACGCCAACGAAGCGAAAAGCTCGGCGGTGTCGCTGCGGCATATTTCCATCGATCGGTTTCGCAGCCTCATGCGTCGCGCTGGGTTGCAGGAATCCCACTTTCCCCTGCGTGCCGACGGCCCGCGAACGTTCTATGTGTCCGGCCCGCCGAGCTATGTCGACCGGGTGTTGCGGCTGGCGCAATTGATGGACCGCGAGCGCGCTGAACTGCGTGTGGGGGACCACGCCTTTGGGGTGGTTCAGGTACTCAACACCCATGTGGCGGATCGTGAGTACGCGATGGGTGAGGGCAAGGTCAGGGTCGCGGGGATAGCGTCAATAATCGAAGCGGTACTGGCCAGTGAGCACAAGGGGTTGCTGGCCGACAAAAGCCTTGCAGTCATTGCCTATCCGGATACCAACAGCCTGTTGATCAGAGGCAAACCGGCGCAGGTGCGGTTTATCGAACAACTGGTGGCGGAACTGGATACGCCCAGGCGAGCGGTCGAAGTGTCGCTGTGGCTGGTCGACCTGGGCCGCGATGAGCTGAAAAAACTCAACTTGGCTATGGACGAAGATGCCAAAAACTCGACCACTCGTGTCATGGAGCCGCTGGAGGATAACCGCCTGATGGCGCAGATCGCTGCGCTGGAGCGCCGCCGTCGAGCAAAGGTGGTGACGCTGCCGGTGATTCTGACTCAGGAGAACGTGCCGGCGGTGTTTAACGACAACCATACGTTCTATCTGCCAGCCCGTGCGGATGACACCGCCGAGTGGAAGCCTGTGCATTACGCCACCCAGGTCAGTGTGCTGCCGCGTTTTGCTGAGGCGAACGAAATCGAGATGCTCCTGGATATTGAGGATGGTCGCCCCATGAGTGCCAAGGGGCAGCGCGATAAACCGGCAGGGGTCGGGCGGGTAGGGGTCAGCAGCGTGGTGCGCGTCTCACAGGGCAAGCGCCTGTGGCTGGGCGCATTCCCCCGTGTCCCGCGCGAGCAGGGCCGTAGCACGGTGCCCGGAGGTTCGGCCGACGTTCGCCTGTTTGTGATTCAGGCCCGCGCTGCCGCAGCAGACGCGAAAGACGCGGCCGCAGGCAGCGGGCCGCCTCCATTGACCGCGGCGCAATACGAGCGTGTGCAACGTGCGTTCGTGCGGCCAAATCGCGACGGATCCCGTGAATAAAGGCATTGACCCATGCATTTGGAAATTCTTCTGCAGGAACAACTGATCAGCCGCAAGCGTCTGGCCGCTTTTGCGCCAGGGAAGGTGTTGCCGTTGGCGCCAGCGGTCATTCACTGCGTGGAAGTTCGGGTCAACGGCCAACTGCTGGCCTTGGGCGAGTTGGTGCAACTGGAGGACCGCTTGGGGGTTGAGCTGCATGAGGTTTATCAAGAGTGGGCCCCAGGTGCGTTCACGTTGTGAAACGCCCTACGCAGTGATCCCAAAAAACGCAGGATCTCTGAGCTTTTTCCTAGGGTGGGTTGTCAGGCGGGTTTTTATAGTCGTCGCGTGGGCGCAAGCGCCAGTCAAGGAAATAAGGACTTCAATGTCAGTTGTCGGATACCGAGGTGGATATGGGCGTCGTGAATGATGAATTGACGACGGTTTCCCTGGTTTTTTGCCTGTTGGACCTTGCATGGCGATGGGCGCTTGACCGGTGAGGGCGCCGATATTCAATTGCCGCCCAAGGAGTGGCATGTCTTGCGATTGCTGCTGGTGTCGGGTGGTGCGCTGATGACTAAGGATCGCTTGCTGGAGCTGGTTTGGCCCCAAGGCGAGGTCGCCGAAGAATCCCTGACACGGTGCATCTACTCGCTGCGCAAACATTTGGGCGCCGACAAGGGGTTTATCAAGACGATCTACGGTAGGGGTTATCGCTTTAACTGTCCGGTCAAGGTGCGCCGAGACGGGCACACTCAAGGGGGGCAAGTGTGTTCTGCCTGCGGTCAGGTCCGACATGGATAAGCGTTGGAGCAAGGCGCTGCTCTTTGGTTGGTTGATGAGCGCGCATCCGGCGTTGGCCTACTGCTGGGAGGAAATTGCCGGTCGTTACGATATCGAACCGGAGTTATTGCAAGCCATCGCCGCGGTGGAGTCGGGCTATCGAGCTGACGCGGTGAACACCGCCAACAACAATGGCACCCGGGACATCGGCCTGATGCAGATCAACAGCATGCATTTGCCGCGCCTGCTCAAGTTGGGGATTACCGAGGAGCGATTGTTGAACGAGCCTTGCCTGTCGGTGGAGGTTGGTGCGTCGATACTCGCCGAGTTTATCCAGCGCTTCGGCTACAACTGGACAGCAGTGGGCGCCTACAATGCGGGGCCGGGTTCTGGGCCGGAGCGCGATGTACTACGCCAGCGCTATGCCGAAAAAATCTGGGCGCGTTATGAGGCCCTGGTCATGCAGCGTTAGCGGCGTTGGGCGGCACGCCTCGCCTGCGCGCGGTTACCCCGGCTATAATCGCCGCCACCTTCGTCGCCATCCGAGTCTAGCCCGCCCATGTATACCCTGGCCCGCCAGCTGTTGTTCAAACTCTCCCCGGAAACCTCCCACGATCTGTCCCTGGACCTGATCGGTGCCGGTGGCCGCCTGGGACTCAATGGTCTGGTGTGCAAGGCGCCGGCAAAAATGCCGGTATCGGTGATGGGGCTGGACTTCCCCAACCCGGTCGGGCTGGCTGCCGGCCTGGACAAGAACGGTGCGGCTATTGATGGTTTCGCGCAATTGGGCTTTGGCTTTGTTGAGATTGGCACCGTGACGCCGCGACCGCAGCCGGGCAACCCCAAGCCTCGCATCTTCCGCCTGCCGGAAGCCGAGGCGATCATCAATCGCATGGGCTTTAACAACCTGGGCGTCGATCACCTGCTGTCACGGGTCCAGGCCGCGAAGTACAGCGGCATTCTCGGCATCAATATCGGCAAGAATTTCGACACGCCGGTTGAGCGCGCGGTGGACGACTACTTGATCTGCCTGGACAAGGTCTATGCCCACGCCAGCTACGTCACCGTTAACGTCAGTTCGCCGAATACCCCAGGCCTGCGTAGCCTGCAGTTCGGTGATTCCCTCAAGCAATTGCTCGAAGCCCTGCGCCAGCGTCAGGAAGACCTGGCCGTTCGCCATGGCAAGCGCGTGCCGCTGGCGATCAAGATTGCGCCGGACATGAGCGACGAAGAAACGGTGCTGGTAGCCCAGGCCCTGGTGGATTCCGGTATGGACGCAGTGATTGCCACCAATACCACGTTGAGCCGTGTCGGTGTTGAAGGTCTGGCCCATGGTGACGAGGCGGGCGGCCTGTCGGGTGCGCCGGTCCGCGATAAAAGCACTCATATCGTCAAGGTGCTGGCCGCCGAGCTGGCGGGGCGCTTGCCGATCATCGCGGTGGGCGGCATCACTGAAGGCAAGCACGCGGCCGAGAAAATCGCCGCGGGTGCGAGCCTGGTGCAGTTGTATTCTGGCTTTATCTATAAAGGCCCTGCGTTGATTCGTGAGTCGGTGGATGCAATTGCGGCGTTGCCCAGAAGGCCTGAACGGCGCCCATAAAAAAGGGCTCCATCAAGGAGCCCCCTGGGCCGAAGCCCGCCGCCCGGATGGGGCGCGCATGGTAAGTCGTTACAGCTTCAAAGGTGGTGTGTCGGAATTAAGTGCCCTGATTAGCCGACGGCGTGAAGTTCGTTGAGTCTGTGGATTCCCGCAGTGCCTGTCATACCGTCCCAGTTGTCGCCGCGTCCTTCGCGCCAGCCGTTGATCCAGGCTTGGCGTACCGACGGTAGAGTAAATGGGCAAAGCTCACGGGATTTGCCATGAACGCCATATTGATATCCGCGTAAAAACGCTCTTTCCAACGGATCACGCTTAAGTCTTCTCATAGGGTGTTTCCCTCACTTGTTGACTGTCTTGATATCCTTCGGCCTCGTCTGAGGCCGGGCAGAGTTTTTCTGCCGTTGGTGGCTCGCTGCCGGCGTGGCGAGCCGATGTGTCGGCGTCGTTACGGCGCCAACCTGTGGTGAGTTCTAACCAATAGGTCACATGGATTCAATGATCGTTTGTCATAAGCACGTAACTATAACGATGCTATAGCCATAAGCTGGGATGGCTTTACGCCCCATTTGTCTGGCAAAGCCAGCTATGATGCACCCCGCGTAGAGGAATGGTTTGATCCTTAAGTAAGAATGTCCGTCTGATGCAGTCGGTTATTATTCGACGAAGGGTCGGAATATTTCTTTTTGTTGCTGCACATTCTTTATCTGCCCCGTGAATAAAGGCCCAACGGCCTGGCAGCCGGGGTGGAACGGCACATTCGTGCCACGCGAGCACTCTTCAAGAAAAGTGCTTGATTGAAAACCGAGCCGGCGATGCGTCGCCCGTTCACTTATTGCTGAAAAGCCTGGAATGCCCCATGTCGGACCGTTTTGAACTCTTCCTCACCTGCCCCAAGGGCCTCGAAGGCCTGCTGATCGAGGAAGCCGTCGGGCTTGGCCTTGAGGAAGCGCGCGAGCACACTTCGGCCGTGCGCGGCATGGCCGACATGGAGACCGCTTACCGGCTGTGCCTCTGGTCGCGCCTGGCCAACCGCGTGCTGCTGGTACTCAAGCGTTTCCCCATGAAGGACGCCGAAGACCTCTACCACGGCGTGCTGGATATCGACTGGGCGACCACATGGTCCCCGACGGCACTCTGGCAGTGGAGTTCAGCGGTCACGGCTCCGGTATCGACAACACCCACTTCGGCGCGCTGAAGGTCAAGGATGCGATCGTCGACAAACTGCGCACTCCGTCCGGCGAGCGCCCGTCCATCGACAAGATCAACCCGGACTTGCGTATCCACCTGCGCCTGGACCGTGGCGAAGCCATCCTGTCCCTCGATCTCTCCGGTCATAGCCTGCACCAGCGCGGCTATCGCCTGCAGCAGGGCGCGGCGCCGCTGAAGGAAAACCTGGCGGCCGCGATCTTGATTCGCGCCGGTTGGCCGCGTATCGCCGCCGAAGGCGGTGCGCTGACCGACCCGATGTGCGGCGTGGGTACCTTCCTGGTGGAAGGCGCGATGATTGCGGCCGACATGGCGCCCAACCTCAACCGTGAGCTGTGGGCTTTACCACTTGGCTCGGTCACGTCCCGGCGCTGTGGAAAAAGCTGCACGCCGAGGCCAGCGAGCGCGCCGCGATTGGCATGAACAAAACGCCGCTGTGGATTCGAGGTTACGAAGCCGACCCGCGCCTGATCCAACCCGCGCGCAACAACATTGAGCGCGCCGGTCTCAGCCATTGGATCAAGGTGTACCAGGGGGAGGTCGGGACCTTCGAGCCGCGCCCGGACCAGAACCAGAAAGGCCTGGTGATCTGCAACCCGCCCTACGGCGAGCGTCTGGGCGATGAAGCCAGCCTGTTGTACCTCTACCAGAACCTCGGCGAACGTCTGCGCCAAGCCTGCATGGGCTGGGAAGCCGCAGTGTTCACCGGCGCGCCCGATCTGGGCAAGCGCATGGGCATCCGCAGCCACAAGCAGTACTCGTTCTGGAACGGCGCCTTGCCGTGCAAATTGCTGCTGATCAAGGTCAACCCCGACCAGTTCGTCACCGGCGAGCGCCGCACCCCGGAACAGCGCCAGGCCGAACGCGAGCAGGCTGCGTACGACCAGGCCCCGACCGAGCCGCAAGAACGCCAGTACAACAAGAACGGTAACCCGATCAAACCGGGCCCCGGCTCCCGTGGTCGAACAGGCGCGCCTGAGCGAAGGCGGGCAGATGTTCGCCAATCGCCTGCAAAAAAACCTCAAGCTGCTGGGCAAGTGGGCCAAGCGAGAGGGCGTGGATTGCTACCGTGTGTATGACGCCGATATGCCGGAATACTCCATGGCCATCGACCTGTATCACGACTGGGTGCATGTACAGGAGTACGCCGCTCCCAAGTCCATCGACCCGGAAAAAGCTTCCGCGCGCATGTTCGATGCCCTGGCGGCCATTCCCCAGGCGCTGAACATCGACAAGAGCCGCGTGGTGGTCAAGCGGCGCGAGCGTCAGAGCGGTACCAAGCAGTACGAGCGCCAGAGCGCCCAGGGCAAGTTCACTGAGGTGAGCGAGGGCGGTGTGAAGCTGCTGGTCAACCTCACGGATTACTTGGACACCGGCCTCTTCCTCGACCACCGCCCGATGCGTATGCGCATTCAGAAAGAGGCGGCCGGCAAGCGCTTCCTCAATCTGTATTGCTACACCGCTACTGCAGTGTGCACGCGGCCAAGGGCGGTGCGCGCAGCACTACAAGTGTCGATCTGTCCAAGACTTACCTGGACTGGGCACGTCGCAACTTCTCCCTCAACGGTTTCTCCGACAAGAACCGCCTGGAGCAGGCGATGTGATGGCGTGGCTGGAAGCCAGTCGCGATGAGTTCGACCTGATCTTCATCGACCCGCCGACCTTCTCCAACTCCAAGCGCATGGAAGGCATCTTCGACGTGCAGCGCGACCATGTGCAGTTGCTCGACCTGGCCATGGCCCGCCTGGCACCGGGCGGCGTGCTGTACTTCTCCAACAACTTCCGCAAGTTCCAGTTGGAAGACAATCTCAGCGAACGCTATGCGGTCGAGGAAATCAGCGACAAAACCATCGACCCGGATTTCGCGCGCAATGCCAAAATCCACCGCGCGTGGAAAATCACCGCCGTTGATGACTGCATAAAAGGCCGCAAGCCAGGATATTCCAGGCTTACGGCTTTTTTGCGCTGGTCAAACTACTGGCCGATAGCTATAACTTAAGGCCAAGCCAAAGTGACACCCCCGCACGCTGGCGTTGTGAGTGTTGCCTATGCCGTTGCAAGCCGTTCGCCCGAAAATCCTAGGCTTCATCAGTGAGCAGGCATCGGCTTGGCTGGTGGCATTGGTGGTGCTGTTGGCCGGTTGTACCTTGACGGGTATCGTCGCCTGGGCCACTCACGATCTGTATCAGCAGCAGGTGCGCCAGCGCTTTCAACTGCTGGTCAACGAGCGCTACACCCGTTTGCAGGAGCGCTTTGAAGATCAGGAACAACGCCTTAACAGCCTGCGGCGTTTTTTTGTCAATTCCTCCGATGTGTCCCGCGAAGAGTTCGATGGGTTTACCCAACCGTTGCTTCTGCGCGCCCGCGCGTACGCCTGGGCGCCACGGGTGCTGCGTCAGCAACGCAGCGAGTTTGAACAGCAAGTGTCCCGTGAAAGGGGCGTGGATTTCGTGATCCGTGAGTTGAACCCGGCGGGTGAACTGGCCCCCGCGCCGGAGCGCGAGGAGTACGTACCAGTGCTCTACAGTCAAACCCAAAGCCTGTTGGGCTCGCCCTTGGGCTTCGATCTATTGGCCCAGCCCTTTGCGGCGTTCGGCGCTGGAGCGCGCGCATAAAGCGGCAAGCTGGCAGTATCTCAACCATGCAGTTGGTGGGCGTGGAGCCAGCTTATGCAGCCGGCGTATTGCTGGTGGCGCCCGTGAGCCGTGAGGTGGGCGCAGAACAACCTTATGGCTACGTCATGGCGGTGATCAGCATGCGCCAGCTGATGGCCGACGGTTTGCCCAAGCCGGAGCGGGACAACCTGGTGATGCAGATTGTCGACACCTCCGACCAGCAACAACGTGTGCTTTATGAATCCAACAATGCCGTGGCCGACAGCGGCCTCGTTGGGGTGCGGCGCTTGACCCTAGGCGATCATGTCTACGCCTTGACCCTGCGGCCGAGCGAAGTATTCGCCGGGCCAACCATTCTTCGCTGGCCGCTATCCTGACCATGGGTAGCTTGCTCAGCCTGCTGCTGAGCATCTTGCTGTATATGCTGGTCAGCCAGCGCCAGCGTGCTTTGAAGATGGTCGAGCAGCGTACTCAGCAGTTGCGTCTGCGTGAGCAGGAATTGCGCGGTGCGCACGGTCAATTGCGCAGTGTGCTGAACGCGGCCACCCAGGTTGCCATCATTGCCACTGACTTGCGCGGTGTGATCAACACGTTCAATGCCGGTGCCGAACAGATGCTTGGCTTCACGGCCGATCAAGTGGTGGGCAAGTTGACCCTGGAAAGCCTGCACCTGGCGACGGAGCTGGAAATGCGCTCTGTCAAACTGGGCGTGACCTGGGTAAGCGCATCCCCGCGAGCCGGCCATGTTGGTAGAAGCCCCGACAGCTTGCACGAGGCCCGTGAGTGGACGTTGATTCGAAACGACGGCAGCCCGTTGAACGTCACCATGTTGGCCACCGTTCTGCTGGACGACCACGGCCTTTGGGTCGGGCATTTGGCGATCTACCTGGACGTGACCGAGCAAAAGCGCGCCTACGAAGCCTTGCCGCGCGCGATCGATTGCTCAAAAAACTCAGCGCCCATGTCCCCGGTGGGATCTTTCAGTTCACCCTGGAACCTCAGGACAACTGGCGCTTCCTCTATGCCAGCGACGGCATGCGCGATATCTACGAAATTGAAACGGGGCTGTTGCAGCAGGATGCCAAGCGCGTGTTCGAACGCATCCATCCGCTGGACGCGGAGCGGGTGCGCGCCTCGGTGCGCTTGTCGGCGTTGCAACTGAGCCACTGGCGCGAAGAATATCGCGTGCTGTTACCGCAACGTGGCCTGCGCTGGATTCGTGGCGAAGCAACCCCGGAAGAGTTACCCGGCGGCGGCACACTGTGGCATGGGTATGTGTCGGATATTTCCGATCTCAAGCGGGTAGAGGAGGAGCTGCGCGCCTTGTCCATCACCGACTCGCTGACAGGCATTTATAACCGGCGCTACTTTCAGGATCGCTTGCGCGCCGAAATCGCCAGGCTCAATCGAACCTGCGGAGCGTTGTCGGTGATCATGCTGGATATCGATCATTTCAAGCGCATCAATGACAAGCATGGCCACGCGGTAGGCGATGGCGTGTTGCAGGAGTTGTGCTCGCGTATCAGCCAACGTCTGCGCCGCACCGATGTGTTCTGCCGTTTTGGGGGCGAAGAGTTTATGGTGTTGTGCCCCACCACCGATGGCGAACAGGCCTACAGCCTGGCGCTGGAATTGTGGCAGTCGTTGCGCAGTGCGCCGATGGACCCGGTGGGGATCGTCACCGCCAGCTTTGGCGTGGCCAGCTGGCGGGGCGATGAAGGCATCGATGGGCTGCTGCTGCGCGCCGACTCGGCGGTGTATGTGGCCAAGCAGGCGGGCAGGGACCGGGTGGAGGCCGAAAGGGTTCAGGCTTGAAAGGCTGGCGGGATACTTAAAGGCTTATGCATGACTCGGTGGTGAGCAGGCCAAGCCTGCTCGCCAGTAAATCCCTTCCACAGGTGAACGATGGTGTGTGCTAGAGCACCGGTGCCGCGCCGTCAGTTTTGGCTGGCGATACAGATCCAGCAGCACCTGGTCCAGTACCGACGACGCGCCCCATGGCTTCGGATCGTTGAGGATCGCCACCACAACCCATGAATTGCCGTTGTTGTCGCGGCTGAACCCGGCGATGGCGCGCACAGTGTTCAAGGTGCCGGTCTTGACGTGGGCTTCGCCGCGCATGGCGGTGGTCTTCAAGCGCTTACGCATAGTGCCGTCGGTGCCGGCGATGGGCATCGAGCTGATGTACTCCGCCGCGTAAGGGCTTCTCCACGCGGCTTGCAGCATGGCCGCCATCTCACGAGCGCTGACCCGTTCGGCGCGGGACAGGCCGGAGCCGTTCTCCATCACCAAGTGCGGCGCGGTGATGCCTTTTTTCGCCAGCCACTGACGCACCACGCGCTGCGCGGCCTTGGCATCGTCGCCGTCGGCATCGTTACGGAACTGCGCGCCCAGGCTCAGGAACAACTGCTGGGCCATGGTGTTGTTACTGTATTTGTTGATGTCGCGGATGATTTCCGCCAGGTCCGGCGAGAACGCGCGTGCCAGGACCTTGGCATCCTTGGGCACCGGCGCCTGGATATCGCGGCCCTGGATGCTGCCGCCCAGTTCCTTCCAGATCGCCCGCACCGCGCCGGCGGTGTAGGTGGCGTGGTCGAGCAGCGACAGGTAGGTCTGTGAACTGCAGCCGTCGGCCAGTTGCCCGCTGACGGTCACCGTCACGCTGCCATCGGCGGCGGTTACCGGGTTGTAACGCACATCGCCGGTGCATTGCTTGGCGTTGGAGACCTTGACCTGATTGTCGATACGAATGCTGGCAATCGGTGGCTCTACCGAAACGAGCACCCGTCCGCCATCGTTGCGCGTGACGAAACGCAGGGCCTTGAGGTTGACCAGCAGCGCATCGGGCTTGACCAGGAACGGCTTGTTCTCGTCATTGCCATCGTCGTTGAATTCCGGCAATTGCGGCGGGATAAAGAAGCCGCGATCCAGCACCAGGTCACCAGTGACTTGCTGCACACCGTTGGCGCGCAAATCGCGCATCAGCAGCCAGAGCTTTTCCATGTTCAGCTTGGGGTCGCCACCGCCCTTGAGGTACAGGTTGCCATGCAGCACGCCACCGTTGAGGGTGCCGTCGGTATAGAACTCAGTTTTCCACTGGTGGTTGGGGCCGAGCATTTCCAGGGCCGCATAGGTGGTGACCAGTTTCATGGTAGAGGCCGGGTTCACCGAAACGTCGGCGTTGAATACGGTGGGCGTGCCGGGGCCGTTGAGCGGCAGCATGACCAGGGACAACGCAGTATTTTGCAGTTTGGCTTTTTGCAGGGCCTGCGCGACGTTGGGCGGCAGGGTGGTGTTGATCGGAGCGGCGGTGACGGAAAAGGCCAGTGGCAGAAGAAACCCGGCAAGTAACAATGGACGCAAAGATTTGATCATAAAGAATAAGACCCTACTGCTGAGGAGGGTGAAAAAGGCGAGGGGTAAATAGGAAAAATCCCTCAATGGTCAAGAAAGTGTCGGCATTATGCCCCAAGGCGCGGGCTCTTGTAGCTGAACGATAGCTGCTAATGCGCGTTTTTTTCCACACAAACCGCCGCCCGTCCCAGAGAGTCGGGCAATCGCCGTCTTAAACTGCTAAAGTGCCGGCCGTTATTACTTAAGAGGACTGTTCCAATGGCGACTAACCGTTCCCGGCGTCTGCGCAAAAAACTGTGCGTTGATGAATTTCAAGAGCTGGGTTTCGAACTGAACCTGGACTTCAAAGAAGGTTTGGACGATGAAGCGGTTGACGCTTTCCTCGAAGCATTCCTGACTGAAGCGATGGACGGCAATGGCCTGGACTACGTAGGCGGCGACGACTTCGGTCTGGTGTGCTCGGCCAAACGCGGTTCGGTCAGCGAAGAGCAGCGTGCAACCGTCGAGGCGTGGCTCAAGGCCCGCCCAGAGCTGACTCGCGTTGAAGTGAGCCCGCTGTTGGACGCATGGCACCCAGAGACGCCGATCAACCCGGTAGCCTGATGTGCTGAAACAGCGACCCGCCCGGGTCGCTGTTTCGTTTGGGGCTTTGAAAACTCAGGCCTTGCGCCCATTTAGAATCAACAGCGTCAACACCCCCGCCACGATCCCCCAGAACGCCGAGCCGATGGAAAACAACGTCAAGCCTGACGCGGTGACCATAAAGGTGATCAGCGCCGCTTCCCTTTCCTTGGGTTCATTCATGGCAATGCTCAAGCCGTTGATGATCGAGCCAAATAACGCCAACGCCGCAATCGACAGCACCAGCTCCTTGGGCAACGCTGCGAACAATGCCGCCAGTGTCGCGCCGAACACCCCGGCAATGCCGTAGAACACACCGCACCAAACCGCTGCTGTGTAACGCTTGTTACGGTCTTCGTGGGCGTGGGGGCCGGTGCAGATGGCCGCGCTGATCGCCGCCAGGTTGATGCCGTGGGAGCCGAACGGTGACAGCACCAACGAGGCCAGGCCGGTGGCGGTGATCAGCGGCGAGGCCGGCACGTTATAGCCATCGGCACGTAACACCGCCACGCCCGGCATGTTCTGCGAGGTCATCGCTACCACGAACAGCGGAATGCCGATGCTGATGGTGGCTGCCAGCGAGAAGTGCGGGGTGGTCCACACCGGCGTGGCGACTTCCAGATGAAACCCGCTGAAATCCAGTAACCCCATCGCGCCCGACAACAGGGTGCCGATGATCAGCGCGGCAAGCACGGCATAGCGCGGTGACACGCGCTTGATGATCAGGTAAGTGAAGAACATCCCCAGCACCAGGCCGGTGCGATGCTGCGCCGCGACGAAAATCTCACTGCCGATCTTGAACAGAATGCCGGCCAGTAACGCGGCCGCCAGTGACGCCGGAATGCGCTTGACCAGTTTTTCAAAGCTGCCGGTCAGCCCGCACAGCGTCACCAGCACCGCGCAGGTGATATAGGCGCCGATGGCTTCGCCGTAGGTGACACCGCCCAGGCTGGTGATCAACAGCGCCGCGCCGGGGGTGGACCAGGCGATGGTAATCGGCGTGCGGTAACGCAGGGACAGGCCGATGCTGCACACCGCCATGCCGATGGAAATCGCCCAAATCCATGAGGAGATCTGCGCCGTGGTCAAACCTGCGGCCTGTCCGGCTTGAAACATCAGCACCAAGGAGCTGGTGTAGCCGGTCATCATGGCAATAAAGCCGGCGACAATCGCCGAAGGGGAAGTGTCGGCCAGTGGGCGCAGGGGCGCTTGGGTGGCGTCAGTCATGAACGCTGTTCCTTTTTACCTGGGGTTTGCCGGTGAAGGCGCAGATTCAAGCCTAAACTCAAACGTAACGACGCATTGCAATACAGCCGAGGGCGCAAACAGCCGTACAGTGTGTTGGCCTGTTGGGTTGTGTACAATGTGCGCTGTTTTTAGCGGATACTTGCCAGCGACCCGCTGTTGCCGTATTACCGTAAAGTCGCCGTATCACCGATAATTCGCCGCCGTTCTCCAAACCCGAGTGCCCATGAACGAACAGTTGCAACCTCTCAAGAAACAACCGCGAGCCGGCAAGGCCGGTCGCAGCGGAACCCAGGACGATATTGTCTATGCGCATATCTTCGAGGCCATCCTTGAACAACGCCTGGCGCCTGGAACCAAGTTGAGTGAAGAGGCACTGGGGGAAATCTTTGGCGTGAGCCGCACCATCATTCGTCGCGCCCTGTCGCGCCTGGCCCATGAAGGCGTGGTATTGCTGCGGCCCAATCGCGGCGCGGTGGTGGCCAGCCCGAGCGTCGAAGAAGCGCGTCAGGTGTTCCTGGCCCGTCGCCTGGTAGAGCGGGCGATCACCGAGCTGGCGGTGCAGCACGCCACCGCCGAGCAACTAGCCGAGTTGCGCCAGATGGTCAACGACGAGCGCGACAGTTTTTCCCGTGGTGATCGTGGTGCCGGTATCCGCCTTTCCGGCGAATTCCACCTCAAACTGGCCGAAGCGGCAAAGAATGCACCGCTGATCAGCTTCCAGCGCAGCCTGGTGTCCCAGACCTCGTTGATCATCGCTCAGTACGAAAGCGGTAACCGCTCCCACTGCTCCTACGATGAGCACACCCAGTTGATCGATGCCATCGAAGCCCGCGACGCGGCGTTGGCGGTGAACCTGATGATGCATCACATGGATCACATCGACAGCAAGCTCAACCTCGATGAAGAGAGCGCGTCGGATGATCTGCATGCGGTGTTCTCGCATCTGTTGCAGACCAAGAAGCCTGGGCGTTCCTCGATAAAGCTGTAATTTTCCTGGTTTGCCAAGGACAAAATGTGGGAGGGGGCTTGCCCCCCGATAGCAGTGGAACAGTCACCTCATGCAGTGACTGACACTCTGAAGTGCGCCCCAAAAGTTGGACAGTAATTGTCTAGGCTACAGCGGAACGGGCTCTGTACTCTACAGGGCTCAGTCCGCCAAGCTTCGTTTTGATTCGCTTATGGTTGTAGTAATGGATGTATTGATCCAGTCCAGCCTGCAACTGAGCCTCGTTGTCGAAGCTTTCGCGGTAGTAAAACTCTGACTTCAACGTGCCGAAGAAGCTCTCCATCGTGGCGTTGTCATAGCAGTTTCCTTTGCGTGACATGCTTTGTTCCAGCCCCGCCTGTTCTAGTCGCTCGCGATACTTCGAGTGTCGATAGTGCCAGCCTTGATCCGAGTGCAGCATGGGTTTAGCGCCCTCAGGCAGGCGCTCGAGCGCTCGCTCCAGCATGTCGCCAACCAGGGCATATTGGGGGCGTATGGCGGTCTGATAAGCCACGATTTCTCCGTTGTATAAGTCCAAGATCGGCGACAAATACAGCTTTTTACCTGCCACTTTGAACTCGGTGACATCCGTCACCCATTTCTGATTCGGCTTCTCGGCTTCGAACCGACGAGCCAAGGTATTGGGTGAGATTTCTCCCATCGGCCCTTTATATGCTCTGTATTTCTTGGGTCGCACCGTGCATTTGAGCCCCAACGCTCCCATCAATCGTCGTACCGTTTTACCGTTGATCTGTAGTCTTTCTTTACGCAGTTCCAGCGTCATACGGCGGTAGCCCAGGCGCCCTTTATGCTCTTGCTGAAGGCTCTGGATCGAGGCTTTGACTGAGACGAAACGGTCCGCAACGCCCATGACCTTGAGTTGGTAGTAGTACGTGCTTCGCGCCAGCCCTAGCAGTTTGAGCAGGTCCGCCAGCGGAAAGTCTTGTCTCAGCTCAGTGACTATTCGAGCTTTTTCTTCGCTTCGTTCTCCCGCCTGATCACCGCCTCGCCTAACTCCCCAAGCTTTTTTAGGTAGGCGTTCTCCATGCGCAAATACTGAAGTTCATCCAGCAAGGCTTTGTGCGCAAGCTCCTCTTTTGTAAGGGGGGCGGCAGATTTACGCAGTTTGGCAGGTGGCTTTGGCATAGCGGTATTCAGTCCTTTTTTCCCTGAGGCCAGGGCTTCAATACCGCCACTGTAATACTGCTGCTGCCATCTGCCCACTTGGGTGGAGTCACCCAGGTTGAAAAGCGCCGCTGCGCGGCGCAAGGAGAGGGAGTCGCGCCACATGCGTTGCAGAACGGAAAACTTGAACAGCGCGCTGTAACGCCCACCGGCACTGCTCAGGCTGGCCTCACCGTGCAGCCGGTAAGCCTCCACCCAACGGCGAAGCAAGGTGGGGTCCATTTGAAATTGAGCGGCGATACGGCGAAAACCCCGGCCTCGTTCAAGAAAAGCAGTAATGGCGGAAAGCTTGAACTGCGTCGTGTACTTGCTCATGAAAAAGCCCCAAGAGTTGGATAGGTGTCCAACTTTTGGGGCGCACTTCACTCTGTTATCGGGGGCAAGCCCCCTCCCTCATTGGTTTTGTGCTGGTGCCAAGATCAGCGTTGGTGCACCCGTTGGCCGGCGGCATAGGTCTGCAGCACGGTGCGGTCATCTCCCAGGGTCATCAATACAAACAACGTTTCGTCGATGCTGTTCGACTGCTTCAGGCGGTAGCTGAGCAGCGGTGTGGCGTTGTAGTCCAGCACCAGGAAGTCCGCATCCGTGCCCGGTTGCAATGTGCCGATCTTGTCTTCCAGGCGCAGCGCCCGCGCGCCGCCCAGGGTCGCCAGGTACAGCGATTTGAACGGGCTCAACCGCGCGCCCTGCAACTGCATGACTTTGTAGGCTTCGTTCAAGGTTTGCAGCAGCGAGAAACTGGTGCCGCCGCCCACATCGGTACCCAGGCCAACGTTCAGTTTGTGCTTCTCGGCCATCGGCAAGTTGAACAGGCCGCTACCCAGGAACAGATTCGAGGTCGGGCAGAAGGCGACCGCCGAGCCGGTTTGCGCCAAGCGCGCGCATTCGTCGTCGCACAGGTGCACGCCGTGGGCAAACACCGAGCGCTCGCCCAGCAGCTTGTAATGGTCATACACGTCCAGGTAGCCGCTGCGCTCCGGGAACAACGCCTTCACCCACTGCACTTCCTGCAGGTTCTCGCTGATGTGGGTCTGCATATACAGATCCGGATATTCCCCCAGCAGCTGCCCGGCCAGTGTCAATTGCTCCGGCGTGCTGGTGGGGGCGAAACGTGGCGTGACCGCATAGTGCAGCCGGCCTTTGCCATGCCAGCGCTCGATCAACATCTTACTGTCCTGATAACTGGACTCGGGCGTGTCGGTCAGATAGTCCGGCGCGTTGCGGTCCATCATCACCTTGCCGGCGATCATGCGCAGGTCGAGTTTCTGCGCCGCTTCGAAAAACGCGTTCACCGATTGCGGGTGCACACTGCCGAACACCAATGCGGTGGTGGTGCCGTTGCGCAGCAGTTCCTTGATGAAAATATCCGCCACTTGCTCGGCATGGGCCTTGTCGGCGAACTGGCTTTCGCAGGGGAAGGTGTACGTGTTGAGCCAATCCAGCAACTGTTCGCCATAAGCGCCGACCATTCCGGTTTGCGGTAGGTGGATATGGGTGTCGATCAGGCCGGGGGTGATCAGCGCGTCCTGGTAGTGGGTCACGTCGATATCGGCCGGCAGCGTCGGCAGCAATTCGCTGGCGTGCCCGAGGGCGCTGATCTGGCCGTTATCAATCACCAGCAGGCCGTCTTCGAAATACTCATAGGACGCTTCGATGCCCACCTCGGCGGGGTCGGCAATGCTGTGTAGGATGGCGGCGCGGTAGGCTTTGCGGGTCAAAGGCATGGTCTTCTCAATGGGTCGCTTGGCTGCGGCGTGACACCGGCAGCAGTTTGGCAATCGGTTCGGCGCTGGCGTTGTGCTGGCCGAAATTGGCGTTGTAAGTGGCGATGATTTCGCCGGCGATGGAAATGGCGATCTCCACCGGTAATTTGCCCTTCACCTCGGTGAGGCCCATGGGGCAGCGCATGCGTTGCAATTGGGCGGCGTCGAAGCCGCGATCGCGCAGGCGGTGTTCGAACTTGACGCGTTTGGTCTGCGAGCCGATCAGGCCGAAATAGGCGAAATCGTTGCGTTTGAGCAACGCGGCGCTCAGTTCCAGGTCGAGTGCGTGATTGTGGGTCATGACGATGCAGTAGCTGCCCACCGGCAAGTCGGCGATTTCGTCGACCGGTTCTTCGCTGACGATTTTACGCACGCCCTCGGGGATCTGTTGCGGAAACTCCTGCTCGCGCGAATCGATCCAGCGCACCCGGCACGGCAGGCTCGCCAGCAACGGCACCAGGGCGCGTCCCACATGGCCGGCGCCGAATACCGCAATCTGCGCCTGCACCTGGCCCATGGGTTCGAACAGCAGCACGGTGACACCACCGCAGCACTGGCCCAGGCTCGCGCCCAGGCTGAAGCGCTCCAGATGGGTGTTTTGCTGGCCACGGGCGAGCATCTCGCGGGCGATCTGCATCGCTTTGTATTCCAGGTGCCCACCGCCAATGGTGTCGAAGGTTTGCGACGCACTGATGACCATCTTGGAACCGGCATTGCGTGGCGTGGAGCCGAGTTCTTCGATGATGGTCACCAGGACGCAAGGTTCGCCCTGGTTCTGCAGGTCGGCGAGGGCGCTGATCCAGTTGTTCATAGTCACCTCTAGTGATGTCTGTCAGGCCGCTATCTGGGGCAAGCCCCCTCCCACATTTGAAAGCATTCGCAGATCACTATGGGGGAGGGGGCTTGCCCCCGATGGCAGCACCTCGATCTAGAGCGAAGCCATCTCGGCTTCAGTCTCAACGGCTGTCGCCGCCTGCAACTGGCGCATCTGTTCGCAACCCCACAACACCCGCTCGGGTGTCGCCGGCGCGTCGATCTTCGGCTGATGGCGATAACCTCCAAGGCTCGCCACCGCATCCTTGATCGCGCACCACGAGGCAATGCCGAGCATGAACGGCGGTTCACCCACGGCCTTGGAGTGGAACACCGTGTCTTCCGGGTTCTTGCGGTTTTCCACCAGCTTCACCCGCAGGTCCAGGGGCATGTCGGCGACCGCCGGGATCTTGTAGCTGGCCGGGCCGTTGGTCATCAATTTGCCTTTGTCGTTCCACACCAGTTCCTCCATGGTCAGCCAGCCCATGCCCTGGATGAAACCGCCTTCCACCTGGCCGATGTCGATGGCCGGGTTCAGCGAAGCGCCCACATCGTGAAGAATGTCTGTGCGCAGCATCTTGTATTCGCCGGTCAGGGTATCGACGAGCACTTCGCAACACGCCGCGCCGAACGCGTAGTAATAGAACGGCCGGCCACGGGACTGGCTGCGGTCGTAAAAGATTTTCGGGGTCTTGTAGAACCCGGTGCTCGACAGCGAGACCTGGGCGAAATACGCCTGCTGAATCAGCGCCTCGAAGGTCAGGATTTGCTCGCGCACCCGCACATGGCCGTTATGAAACTGCACATCCGCTTCACTGACGTCGTACTTGCGCGCAGCGAATTCCACCAGGCGCTGCTTGATGGTTTCGGCGGCATTCTGCGCGGCCTTGCCGTTCAGGTCGGCACCGCTGGAGGCGGCGGTCGGCGAAGTGTTGGGCACCTTGTCGGTGTTGGTGGCGGTGATCTGCACGCGTTCGATGCTGACCTGGAACACTTCGGCCACCACCTGGGCGACCTTGGTGTTCAAACCCTGGCCCATCTCGGTGCCGCCATGGTTCAGGTGGATGCTGCCGTCGGTGTAGACATGGATCAGCGCGCCGGCCTGGTTGAGGAAACTGGCGGTAAACGAAATGCCGAATTTGACCGGGGTCAGCGCCAGGCCTTTTTTCAGGATCGGGCTATGGGCGTTGTAGCGACGAATGGCTTCGCGGCGTTCGGCATATTGGCTGCTGGCTTCCAGTTCGGCAGTCATCTCTTCGAGCATGTTGTGCTCGACGGTCTGGTAGTAGTGGGTGACGTTGCGCTCGGTCTTGCCATAGTAGTTGGCCTTGCGCACGGCCAGTGGGTCGAGCGCCAGATGGCGGGCGATGGCGTCCATCACTTCTTCGATGGCAACCATGCCTTGCGGGCCGCCGAACCCCCGGTAAGCGGTGTTGGACGCGGTGTTGGTCTTGCAGCGATGGCCGTTGACCGTGGCATCGCCCAGGTAATACGAGTTGTCGGCGTGGAACATGGCGCGGTCGACAATCGAGTTCGACAGGTCCGGCGAGCAGCCGCAATTGCCGGCAAGCTCCAGATTGATGCCGTGCAGACGACCGGTGTCATCGAAGCCCACGTCGTATTCGATATAGAAGGGGTGGCGCTTGCCGGTCATCAGCATGTCTTCGACCCGCGGCAGCCGCATCTTGGTCGGCTGGCCGGTCAGGTGGGCAATCACCGCGCACAGGCATGCCGGGCTGGCGGCCTGGGTCTCCTTGCCACCGAACCCGCCGCCCATGCGACGCATGTCCACGACGATTTTATTCATCGAAACGTCTAACACTTCGGCCACCAGCTTCTGTACTTCGGTGGGGTTCTGCGTGGAGCAATAGACGATCATGCCGCCGTCTTCGGTGGGCATCACCGAGGAGATTTGGGTTTCCAGGTAGAAGTGCTCCTGGCCGCCGATATGCAGCGTGCCCTGAATGCGATGTTGAGCCGCGGCCAACGCGCCCGCCGAATCGCCACGCTGGTGGGTGTGGCTGTCGAGCACGAAGTGTTTATTGCGATAGGCCTCGACCACATCCAGCACCGGTTCCAGGTCCTGGTATTCGATCACCGCCGCCATCGCCGCTTTACGCGCGGTCTCCAGGTCGCGGGCGGCGACGGCCAGCACCACCTGGCCGACGAACTGCACAGTGCCGATGGCCAGCAGCGGATCGCCAGGCAACAGCGGGCCGATGTCTTTCAAACCCGGCACGTCTTCATGGGTGATGACGATGCGCACACCATCGAAGGCGTAGCAGGGGGCGGTGTCGATGCTGAGGATGCGGGCGTGGGCGCGGTCGGACAGACGCGCGTACACATGCAACTGGTTGGGGAATTCCAGGCGGTCGTCGATGTACTGCGCCTCCCCCGATACGTGCTTGGCGGCGCTGTCATGCTTGACGCTGCGCCCGACTCCGCTGGTCAAGTCCTGGGCGAACAGTTCGGCCAGCTCGGCCTGGGTTTTTTCCACGGCGTGATGGTTAGACATAAGCGGTCACCCGAGTCTCGATATGCGGCGTTTGCAGCTCGATGAAATATTTGCGCAGCAGGTTCTGCGCGCTGAGCAGGCGGTATTCCTTGCTGGCGCGGAAGTCCGACAGCGGGGTGAAATCCTCGGCGAGGGCGGCGCAGGCTTGCTCGACCGTGGCGGCGTTCCAAGTCGCGCCCACCAGCACGGCCTCGCAGTGCCGCGCGCGTTTGGGTGTGGCGGCCATGCCGCCGAAGGCCACGCGGGCGGCTTGGACCACACCGTTGTCGAGGGTCAGGTTGAACGCGGCGCAGACCGCGGAAATATCGTCATCCAGGCGTTTGGAGACTTTGTAGGCACGGAACAGCGTATGGCCCTTTGGCACGATGATTTTCTCGATGAACTCGCTGTCCTGGCGCGCGGTCACGCGGTAATCGATGAAGTAGTCCTCCAGCGCCAGGGTGCGCCGGGTGTTGCCTTTGCACAGCACGATCTGCGCGCCCAGGGCGATCAGCAGCGGCGGCGAATCGCCGATCGGCGAGGCGTTGCCGATATTGCCGCCCAGGGTGCCCTGGTTGCGGATCTGCAGGGAGGCGAAGCGGTGCAGCAGATCGCCGAAGTCCGGATACGCTTGGTGCAACGCGGCGTAGCAGTCGGAGAGCGGGGTGGCGGCGCCGATTTCCAGGCGGTCGTCGAACGACTCGATGCGCTTCATTTCTTCAATGTTGCCGACGTAGATCATCACCGGCAGCGTGCGGTGGAACTGGGTGACCTCCAGCGCCAGGTCGGTGCCGCCGGCCAGTAAGCGGGCTTGCGGATAGGCGTCGTAGAGGTCTGCCAGGTCGGCCACGGTCAGGGGCACCAGGCAGCGTTTATCGCCACTGTTGAGTTCGCCGGTCTGGGTCGGGGCGATGGCTTTAAGGCGTGCAATGGTCTGGGCTTGGCGGCTGTCGAACTGGTCTGCGGGCTTGTTGCAGCAGGCCTGTTCGGCGGCGGCGAGAATCGGCCGGTAGCCGGTGCAGCGGCACAAGTTGCCGGCCAGGGCCTCATGGGCCTTGGCGCTGTCGGGGGCGTCGCTGTTTTTTTGCAGGGCAAACAACGACATCACGAAACCGGGGGTGCAAAACCCGCATTGCGAGCCGTGGCACTCGACCATCGCCTGTTGCACGCTGTGCAGTTGGCCTTGGTGCTTGAGGTCTTCGACGCTGATCAGTTGTTTGCCGTGCAATGACGAAACGAAGGTCAGGCACGAATTGAGGCTGCGATAGCGAATCTGCTCGACGCCCTGAGCATCGCTGTGCAGCTCGCCGACTACCACGGTGCAGGCACCGCAATCGCCGCTGGCGCAGCCTTCCTTGGTGCCGGATTTGCCCACATGCTCACGTAAATAGTTGAGCACGGTCAGGTTGGGGTCCAGGGCGTGCTCGCTACGGAGTTCCTGGTTGAGTAAAAACTGGATCACGGAAGGCCTCGCAGACTCATTATTGTTGTTAACCGCTGTGGGCCGAATCTAGTCATGTCTGACTTTTCGGTCAATTGTTTTCTGACCTAAGGGTCAAGAAAATGCGGTCACAACCCATTCAATTATGGTTCAGTCTTCTGGAACCGGGCGTTTTTGGCGGCGTGTAGACAGGCAGAGCTGCTTATTTCATGCCAATTCGCGACAGTGGGCGTAGCGCCATCAGCGGGCCAATGCGCTACACTGCCGCGCTTGTACCGATAGACGATTTTGAAGGAAACCCATGACGTTCAAGGCGCCGGACAGTCTCGCCGAGCAGATCGCTCACCACCTCGCCGAACGTATCATTCGCGGCGATCTCAAGCCTGGGGAGCGCATCCAGGAACAGAAGGTCACGCTGGCACTCAATGTCAGCCGCGGCTCCGTGCGCGAAGCCTTGCTGATCCTTGAACGCCGGCACCTGATCGCGATCCTGCCGCGCCGTGGCGCCCACGTCACCGAACTCACCGCGCATAAGGTGCAAAGCCTGTGCACGTTGATGGGCGAGCTGTACATCCTGCTCGGCAATGCGGTGGCGCAAGGCTGGCAGACCCAGGCCGATATGGCGCCGTTCGTGCAGATCCAGCAGCGTCTGGTGAGCAATTTCGAACGTCAGGACATCCGCGCGTTCGTCGAAGAAAGCTTCAATGTGATGCGCGCCGCGTACCCCTTCGCTAACAACCCGTACCTGCAGGAAACCGTCGAAAACCTGCAGCCGGCGATGAACCGCGCCTATTACCTGGCCCTGGACCAGCGCAAGGCCGAGATGAGCGAGTACCTGGCGCTGTTCGAGCAACTGCTCGCCGCCGTGCTGGCCCGTGACTTGCCGCAGATCCGCCAGGTGCTGTCGGCCTACGGTCAGCGCAGTTGCTCGCTGGTTATCGCAGCGTTGGCGGACGTCTAAACGTGCGGCTCAAGTGCATCAAACTGGCGGGGTTCAAATCCTTCGTCGACCCGACCACGGTGAACTTCCCCAGTAATATGGCGGCGGTGGTCGGGCCCAATGGTTGCGGCAAGTCGAACATCATCGACGCCGTCCGCTGGGTGATGGGCGAGAGCTCGGCCAAGAACCTGCGCGGCGAGTCGATGACCGACGTCATCTTCAACGGCTCCACCAGCCGTAAGCCGGTGAGCCAGGCCAGCATCGAGCTGGTGTTCGACAACTCCGACGGCACCCTGATCGGCGAATACGCGGCCTATGCGGAAATCTCCATCCGCCGCAAAGTCACGCGCGACAGCCAGAACAGTTATTTCCTCAACGGCACCAAGTGCCGCCGTCGCGACATCACCGATATCTTCCTCGGCACCGGCCTGGGCCCACGCAGCTATTCGATCATCGAACAGGGCATGATCTCCAAGCTGATCGAAGCCAAGCCCGAGGACCTGCGCAACTTTATCGAGGAAGCGGCCGGCATCTCCAAGTACAAGGAACGTCGCCGCGAGACCGAAAACCGCATCCGCCGCACCCACGAAAACCTCGCCCGCCTGACCGACCTGCGCGAAGAGCTGGAGCGCCAGTTGGAGCGCCTGCACCGGCAGGCCCAGGCCGCCGAGAAGTATCAGGAATACAAGGGCGAAGAGCGCCAGCTCAAGGCCCAATTGTCGGCCCTGCGCTGGCAAGCCTTGAACGATCAAGTGGGCCAGCGCGAAGCGATCATCGGCACCCAGGAAATCAGCTTCGAAGCGCTGGTGGCCGAGCAGCGCAACGCCGACGCCAGCATCGAACGCCTGCGCGACGGGCACCACGATCTGTCCGAGCGCTTCAATCTGGTGCAGGGCCGCTTCTATTCGGTGGGCGGCGATATCGCCCGGGTCGAGCAGAGCATCCAGCACGGCCAGCAACGTCTGCGCCAATTGCAGGACGATCTGAAGGAAGCCGAGCGCGCGCGCCTGGAGACCGAATCCCACCTGGGCCACGACCGCACCTTGCTGCTGACCCTCGGCGAAGAGCTGGACATGCTCACCCCTGAGCAGGAGATCACCAGCGCCGCCGCCGAAGAAGCCGCCGCCGCCTTGGAAGACGCCGAAACCACTATGCACGGCTGGCAGGAACAGTGGGACGCCTTCAACCTGCAATCGGCCGAACCGCGCCGCCAGGCCGAAGTCCAGCAGTCGCGCATCCAGCAACTGGAAACCAGTATGGAACGTCTGGCCGAGCGCCAGCGCCGCTTGCAGGAAGAGCGCGTGCTGCTCGCCGCCGACCCGGAAGATGCAGCGATCATGGCGCTCAGCGAGCAACTGGCCGAAAGCGAAATGACCCTGGAAGAACTCGAAGCCAGCGAAGAGCAGCAAGTCGAGCGCCTGGAGCAACTGCGCCAGCAACTGCAACAGGCGACCCAGGCCCAGCAGCAGGCCCAGGGCGACCTGCAACGGCTCAACGGGCGTCTGGCGTCCCTTGAAGCCTTGCAACAAGCCGCGCTGGACCCGGACATCGGCACGGCCGAGTGGCTGCGCGACCAACACCTGGCCGAGCGCCCGCGCCTGGCTGAAGGTTTGAAGGTCGACGCCGGTTGGGAGCTGGCCGTGGAAACCGTGTTGGGCGCCGATCTGCAAGCCGTGTTGGTGGACGATTTTGGCGGCTTCGATCTCTCCGGCTTTGCCCAGGGCGATCTGCGTTTGCTCAGCCCCGCCGCGGATGGTGCGCGGGTGCCGGGCAGCTTGTTGGATAAGGTCGAAGCCGCGATCGATCTGGCGCCGTGGCTGGGCCAGGTGCGGCCGGTGGAGTCCCTGGAGCAGGCCCTGGCCCAGCGCGGTCAACTGGCGGTCGGCGAAAGCCTGATCAGCCGCGACGGTTACTGGGTCGGCCGGCACTTTTTGCGCGTGCGTCGCGCCAGTGAAGCGCAAAGCGGCGTTCTGGCCCGTGGCCAGGAAATCGTCAATCTGAGCGCCGAGCGCGAAGAGCGCGAAGCCACCCTCGAACGCCTGGAAACCGAACTGCAAACCCTGCGCTCCACCCAGCGTCAGCAAGAGACCGGCCGCGAGCACCTGCGTCGGCTTTTGCAGGATGAGGCGCGCCAGCAAGGCGAACTCAAGGCGCAGCTATCGGCGAGCAAGGCCAAGGTCGAGCAACTGAGCCTGCGTCGCACCCGTCTCGACGAAGAAGTCGCCGAGATGGGCGAGCAACGCGCGCTGGAGCACGAACAAATCGGCGAAGCGCGCCTGCACTTGCAGGAAGCCCTCGACAGCATGGCTCAGGACACCGAGCAACGGGAACTGCTGCTGGCCCAGCGCGACAGCCTGCGCGAACGTCTCGACCGCGTGCGCCAGGAAGCGCGCCAGCACAAAGACCACGCCCATCAGTTGGCGGTGCGCCTGGGCTCGCTCAAGGCCCAGCACGCGTCCACGGCCCAGGCCCTTGAGCGCCTGGAGATGCAATCCGAGCGCCTGACCGAAAAGCGCGAACAACTGAGCCTGAATCTGGAAGAGGGCGAAGCGCCGCTGGAAGAGCTGCGCCTCAAGCTCGAAGAGTTGCTCGACAAGCGCATGACCGTCGACGAAGAACTCAAGACCGCACAGATCGCCCTGGAAGACGCCGACCGCGAACTGCGCGACGCGGAAAAACGCCGGACCCAGGCCGAGCAGCAGTCCCAGTTGATTCGCGGCCAGCTCGAACAGCAGCGCATGGAATGGCAAGCCCTGACCGTGCGCCGCAAAACCTTGCAGGACCAATTGCTCGAAGACGGCTACGACCTGCACGGCGTGCTCAATACCCTGACCGCCCAGGCCAACGAGAAAGACGCCGAAGAAGAACTCGAACGCATTGCCGCGCGGATTCAACGCCTCGGCGCAATCAACCTTGCGGCCATCGACGAATACCAGCAGCAATCCGAACGTAAGCGCTACCTGGACGCTCAGGACGCGGATCTGGTGGAGGCGCTCGACACCCTGGAAAACGTAATTCGCAAGATCGACAAGGAAACCCGCAACCGTTTCAAAGATACCTTTGATCAGATTAATGGCGGTTTACAGGCGTTATTCCCAAAAGTTTTCGGTGGCGGCAGCGCTTACTTGGAACTGACGGGCGAAGATCTACTCGATACAGGGGTGACGATCATGGCGCGCCCGCCGGGTAAGAAGAACAGCACCATTCATTTGCTGTCTGGTGGGGAAAAAGCCCTGACCGCCTTGGCGTTGGTGTTTGCCATCTTCAAGCTGAACCCGGCGCCGTTCTGCATGCTCGATGAAGTGGATGCACCGCTGGATGATGCGAACGTTGGACGCTATGCGCGGTTGGTCAAAGAGATGTCCCAGACCGTGCAGTTCATCTATATCACCCACAACAAGATCGCCATGGAAATGGCTGATCAACTGATGGGGGTGACGATGCACGAGCCGGGATGTTCGCGCTTGGTGGCGGTGGATGTGGAAGAGGCGATGGCGATGGTGGACGCCTGACGGCAAGCTTCAAGCGGTAAGTGAGTCAGCTTGAAGCTTGTCGCTCAGGGGCTGTGGTTCACAGTTGGCGTCTGCTGTAGGAGATTGCCTGCTACGCCTGAAAGCTGGCAATTCGACACATTTCGCGCCAACTGTGTAAAGTTATCTTTGGTCGTGCTAGTTTAATGTCAATTTTTCGTGTGCGTGGGCAAAACGTCAGTCAGAACATAGAGTTGGCGCCACGTTTTAAAGCGGTTTGCACGATGCTAAACCCCTTATTTTTCAGCATTTTTTATTAGAGGCACGGGATTACATGGAAATCGGTCTGCGCGAGTGGCTGATCGTCATCGGCATTATTGTCATTGCCGGTATTCTTTTTGATGGCTGGCGCCGCATGCGCGGTGGCAAGGGCAAGCTCAAATTCCGTCTGGACCGTAACCTGTCCAACCTGCCCGACGACGACGGCAGCGCCGAGCTGCTGGGGCCGCCCCGTGTGCTGGACACCCATAAAGAGCCGCAGCTGGACGAGCACGACCTGCCGTCGATGAGCGCGCCGGTGCGTGAAGCCCGCGAGCCATCGTCCAAACGCGGTAAACGCAGTGGCGTAGCGGTTGCCGAACCCCATCAGGGTGACCTTAACCTTGACGTGGATGAAGGCCCGAGTTTCAGCAGCCGTGACGACGATTTCCCCGATGAGAACGCCGCCAAGAACGCGCCGCGCCAATCGGTCAACGATCAGCCGGCCGCCGAAGAAGTGCTGGTGATCAGCGTGATCTGCCGCGACGCCGCCGGTTTCAAAGGCCCTGCGCTGTTGCAGAACATTCTCGAAAGCGGCCTGCGGTTCGGCGAGATGGATATCTTCCACCGCCACGAAAGCATGGCGGGCAACGGCGAAGTGCTGTTCTCCATGGCCAATGCCGTCAAGCCAGGTACTTTCGATCTGGACGATATCGACTTGTTCAGCACGCCTGCGGTGAGCTTCTTCCTCGGTCTGCCAGGTCCTCGTCACCCGAAACAAGCGTTCGATGTGATGGTGGCCGCAGCGCGCAAGCTGTCCCAGGAACTCAACGGCGAGCTGAAGGACGACCAACGCAGCGTCCTGACCGCCCAGACCATCGAACACTACCGTCAGCGCATCGTCGAGTTCGAGCGTCGCGCCCTGACACAGAAACGCTGAGGATTGGCCTCAAGCGTTGTCGATAGAATAAGCGCACCACCATTTGAGCAGCTTCGGCTGCTCTTTTGCTTTATGAGAGAACACCCATGACCGCCGCCCATACCCGCATCCTCGAACTGCGCGCTGAACTGGATCAGCACAACTACCGGTATTACGTCCTCGACGAGCCAAGCATCCCGGACGCCGAATACGACCGACTGTTCCACGAACTCAAGGCTCTCGAAGACGAGCACCCGGAGCTGGTCACGCGGGATTCACCGACGCAGCGGGTCGGTGGCGCGGCGCTGTCGGCGTTCACCCAGGTCAAGCATGAGATTCCGATGCTCAGCCTGGGCAACGCCTTCGATGAAGCCAGCATGCTTGAGTTCGATCGTCGCGTTACTGAAGGTCTCGATCTGCCTGTGGGCGATCTGTTTGGCGGTGGCGCGGCGGTGGAGTACAGCTGCGAGCCGAAACTCGATGGCCTGGCGGTCAGCCTGTTGTA
Source organism: Closterium sp. NIES-67 (assembly GCA_027943415.1). Lineage (NCBI taxonomy): Eukaryota > Viridiplantae > Streptophyta > Zygnematophyceae > Desmidiales > Closteriaceae > Closterium > Closterium sp. NIES-67. The sequence continues at coordinate 140,512 of BQMB01001253.1, read as the reverse complement.
TCAAGACGGCGAGCTGGTGCGCGGTGCCACCCGGGGCGACGGCACCACCGGCGAAGACATCAGCGTCAACGTGCGCACCGTGCGCAATATCCCCCTGAAGCTGCATGACAGCGGCTGGCCGGCGACCCTGGAAGTGCGCGGCGAGGTGTTTATGTCCAAGGCCGGTTTCGAGCGGCTTAACGCTTCGCAACTGGAAGTGGGCGGCAAGACCTTTGCCAACCCGCGCAATGCCGCTGCCGGTAGCCTGCGCCAGTTGGATTCGAAAATCACCGCCAGCCGCCCGCTGGAGTTCTGCTGCTACGGGATCGGTCAGGTCACGGCGGATATCAGCGACACCCATATCGGCAACCTCAAGCAGTTGCAGAAGTGGGGGCTGCCGATCAGTCACGATCTGAAGCTGGCCAAGGGGATTCAGGAATGCCTCGATTACTACCGTGACATCGGCGAGCGACGTAACAGCCTGCCGTATGAAATCGACGGTGTGGTGTTCAAGGTCAACAGCCTTGCCTCCCAGCGCGAACTGGGCTTTCGCGCCCGTGAGCCGCGCTGGGCCATCGCCCACAAGTTTCCGGCCATGGAAGAACTCACCGAACTGCTCGACGTGGAATTCCAAGTCGGCCGTACCGGCGCCGTGACCCCGGTGGCCCGCCTGAAACCGGTCAAGGTCGCGGGTGTGACCGTGTCCAACGCCACCTTGCACAACATGGACGAAGTGGCGCGCTTGGGCCTGATGATCGGCGACACCGTGATCATCCGCCGTGCCGGTGATGTGATCCCTCAGGTGGTCTCAGTGGTCACCGATCGCCGCCCGGAACATGCGCGTGCGGTGCAGATCCCTGAAAGCTGCCCGGTGTGCGGTTCCCATGTGGAACGCACGCAACTGGTCAAGCGCAGCAAGGGCAAGGAAACCGTCAGCGAAGGCGCGGTGTACCGTTGCGTCGGGCGCCTGGCCTGTGGCGCGCAGCTCAAGCAAGCGATCATCCACTTTGTGTCCCGCCGCGCCATGGACATCGACGGCTTGGGCGACAAAACCATCGAGCAATTGGTGGATGAACATCTCATCGCGTCACCGGCCGACCTGTACAAGCTCACGTACGAGCAGATCATCGACCTGGAAGGCTTTGCCGATATCTCCAGCAAAAAGCTGATCACCGCCATCGAAAACAGCAAATCGCCGACCCTCGCACGCTTTATCTACGCCCTGGGCATTCCCGATGTGGGTGAGGAGACCGCCAAGGTGTTGGCGCGCTCGCTGGCGTCCCTTGCGCGCGTGCAGCAGGCGTTGCCGGAGGTACTGACGTACTTGCCGGACGTGGGTCTGGAAGTGGCGCACGAGATCCACAGTTTCTTTGAGGACAGCCATAACCAGCAGGTGATCGGTGCGTTGCTTTCTCCGGACGAATGCGGCCTGCAATTGCAGGATCAGGGCGACCTGAGCGCGGAATTTGCCGCCAGCGCGACGTTGGGCGGGCTGCTCGACAAGCTCAATATCCCCAGCGTCGGCCCTGGCGCCGCGCAGAAACTGGCGGACAAGTTCGGCAGCCTTGACGGCGTAATCCAGGCCGACTGGCTGGACATGCGCCAGGCACTGCCTGAAAAGCAGGCCAAGGCCGTGCGCGACTTCTTCGATAATCCGCAGAACGCCCGCCGTGCCCAGGCCATCGAGCAGCAGCTCAAGGATTTCGGCATGCACTGGCACAGCGCGAAGAAAGTCGTCGAAGGCTTGCCGGAAGCCGGCCACACCTGGGTACTGACCGGTTCGTTGGAGCTGATGAGCCGCGATGTGGCCAAGGACAAACTGGAAAGCCTGGGCGCCAAGGTCGCCGGTTCCGTCTCGGCCAAGACCCACTGTGTGGTGGCGGGCCCTGGGGCTGGTTCAAAGCTGGCCAAGGCCACCGAGCTGGGCCTGAAGGTGCTGGATGAAGAGGCGTTTGTTGCCTTTCTTGCCCAGCATAACGTGACTGTCTGATGGCGTGTGCCGGGCGCGGGCTTGCCGCGCGTCGGGCGGCGCTGCAACCCTACAGCAGCGAAGTGGAACGATCCCGAGCCCTGAATGATCTAGTCTGGGTCACCTAGGGAGAGATCGCCATGTTCCGCTATTTCGAGCAACTCAGTTCGCGCATCGCCGCACCGTTCATGGCCGACACTTCGCGTAACAGCAAAGTCTGGCAATGCCGCTGCGGCCAGCCGCTGTTCTTTCGCAATAGTCAGTGCCTGGCTTGCTCGGCGCTGTTGGGTTATCAGCCGCAGCAGAGCCGCTTGGCGTCCCTTCGGCCCGGGCCCGTTGCCGGAACGTGGCTGCAGGACGGCAATCTCGACGCCGGGGCCTTCCGCCGTTGCGCCAACCTCGACACCCCGGCGGCCTGCAACTGGCTGATCCCGGCCCACAGCACTGCGCCGTTGTGCGTGGCCTGCAGCCTCAATCGCACCATTCCCGACCTGTCCATCGTGGACAACCATGAACGCTGGCGCAAAGTGGAAACCGCCAAGCGCCGCCTGGTGGCGCAATTGATCAGTTTGGGCCTGCAGGTCGTGCCTAAGAGCGTCGACGAAGAGACCGGCCTGGCCTTCGACTTTATCGGTGTCGACCTGGAGGGCAACGCGCCCACCACCGGGCATGCCAACGGCCTGATCACCCTCGACATCAAGGAAGCCGACGACGCCCACCGCGAAAAAGTCCGCGTGCAGATGCACGAGCCTTACCGCACCTTGCTCGGCCATTTTCGCCATGAAGTCGGCCACTACTATTGGGATCGCCTAATCGCCGGCAGCCACTGGATCGAACCGTTTCGCCAACTGTTCGGTGACGAACGCGCCAGTTACGCCGAGGCCCTCGACCGGCATTATCAGCACGGCCCGCGACCGGACTGGCAGGAGGCCTGCGTCAGCGCCTACGCCACCATGCACCCCTGGGAAGACTGGGCGGAAACCTGGGCGCATTACCTGCACATGATGGACGCCGTGGATACCGCCCTAGGCTTCGGCATGAGCGCGCGGGAGATGGACCTGGATTACCAACCATTCCCCCTTGCCACCCTCTACGATCCCGCGCACCCCGGCGGTCCGGCGTTTCTGGCGTTCGTCAATGCGTGGATCGAACTGGCCGGCATGCTCAACGAACTGTCGCGCAGCATGGGTCAACCGGATTTCTACCCCTTCGTACTGCCACCGGCGGTGATCGCCAAACTGCACTTTATCCATCTGGTGATCCAGGAAGAGGGCGGCCGTGCGGACGAGGTGCTGCAAGCACAATGATCAACCCATGTGGGAAGGGCATGCTGAGGGCCATGGCAAGTGCTTGAACCTCTTCATATTTTTAATCCGTCACCAACGGTTGTAACTTCCGATGAGATCGGTACAATGGCGCGGCTTGCCGAGAGGCCAGCGTCGTTATGGTGACCCCATCGGTCCCCCCGCAACGATTACCCGTTAACCTGGTCAGGCCCGGAAGGGAGCAGCCACAGCGGGAACATTGTGTGCCGGGGTGTGGCTGGTGGGGTTGCCTCCATAACGCCAAGTCCTTGAATTCTCAAGGCTTTCTCAATCAAAAAACTCGAAGTGTGACAGCGTTTAGTGACACCTAATTGGTGCACATTGGCCGTGGATGATAGCCTCATTCCTGCGTCAAAGTCAGCAATGCCTATTGCAGATTTTTTTCGATGTCAGTCCTTTTACTCGTGCGATATGAGATTTTTGCCGAAATTTCAGTTTACTCATCGGTGGAGATTAATTAATTGCGGCTTCAGTCTTTTCTCGACCTGAGTAAATAATTTGCTTGAAGGACATTGACGCTCAGATGAAGGCTGTTTAATATCAGGACCGCAGGCGTATCTCGCCTTGTTCCGCTCTTTAAAGTCACGTGCAAAGAAAACGATGCCTTAACTAGGCGATCCTTAATTGGATCATGACCGGCCCCTCGGTGCCCCTTACGCGGCGAACGCGCTCTGTGGTTCATGAGCACTATATCGCAGCGACCGTTGTCTGGCGTAATAGTTGAGAGTCCATCTGAACCAATATTAATATTCTTTGTTGCTTAAGTTCTTCCTTGGTCTGGCTACAGGTGGGCATTCCGTTCACCTGATGCAAGGAGACAATTGATGATATTCATCAACGTAAACATCACCGTGACTGGTAAAAATGAGAGCATTCCTTCGAAGTCCAGAGATGGGGTCGGTGGGAAAAAAATTGGTTCGGATGTGGTTTGGGGGATGACTGTTACAGCTTTCCTCTGCTGGGTTGGGCGTATTATAGTTTCTTCGATTTTGAAGTTCTTTGACGTTTAACTGACTCTCTACTTATTGCTTTATAGGACTTTTGATGGCAAAGGATAAGCCGTACTACCCGTTGTCTCCTATTGCTTCTATCGAAACGCTTGCTAAGGCATTAGGCGTTGTTCCCGGATTGCTGAAAGATCTTGCTGAAGATGCATCCAATTCTTATACCAAATTCGATATTGTAACGAAAAATGGTAAAGAGAGGACTGTATATGATCCTAAGTATGAGTTAAAGCGGCTTCAAAAGCGCATAAATTCTAGGCTCTTCGAGAAGGTAATTTATCCTGAATACCTTCAAGGTGGTATCAAAGACCCCGATAATACTCGTGATTACGTGGAGAACTGCAAGCTGCATGCTGGTTCAAAATTTTTGATTAGCTTGGATATCAAAAATTTCTACGATAATATCAGGGAGGCAAGTGTTTCAAGCATATTTAAACATTTTTTCAAGTTCCCGGATGATGTTAGCGTTCTGCTTACAAAGCTAGTTACTTTAAATGGGCATGTGCCTCAGGGCGCTTGCACTTCCAGCTATGTCGCGAATTTAGTATTTCATAACTCCGAATACAGCTTGGTTAGCAAGTTGAAAAGTCGTGGGTTGGTGTACACTCGTCTTCTTGATGATGTGACAATTTCTTCATCTACCCTACTTACTCAAGATGTTGCGACGGACTTAATTAAGGACGTTGCTGCTGTCTTTCGAAAGCACAATCTTCGGCTTAACAATAGTAAGACGAAAGTGGAAAGGTCGGATGATTTAGCAGCTGAGTATAAGGTAACTGGTCTATGGGTCAGTCATGGTCAGCCTAAACTAAAGAAAGATGAGCGAAGATACATTAGGCAGCTTGTTTATATTTGTGAGCAGGAATACCAAAAAAGCCCTTTTGATGAGTCTTACCATGAGTTGTGGAATCGGGTCTCGGGTAAAGTCGCGATAGTTACTCGCTTAAAGCACGTAGAGGCTGCGGATCTACGCGGGCGGCTCAGTAAAATTTTGCCGCTCTACGACACTACAAAAAGGTCTCAGATTCTATTTGAGGCGCAGAAGTTGTTACGAAAGCATACTTCCACGCATACGCGAATGGGAGTGATAAATGCTTACCACAAAATAATTCACGCTATTGGCATTCTTACCCGAACAGATCGGGTACTGGCGCGGGCGTTAAGAAGGCAGCTGAAAGCTAAATTCTCCGATTTGCCTTTAAAGTCAAAAGTCTGGGAGTAAGGTTGTGAGCGATGAGGTTGAAGGAATACAGCGTGGGAAAGTCACGACTTACGATTCATTCAAAGGTTTTGGCTTTATTCGGCGACTGAAAGGGAAAGACGTTTTCTTTTTTTATGATGATATAGCAGATGATGATAAGTCTGTGAATGTTGGTGATTATGTGGAATTCCAATTAAAAATTGTGGGTAAGGGACCTCGGGCTTACGATTTAAAAAAATTAGACAAACTCACCTAATTAATAACTCAAACCGCCTTGTTTTTTTTGGCCATCGCCTACAAAGTTTTCGGCCTGGATAAGGGTAGGTGTAATGATGGTTACAACTCGCGGAGCCGCATGATCGCATCTGTGATGGCCTGCGCATTTATATCTAGCATTTCCAGTGCCGCTGTAGCGTTAATGGTAATTCTTACCCCCCCTTCCCATGCTCAGAGATTTGTTACTTCTTCCAGCCCAGCAGCAAGAGCATGCTGGTTATAGAGCAGAAGGGTAAGGGCATCGCCTGTCGTGATCTGCAACTCCTGATTATCTTGCATAGCTGTGCTCCTAAATTCACGTTACCGAGTTATAGCTCACCTTGCCATGTGCTGAGGCAGAGTGGCAAAGAACGCTTCGTGGGGGGGGGGCACGCTTATTAATCTGAAATGGCTTCCCATTGTCCCTGTACTATACAAACAGGTGGTGCGCGAGAATAGCTGACTTCGTGTGTGGATAGTATTTATGTCAAAAAAAAACGTTTCTACCAAACATCATTTTATTCCAAGGTTCCTCCTGAAAGAGTGGCAGGATGAATGTGGTCACTTGTGGATATATCAAAGAAATGGGGGAGGGGATATTTCCTTTCGGAAAGGTGCTCCCAAGTCAGTGGCGTATGTGGAAAATTTATACACAGTATATCCGGAATATAGAGGGGCTAAAGAACCATCGGATGAAGTTGAAAGAAAAGTTATGGCCAAGATCGATGATCAAGCTGCCGTAGTACATAGAAAGTTGCTAGACTGCGGGGTGGGCGCGTTGACCGAAGACGAAAGATATATCTGGTCAGTGTTCATGGTTTGCATGATTGAGAGAAACCCTAAGAAAATCGAAAGATATAAAGGGCTTGCGAAGATTGATGATTATGTTGAAGAGCTGCTTAAGGCTCATCCAAGCATGGCTAGTGTTATAGAGAAAGCGGATTTTAATATTCAGGCAGTTAGAGATAACACGATCCTGAGGCTTATGGTGGATAGGATTTTTGATTCAGGGCTTGCTAATTCAATAAACCGAATGAGCTGGGTTGTAGTTAAGATTGATATGTCGGGAGAGCATTTCGTCTTGGGTGATAACGTTGTTGTAGTTAACAATGGCGCGGTAGAGGACGAGCCATTGTACTTCATCAGGCTAGCTATTTCTCCAAACAAGCTACTTATAATGGCATATGATTCATCCATACTCGAATCCGATTTCGTTGGGGTTTTGACAGTGGTTTATAATATTGACGTCATATCAAAGTCAGAGAAATATATAGTCTCAAGTCGGGAATTGAAGGACGAAACCTGCACCAAATTCAGTAGGATCATTAAAGAAATGCATTGCGTGCAACCCTGAAAAATCCACCACCTGTTGCCGCTAGGTAAGTATTGGGAGCCCATCTCATGCCGCCTCGCTACCTAAATTATGTTAAGTAACACAATGCGAAGATAATCCGGTACTGGGCGTGGCTCGCACATATATACCATTCAACTAGTACACTCCTTACTCTCTGCCGGTGAGTCAGTCTTTTGGAGCGCTGTGCTATAGTGATTTTCGGGCGAAATCACGCCCTTAATCCAAGCTAAGGAGAAGCCGAGTGGTAGATTTAGATGAAGAGTTCGTGAGCAGTGAATACCATTACAGTGTTCGTGGGGGTAATCTGGTGGTTGGGGAGGTTAATATCCCCAAAGAAGTACAGTTTGATCCAGTTTACTTAATGAACATGGTGGTCAAGCAGATCACAGATGACCTTAAGCAACAGGGCAAAATAGTCAAGCGTGCTGATCAGCTTTTTGTCGATGTAAAAAACTCATCGGTGTTAGATATCGTTGTCACTGGATCATTCGATCCTTTCACTCTGAAAGCCTATGACGCAGCCGACCCCATATCCCCATTAAAGGATCTGTAAAGGTTGGAGTAATTGTTCGCCTGGGCAGGTATTGCCCATGTCTGCCACACAAACGTAATCCTCGGGAAATTCAGTCTTGGCAATATGCCAACTCTTCGTGTGCGTTTCGTTCTGAAATCCGTGGTGGGTGCTGGATATTCGCGGAAGGACAACACCTAGTCTTAGCTACAACGTGTGATGAGATAGCACGCTACTGGCGTAGCGGCCACAGGATACCTACAGAGAATTTGCACGCTGGGTTCCATGGACTACATTAGTGTCGACAAAACCCAAAATTATCAAGGAGAGAACTCATGGAATGGCTAGCGGTACGCGAGGTTCATATCAGTGGAGGTATCAGGGTTCTGAGTTATGACCGGTCGTGTAACTTTCTCTATCCGGGCGATATGACCGGCGAGAAGAAAGCCATTCAAATACAAAACTACACCTCGCTATTCTCGGTCATTAGAGGGCTCGGATTGGAGGTCGTAGGATGCGATTTCTTCACGGGACCACACTCACACTCACGACCTGAGTGGCGCATCAAACAGTCATCAGGCTCAGATTGGCTCACATGGGATCAAGGTAGAGATTGGTCCTTTATTGCGCATGGTGCATTTAAAAAGGGCGACAGCAAACTTTATGACATAGCCACGCGCATTTCTCATCAGCTCAGGAGCTGTGAATGGCGAGTCCGACAGCTATCAGAATCCTATATGGATCAGTTGAACGCCAAATTGCAATCAGGAGACTTCAAGGATGGCCAGCGCTTCCTTGACGGGTTTACAGAGCTCTGTTACTTGGCAGCCAAACCTTTCTTATTGACGCTTGCACTCTCCGAGATTACCTGGTCGAATTTTACTGGCATGTTAAACCTGTGGGCTCAGCAAAAATTACAAGCATTGGATCACTATGTAGTCATTGGAAAAAGACCCCGCCAACTGACCCGCACGGGGTAGAAATTCAAAAGATATCTTCTCCGGGAAGCTGGTTAGATATCCTTGGTAGTTACCGAAATTTGATAATTCACGTAGCGCCATTAGCAACGGCGGGAGCGACGCTCTATGCCATTACAGGAATCGTCAAACTTTCTAACTCGGAGTCTTTACCTTTCGTCAAGCTACCGTTGCCGTCTGACCCGGGAAAATTAAAAGATGACCGTAATTCAGGCAAGCACTTTGACGATCCTTCACTTAAACGAGCGCGCCTCCATAACATCATCGAAAAAGCCGATGCAGTTTCAGCCCTAGACTCACTGACTTATGCTAATTCTTGTCTAGAAAAATTAAGCATTTGGGCCAAATCGCTCGCCGAATTGTCTCCAGTGCAGGCCGAAATACCAGTCATTGTCCCTATCCCAGGCTCATTCAAAACTAACAGTTAGGACAGATCTCCACAGAATCTTATAAACGTCGAAACTCGATGAAAATATTGAGTCGATCTAGATTCCAGGTGGAAAATATACCCTAGAGCTCTCTCGCTGTGGCTCTATAACGTCATTTGCAGACGATTAAGCACTCATATGATCATGCTCAGAACAATAAAGCACAGGCTTGTAAGGCGCTGTAGAAGTTGAGTCAACTAGCCTTAATTTCTCGCTTGATTCTGTAGACGGTGGCGACTCGGTAGTCAGCCAACTTTGCAATCTGGTCAGTTGACATTGTTGGGGGCTTCGACAATCAGCGACTTCACCTGCTTCCACTACGTGGCATTCCGCCCCTGCACGATGGATTTCCAATCCGATTCAGCAAGTTTTTTGTTCTCTAGCCCTTGCGTGATTCGTTCCACACGTTTGCCGTGCTGTTATCCGCCGACAGAGATTTTTCAAACTCTGCAATTAGGTCTTGAAGTCCAACGCCCAGGACAGTGCATAAGTCACGCAGTTGTACGATGTCCAAACGGCGTGTCCCGCTCTCCACATCGCTCATAAAGGATTGAGGTCGGCCTAGTGCCTTTGAGCACTCAACCTGAGTCAGGTCAGCAGCTTTCCTGTACTTCTTCAGCAAAGACAGAAGCGCGGCGTGTTCAGGTCTATAGATCGTCTTAGGCATGGCTGGACAACTGCGAGATGAGCAGTAACCAACCTATATCTGGTTTCCAGATATCTGAATTTGGGATAATCTGGTTCGTCTCAACGGATGCTGGTCAATTTCAAGGGAAATCGCTATGCGGTACTTTGGTTATTTTGTGGTCGTAGTAGGAATGCTTTGCTTGGTAGGTGCGATGGCTATGGACGTTTCGGTGTCGTCGGGAGCTGGGCGCGTCAACAACATCGGTTTGATGGCGGAACGGCAGAACTTCATTCTTATTGGCGGCTTATTGCTGCTTGTAGGAGTGATCATGGCGGTTGCTGGCAAGCGCAGAATCGATGCATTAAATCGCTCCAGCGAGTACCGAGCATGTCCTAGCTGTGCTGAGGCAATTCGATGTGCAGCTGTGAAATGTAAACACTGCGGATCAGACGTAGATAGCGTCAACAGCAGGTTGGGGTTTAACGCCGATGCAGTGGTAGAGCCTACGGAAAAGGAGAAAAGAATGCTTTGGATCGCTCGTGGTGTTTTGTACTCAATTTTTGCAGGCTTTATCGTCTTCTCTTTACTAGGTAGGTGATGAGCCCTGATCTCCTGAAATCGGAGTTACCTTTCAGTGTTTAGGTGGGTGGTGATGTTGGTGCAAATCCGCTATGGATATTGGTCTGATGAGTTTGACGGTCTGGGGTTCCAGCGGGGGTGTCCATCTACAGATTCGCTAAATCCGATGAGAGTTGGCACGGATGAATGGCCATGAGAGCTGCTGCGAGCTTGTCTTGGCAATTTTGAGTGAGGGATATCAAACTACAAAAGCGCTTACACTGGGTCAAAGGTGTGACGAGCTGTCACTATGTTGGCCCAATAGAACGCTACAGAGCATCCTCTTTGGAAGGGAGTGTGAGGGCCAGTTTCTGCATCACTCGCTTCACTTGCATAGATGACCATGTACTTCCCCTGCTTGTGGTGATGCCCTTTCCATTTAGGCAATCCGCCACCTGTTGCAGTGTGCGACCGCCCTTACGGATACACAGGTCTATTGGATCACGCACTGATTCTTGCCACGAACTCACACGATCCTGAATGGCTTTGCTGGCCTTAGCCCGGTTGGTAGCGGTACGACCTTTTTCCAGTGCCGCAGTACGGCGTGCAATCTTCTCAACAGACTGTATGTCACCATCATCAGCACGAGCCTGTAGGGCTGCCAGAGCTTCTTTTGTACGACTGGCAATGAAGGATCGCTCCTGCTCAGCCAGTGCAGCGAACAAGTGAAGTTGGAACTTGTCGGCCTGCGGCATGGTTGCCACTTTGAAGTCCATCGTCTGATCCAACAGCCGGGCGATGTGGTGAACGGAACGGGACAACCGGTCCAACTTGGCAACTACAAGCTTTGCCTTCGCCCGTTTGCACAGGGATAAAGCCTTGGCACCTTCTGGACGCTCTTCGATTGCCAACTTACCCGACACGACATCTACGAACTCGCCGATGATGTTCCAGCCGTTCTGTAGGGCTGCACGAGTGATGTACTCACGTTGAGCTTCAAGACCCAGTCCACTTTCACCCTGCCCCTGGCTCGACACACGGCAGTAGCTCACTACGTCGATAGTATGGGTGATCATGTCTTGACTCCTGAAAATCTGTCTAGGAGTGATTTTAACATTTATTGAATGGTCGTTCTAGGTTTGTGATATTAAGTCTACGATGATTTTTCTATTGCCGAAGCTTGTGAATTCCCGCAGTAATAGCTGAGGCATTCACATCAACGGTTTCCAGTGCTGCAACGGCATTGCCGTGCGTTTCGGGCGAGCCTGTTGACCTTGCCCACAAGGCGACTTCCTCAAGCGCTGCGGCAAGCGCATGCTGGTTATGCAATAGAAGGGTTAACACATCCGCCGTGGCGATATTGGCGTGGTTATTGTCTGTCATGACCATATTCCTTGAGTCCTAGGGTGGATACAAAGATCGTAGCTCAGACGTTACAGAATGACGCAAGGTTGTATTGCGGGCGATATCGACATCTATCCATAGGGTTGACGCTAAAGACGTGCAGCGGAGGTCACAGAAGGTTTGCGACCTGTCTTTTTCTTAATTTCAACCAGATTGCATTGCCTGTGAAGATATCAGAGGGAAACGCAATCGTGCTTAACCTGAAAAAGCTGGAAGCCAGTAAAAATCAGTGTTTGCGACTTTGTTAGTATTTCATCTTGAATCGAAAGGGAATGACTGCAACCTGATAACACTCCTGATAACTGCAGGGTGCCGAGAGGTTTTGGGGTGCAGTGCCAACGTGGTAGTGTAAGTGTGGAATACCTGTTTACTACTGCTCTCTTTGCAGAATTATCACCAACTTACTTCTGTGTGAAGCACACATAAAAGAGAGCGCGTACATTGGTTTTGCAACCAGAGATAACTGATTAGAGATATTGCTACGCTCATATAAGCAGTGTACGCAGGTGAGCGACGAAGGAGTGAATGCTCTTGGGGAAAGAGGGTGATAAACCTCTCCCGTTTTTGCTTTGTCTTCTGCGAAGCAGAACATGCACTCACTGTCGCAACGACAGAGGAGTAGTTCTCTGTATAATACAGAGATCAGTATTCTTTAAGATTATAATCTTTGTTTTGATGGGTTTTCTTACCCATCTCTCTCCTGTTTTTCTATTCCACCATCGCAGGGTGTCCACCCTGAAAAGTACACACCCTGTGGACGATCTCCACAGAAATAACAGAACGCTTCACCGTTTCACGCTTCGCTATATATATCCGACGCCAAATATGACTCGCTAAGCGTGGCTTGCTTTGGCTTTCTGCTCTTCCCATTCTGCAAAAAATTGACGATCAATCTTAGCGCTTTCGCTCTCGAATTCATCAGCTCCCGACCTTGACAACGATATGAGTTTGGCCTTGAGCGCTGGATTGCGATCTAGGTACATCTCAATGCCATTAAGGGCGATGACTGCAACCTTGACCAGTCTTTGAGCATGTCGCGTGCTGACGGGCAAAATCTGGTGATTCCAGATTAGTGATTGAACACCTTTGACTGAGATTTCATCTAGCTTACAAAGCTTGCGAATATCTCCTGGGCTTACATCAAGGCGACCGTTATCGCCAATCATTGACACATAGCACGCACCCATAATGTAATCGTCAAACCATTGCGGGTCAGGATGGCGCACTAGCTTCGGATAAGCCGCGCCGTCTTCAGAAGCCTCAAATGCAACTTCTAAACTTTGGTTCATGACGCGTAGCAGGGGGGCAATTGCATTCTGTCTGCGAGGGGCAGTTCTGCCTCGAGAGCGCCGAGGTTGTTCGGATGCAGCCTTGCGTACCGTACGTACTCCGTTGGTTGAAAAATCCTTGCACTTCCGACCACAATATTTTGCTGTAACTCGCACGGCTGTGAACTCGGCACCGCATACCTGGCACGTTTTGGACAGAGGGTTGGTCGATTTAATGATTGCCTGGTGCATTTCCATTCTCCTTTTCAAATTCAATTCATAGGCATTTCCTCTCGGGTATCTGCCAGTGGGTTTGGATAAATCGTAGGCGCAAGAACCCCATGCGGCTCTTCTGATATGGGTAGTCAGAGGGTTGCATGAGGATTGCGATGGTGCTCGTGTATGCCATTGGCAGGGTGTCTTTATACGCGAATGATTCTCAATTGTCAAGCGTTTTAGGTGTGCTTGCTCGGCTTCGCTTGGTTTCTGCGTCTTTGTTAACGGTGAGCAACAACTGTGAACGAGGTCCTGTCCGTGCCGATCTCATGCCTTTCCTGTGGGCAAACAAAAGCCCCGTACAGCCTTTTAAGCTGTCGGGGCTACGGCTGGGTAGGGTTGCATCAGGAACGCTCTGTAAAGCCGTTGTGGGAGGTTTTAGCAGGTATCGCTAGCAGCGTATGTCACTGGATTACCCCGGAATAACAAGTTGGGAATATGTGTCGCTCACCTCTTTGTCGATTTCTAACAGTCGTTTGTTACGAGCGTCGTCGAGCTTCTTCTGCTCTTTCGCTTCAGCTGCCTGCAATAGTTGTTGACGTAGCAAGTCTTGATATCGAACGTGTTCAGCTTGTAAGAATTCAACATACTCAGCTTTGATTCGAATTCGAATGTCATCAATATCTTTTTGCTGGTGTAATTCGGGCTTGATCATCCAGCACGAATGATTGAGTGCTTCGTGTGTGACTGCTTGATTACGAGCCACTGTGTAACCCTCTGCTACTTTCGAAGCTACTAGCTCAAGGAAGTCGTGCGAAAGTGGTGACCGTACATGTTCCATGCTCTGCGTAGTACCCCGGTAGACATTGACCCAGCCTTGCAGCCTTACTTCAAACTCAGCATCATCCCATTTTGGTGGTACGCCGCTAATTTTAATCTTATCAGTCATTTTCATTTTTCCTTTTGTGAGTGAGTGCGATCATCGTATTTACGATGGTTTGTTTATATTGTTCTTCACTGAGCTTAGTGATGGTGTTGTTAAAGGTGGTGATTGTATTTGCATCACCTTCAACGCCATCAGCGCTCTGTACTTGTACCAAATGTTGTTTTGTTTGTTGTTGCATTGCACGTCGTCGCTCAAATGCTTTTGCGAGGCCAGCCGTAAAATAATCTAGACTACTACTACTCACTTGAATTCTCCTGGGCTTCATAAGGCGCTGACACACTGTACTCAGCTGTCAGTTTGTCGATGATGTCTGTGGCTCTCCGAGCTTCAACCTTGTCGCCAACTGCAATTGCTGAATGGTGCAGTGATAGGTAATGTTTAAGTTGAAGCACCGCCAAGTGCCTTTCGAGTAGTGGCGTATTCATCTGTTTTTTTATCCTTTTGGTTTGTTTGTATTCAAACTAGGCCGACATACGCCTGATTTGGCATATTCAACCCCTGATTTATGTGACTTACAGAGGCTTAAAAGTGGCAAGCTATAGGGTAGCCTAGGGTGGCAGATATTTAGGGTTTTAAGCCCCTTATAGAAGCACTCAGCGATAACGAGTGGTAACGATCTGCACCTTACTTTGTTTACCATTGCTTACTTGTTCTCTGAAGCTTGGACAACTGTGCATAAGCTCACCGACACTCACATGCACACCTTTGGCAATTGCCTTCTTATGTAGTTTATAAAAGTGGTTCAGTACGATGATTGAGACTTCATAAAAGCTATAGTCATTGCTTGGTGTTGGTGTTGGTGTTGTTGAGCTGGTTATCACTTTCTGAATCGCCCCGGGTTTCCTAGACACTCTCCAGGCTCGCTGCGTAACGCTTTTCAAACTCTACCGGTGACAGCTGATTGTTGAAACTGTGGCGTCGTTTTGGGTTGTAAAACATCTCGATGTAATCGAACACATCATCCCGAGCATCCTGGCGTGTAGTGTAGATTTTACGCTTGATCCGTTCCCGCTTTAGCAACTGGAAAAAGCTCTCCGCCACAGCATTGTCGTGGCAGTTACCTCGACGACTCATGCTGGCTACCAGGTTGTTAGCTTTCAAGAAGCTTCGCCAGTCTGAGCTACTGTACTGACTTCCTTGATCCGAGTGGATCATCACCTCTTGCTTCGGCTTGCGTCTCCAAACCGCCATCAGCAGTGCATCAATGGCGACGTCGCTGGTCATCTGCGACTTCATTGACCAACCAATGATCTGGCGTGAAAACAGATCGAGCACCACGGCCAAATACAGCCAGCCTTCATATGTTCGGATGTAGGTAATGTCTGTGACCCAGACTTTGTTGGGTTCTCTGACATCGAATTGGCGCTTCAGTAAGTTCGGTGAGGCAACGGCTGGTTTACCGCCATATTTCCCCGGCCTTCGTCGATACCCAGTCTGAGAACGTAGCCCTTCAAGGCGCATCAACCTAGCCACCCGGTGACGGCCACAGCTCTCTCCAACCTCTCGCAGGTCATCATGGATCTTGCGATAGCCATAAACACCACCGCTTTCCAGCCAGGAGTGTTTGATCAACCCAAGCAGTCGCTGATCGTCCTTGGCCCGCGCAGATTTTGGTTCTGATAGCCACGCGTAATAGCCGCTGGGATGAACCTTGAGTGTCAGGCAAAGGCGTCGAATCGCGTAATGACCCGCTTGCTGCTTAATAAAGGCGTACTTCAGCCGCACTCCTTGGCAAAGTACGCGGCGGCCTTTTTTAAGATGTCTCGCTCCTCCGTCACCCGTTTCAGCTCGGCACGTAGACGACGAACCTCAGCGCTCTGATCATCCTCCTCGACGCGCTGTTCCTGGGGCTTGGTGTAGCGCTTAACCCAGGCATAGAGGCTGTGCACGGACACACCCAATCGTGCAGCCACCTCCGAGACAGGAAGCTGCTTTTCGGTCACTTGCTTGACCGCCTGGATTTTGAATTCTTCGGGATAACGCTGGTTGCTCATGGCACCTCCTAATGGGCCTCATTTTAAGGCTTGGAGGTGTCTACGAAACTAGGGGCGATTCATTCTGAATGAGTTGTGCTGGCTTATGTACGACGATGTAATTCAATGTTCTATTCCTTTTGTTCGATAGGTTGATCCTTTGACTTGTGGTGAAGTATTTGGATTGATGGTGGTTAGATGTTTGTTTTTTTCTTCTTCGTGTCAGCTTTTCTGAGGTTGTTCGTGATAGTACTGATCATCACGTTTATGCAGTGGGTTGGATTTGTGTAACCAGTGCGCACCATCAATGCTTCCAACTGTTTCATAGACTCTTGATTGAGGAAGATCTTCATTGCGAGCACTCCATACTATGGACTACACGATCATGGACAAACTGACTGATCGACACACCATAAGATTCAGCAGCACTCCCGATTGCAGCAAAGTGAGTGGCACTGAACGCTAGCTTTACAGGCACCATTGGTGTTTTGTTTGCTCTCCAGCGAATTCCGCGACAGGTAGATGAGCAAGTGAGCGCGTGGCTACGAAAGCCGGTCATTGGTTTGTTGCAAGCTAGACAGAGTTTTACTTCAGGCATGGTGATACCTCCATTTGAGAGTTGGTTATAAAGAGTTAAATGTGTTGTGGTACGGACAATAAAAAACCGCAACCTGTAAAGATTGCGGCTCTAGAGTGAGGGGAGGGGATGCACCAACATCGCTGTCGAGAAACGGCTAAGAACCTAACAGACGCACCATGAGGTGTGGTGATGCGGTGTTGGTAATCTCTCTCCTAATATATACAACTATACGCGAATGATTCGTATTTGTCAATAGGTTGAGCTGATTTGTCAACCGTTTTCTTCAACTATCTTTCAGTGTCAAAGTTGAGTTGATGTCGCCTAGCAGTGAAAGGTGTCCCAATGCTTCGGCCATTGCTTTAATAGGGGTGCGACTACCGTAAACACCGAAGGTGACGGCAGAGTCTTCGTGACCAGCGACACGCTTGATCAGGGAATCTTGTACTCCTGCGTCCCTTAGGTCGTCGATCATTGTGTGACGGAAACTGTGAAAAGTTTTCTTGGGGTCGTTGATACCCATTTTGGTCCGATAACGACTAAACCATTTTGACGGTGCGTGCCCTAGTTTTCCACGAACAGGTTCCAGCTCTGGGAATAAACGATCTGAGTTTTGAGTACGCTGAATTTGCACGTATTGGAGCAGCCCGAGCTGGATCAGCGTGGGGTGGATTGGCAAGGTCCGGCGACTACTACTGTTCTTCAGCTTTTGAGATTCGTGACCATCGTCGATTCGTATGCAATCGACTCCTTGCAACGTGATGAAGTCGGCAACGTGCAATTGACAAAGCTCTTCCAATCTTGCACCGGTGAATCTTCCAAGGAGCGGCAACCAGTACCGCCAAGGATGTTTACGGGCTTCCGCCTTAAGTGCGTCCAGATCGAGCAGGGTGCTCAGATCGTGTTGCTCAAAAGACAGTCGTGCTTCTTTCGCTGATCCCGTCATCACCTTGAGTCCAATTAGTGGGTTCTCGGTGATGTACCCATTGGATTTGCACCAGTTCATAAATGCTGAAAGTTTACGCAGGCGGTTGTTCACGGTCACGGCGGTGATGGTTTTGTACGTGCCACCAGACTCGATCACTTCAGTCAACGTCTTGCCCTTGAACTGAGGCAACAGTGCAAAGTATTGAGGACAACGGCTGAGACGATCCTTCAACAGTCGAGCTTGGTGTACGTCGAAAGCTTCGGCGGGCATGTCGCCCATCAGTTCGAACAAATCTCGTAACGAGCGTTCGACTTCGTGCGTGCTGACTTCTCGCCATGTCCCCCCAGCCTTGCCTTCTTTGATGTACTTCTTCGCGAGTTCCGCGAGAGTTGGCCCACCTTTTCTGCGAAGCTTTTGAGGCTCTGTCGAGCCGCTTGGGCGCTCAGGAACTGAAGGTGTAGGGCTAGTGTCGCGCCACTGAGAACAGAGCAAACGAAGCGTCTCAAGGTCGGCTGTGGGATGTTCTGTCAGGTAATGATGGACTCGCTGGGCTAGCGAGGATGCAAGGAACGTTGCCGGTTGCCGGGTGCTGATATTCAAACTCAAGCGCAATGTGTGACAGCTCGCGAAGAGGTGCTTAGGCAGTCGCAGATTCAGATAGTAGAAAGCTCCGCGACGGATTATGTAGGCCATATGTGTGACACCGATGTGTGACAGCTGTGTGTGACAGTGCGGGCTACACCCCGATTTCTGACTGTCCGCACCGGGTGTTGGCACGGAAGATTAGAGACAACCTCAAAAGCCTGTTACCCTTACCCCATATGGCTTTCAACGATACCCGAGCATGCTTGCATGCCATCTGGTCAGGCCCGGAAGGGAGCAGCCACAGCGGGAACATTGTGTGCCGGGGTGTGGCTGGTGGGGTTGCCTCCATAACGCTCTTCTTTAGTTGTTCATCCCAATATCCAAAAAAACTGTTTGCGAACCATCTGCCCTTGAGCAGTCCATGGTGGCATTGTCGCGACGGCCAAAAACTCACGCCAGCTCGGCAGTTTATCGGTGGCATACTTCACTGCCTGGCAACCGGAGGCAGCGCAAGTGGAAAAAGTTGACGACCTCACACGAGAAAAACTGCGGGAATGGCAGATGCGGCGCTTGGAGATCAAGGACCGTATCCAGGCACACCCGGAGCAGACCCTGGCGTTGTCGAAGGTGTTGGACCTTATGGACGAGGAGCACGCCGAGATTATGAGCGGTGCGCAGTTTGTCCGTACTGCCGAGCCGAGCCCTGGGCCGAGCGTCGATCAGCCTCCACCGGTCACCGCTACCTACCAATTGCACTTGGACGTGTCCGCCCACAGCGCCGAAGACCTGCGGCGTTTGCTCGATATGGCCGTTCATGAACTGCAACGGCAGATTGAACTGGCCAGCGCCCCGGCCTCCACCGGGCCACGGCGTTACCCCGGTGGCATGGCGGGTTCTCTGGGTGGCTATCAATTCGAGGTGGGCGTCGGTCAGGATGCCTGACAGGCTTAGCCGCTGAATCCATTTGACTGACCTCATTCGGCCCCTGGCCGCGAGGATGTATGCAACCGGAACACTTCGATTTATCCAGCCCCGTTTTCCTGCCGGTTACCGACGACACCTGCAGCGCCTTGCTCGGTGCCGACGGTGCCACGCACCTGGACACCATGACAGACCCGGAGCTGGCGGCGGTGCTGGTCATTCAGAATCTGGCGCAGGCCGCGCCAGCGGACCTCAACGGTGCCGCCGCCGAGCGTGTGCTGGTCAAGTTGATCGGTTGGGCGCTGAACACGCCGACGTCCGGCACGGCGGCGTTGCTGCCCGAAGCGCGGCGGTTGTTCGATCCGCGCAAGTTGTACTTCGGCATCAATGCGCTCAAAAACCTCAACCTGCGCCTGTTACTGGCCGAAGAGGTCGCGGCGCGTGATTATCTGCTGCCCGACGGCCAGTGGGATGTGACCTACAAAGTCCGCCAGCGGCGCAGCAACGATCCCTTCAGCCAGCAGATGATCACTCCCCGGCACCGCGAGCGTTGGCTCAGCCCGGCGCAGGACAAGCTGGTGCGTACCTTTCGCGCCAATCTCAATGAAGACCTGCACGTGCAAGGCTATGCCGGTATCGGCAAGAGCCACTTGCTGGGCGCGTTGCTGGAGTGTCTGCGCCCGGAAAAAACCCTGATCCTGGCGCGCACCGGAGCCAAATTAGCCACGTTGCGCGAGCGCATGGGGCTGACGCGGGACAGCAAGGCCGGTTCGACCTTCGCCGCGTTTGCCAAAGCGCTGTTGCAGAACGGGCGGCCAACCGCAGACAAATCATCGGCCAGGTTGCCCAGTAAGCAGGCGGTGGCCCAAGCCCTGGATATCCTGGGTTGGCGCGGCCACGATGGTCAGGCGACGTTGAATGTGTGCCTCAAGGTGCTTGAGAACTACTGCGACTCCAGCCATCACAGCCTCTCGGCCCGGCACTTTCCTCACTTCAAGCACGCCTTGTCCAGCCTGGATGCCCAGGTCTTGCTGGAATACTCAAGCCGCGTGTGGACGTACCTGGAGCGCAACCCGCAGTGGGTCGTCCAGACCGAGTTCGCCACATTGTGGTTGATCAAGCGCGCCAGCCTGGAAGGCTGCGAAGTGCCGCCGCGGTTTACCCATGTGCTGATCGATGAAAGCCAGGACATCCCGGCCT
This sequence comes from Closterium sp. NIES-67, assembly GCA_027943415.1. Lineage (NCBI taxonomy): Eukaryota > Viridiplantae > Streptophyta > Zygnematophyceae > Desmidiales > Closteriaceae > Closterium > Closterium sp. NIES-67. The sequence continues at coordinate 120,305 of BQMB01001253.1, read as the reverse complement.
CGTTGCTGCAGATCATCGAGCGCGGCCGTCAGGTGCTGATCACCCTGGGCGACGAATACCAGTTGGCCACCGGCGTGATGGTGCGGCGCAAGCGTGAAGTCCGGCACACCGATATCAGCTATTCGGTGCGTTCCGGTCGCAACGTCGAGCGCCTGGTCAACCCCTTGATCAGCGTGCATTCGCAGAAGAGCAAGGTTCCGTTCGAAGGCGCGCGGGACGCCGATGTCGGCATCGAACATTACCCCCAGGGCTTCGTGCCGCCGGAAGGCTGCGTAGTGTTGACCGCGTCCCCTTGGGACACGATGAAGTGGGCGATCCAATTGCAGCAGGCCAATTGCCCGTTCGCCTTGTTCGACAGCGCGGCGCAGCGCGATCTGGAGCGTTTTATGATCAGCGCCATTGCGTTGTTCAAACCGCAGTTCTACAGCACCGAGCACACCGACAAAGGCCCCCACGCCTATTTCAGCGACCTGGCTGACTGGCAGCAAGTGCGCGAGGCCGGGCAGTTCGACGAAGCGTTCCTGTGGGTCGAGCATGAGCTGGAAAAAGGCTTCAATGTGGCCGATGTCACCCGCCTGAACCGCCTGGCCGGCGAGCCCGACAAACGCTGCCGGCTGATGCTGGCGCAAGAGGCCGGCGGCATGGAGTTCGACTGCGTGTTGCTCACCCCGGAATTGCTGAGCAACGTGAAGTTCAAGGATGCGTATGCCTTCGATCAGCGATTGTGCGAGGTGTATATCGCGATTTCACGGGCCAGGCGCCAGCTCTATCTGCCTTACGATGTGGTCGAGTGGATCGATTACCACAAGTATCAGAAGACCCGTGAGACTCATGGTTATTAAGGGATTTAGTTCGGTTGTCTCACAACTTTTGAGCGCCCCTCTGGACAACCTAAAACTGCCTTGCTAGTTTCCGCCAGCCGCATGTTTCAGAATATGACAACAGTAACGCATTGATATTGAAGTGATATCACTTCTTTAACTAACAAGGATGTCTCTGATGAAAAGCCTGCAAGGGTTGCCCCGTCTGATCAGTGCTTCGGTGGGCGCTCCCGGTAAAGCCCGCAACTTGCCCGCCGATGTGCAGTGCATCCAGTATTTATTCAATCTGATCATTCCCAAAATGGGCTTTCCCCTGCCGGAAAACGGCAAGTGCGACGGCCAGTTGGTGCAGTGCATCAGCCAGTATCAGTTTCGCCACCTCAAGTACGCCCATCCCGACGGCGTGATCGACCCCACCGGTCGTACGTTCAACAGTCTGATCGAAGAGGCCGTCAAGGTGCCGGTCAAGGCCTCTCCGACGCTGCGCATTCCAACCTTCCTGAATGCCTTCGGCAATAACCACGGCGATGCAGTGCAGGCTACGGTGAATGTGTACTTGGACCGCATGCGCGCGATGATCGAAGCGGAGCGCCGCAACCGGCAACTGATGTTGCAGCCCACTTGCGACGGTGGCATGACCCTCTCCGACACTGATTTCCAGAACGCCGCCACCCAGTTGGGCAACGGCATTTCGGTCAATATCATCAAGGCCTTCGCCACCGTGGAATCCGGCGGGCGTTCGGGGTTCGGGCCGGCCAAGTTGCCGGTGATCGCTTTCGAAGGGCACCTGTTTCGCAAGTACACCAAGCGCATCTACGACCAGGCCCACCCGCTGCTGTCTTACCCCTACGTGAAAAAGGCCGGGCCGCAGTGGCAGACCAACAACAAGGACCAGGTCAAAGCCTGGGAAACCATGGCTACTGCGTTTGCCTTGGATCAGGAAGCGGCCTTGATGTCGGCGTCCTGGGGCATGTTCCAGATCATGGGCTTCAACTTCGAATCGTGCGGTTACAAGACCGTGTTTGAATTCGCGGCCGCCTTGAAAGTGAATGCTGGCAACCAGCTCAAAGCCTTCCTGGGTTTCTGCAGCAAGAGCCCAGCGTTGATGAAAGCCATGAAGGCCAAGGATTTCACCGGCATGGCGCGTAATTACAACGGTGAGGACTACGGCAACTACGACGTCCTGATGAAGAAAGCCTACGAAAAACTTGAAGGGAAAAAATAGGATGACGCGTTTTCTGACGATGGGTGTGTTGTCGTTGTGCTTTGCAGTGCCGGCATTGGCCGCCAGCAGCGCTTTGCATTCGGGCAAGTATGAAGGCCTGATGCTGGCGGTCACGCCGCAGCAGCAGGTCGAAGGCTACTACGCCGAAGAAATGGGCGAGGGCGTCACCCGCGGCTGCACGTTTTACCTGCAGGGTAAACCGGGCGCGCTGACCACTTGGGGCCAGGAAGCTTATCCCGGCAGCATCGCAGCGTCTGGCGATGGCGTGACCCTGACCGTAGAACAAGGCCGCCAACACCCCGGCTGCCTGAACGTGTTGATGCCGGAAATCGCCACCGGCCTGGACCTGAGCCAGACCTCCAGCAAAAACTGGATCGGCCTGGTCACGGTGTCCGCCGACAAGGCTTACTTGCAGAAAACCCCGGGTGCCAAGGCCGCTAAGCGCCCGTATATCGTCAAGCGTGACGTGGTCGGTGTGCTGGCGTACAAGGACGGCTGGGCCCAGGTCGAGTTCGTCAACGCCGAAGGCCGCTCGTTCATTGGTTGGATCAGCCAGGACCAGTACAGCCGTCTGGCTGCGCCCACCGCGCAAAACTGAGCCACAAAAAAACGCCGCCGTGTGTCTGGCACACGGCGGCGTTTTTTATGGGCGGGGTTCAGCCCTTATTGCGGCTGAACAACTTGCGGATACCGGCGAGCAACGCCACCACGCCGATGACCAAAAACTTCTTCGCCGCCAGCAGGAAAATGCCGATCTTGGCGAACAACCCGGCCTTGGCGGCAATCCCACCGGCCACCAGTGCCGCTAGGCCATAGGTGGCCATTTTGTCGGTGCTGGGGTTGAAGTCGGTGTACAGGTTGCCATCGGTGAAGTTGGTGAAGGCCAGCACCTTGGGCAGCTCTTGCTTGATGGTCGGCAGGTCGGCCATGGCGGCAACGGCATTGAGTTCCAGCACGCCTTCACGGCCCAGTACGCGGATGCTGTAGTTGAGGGTGTTCTGATCGGCGTCGTCGGCTTTCAGCTCGCGGGCCCAGTACATCTTGTGGGTGGTATCGTCATAGTGCGGCGGCTCGGCCCAGCCCAGCAGATGCAGGCCGGCGTAGCCTTGTTTCTTGCGTTCCTGGTTCTCGGCCTCGTCTTCTTCCTGCATCTGCTTGAGCAGGTCGGCGTAGTCGATTTTCGCCGCGTCCTCGTCGGAAATATGCCCATCGGCCTTGTAGCTGACGATCACGCCCCAGCCACGCTCGGACAGCGGGCTAACGGCTTTGGGTACGATCATGCCCAGGGTCTTGAAGCCCGGTGGGTTGCCCCAGCCGTCGGTCAGCAGGCGTTCGGTATCGGCCGGGTCGAGGTAGTAGAACTCGTCGTTGAGTTTGAGGGTGGCGATGCCGCTGGGCAGGGTGACCGTGCCGGTTTTTTTCTTCAGCGAAGCCAGGAAATGTTCGGCGGTTTCAGCCGGTTCAGCGGCGGCGCTGGCTTCGACCGGTGCAGGTGTGGCGGCGGCGAAGGCGGGTACGACGGGCAGGCTCAGAGCAGCCGCCGCAAGCAACAAGCGGAAGTAATTCACGGTAGTCCCTTACATTTTGAATTAATTTCGCGGGAGGATAACGGAAAAACCTGCTACGGGCATCCAGATATGGCTTAGCCGAAGGTTTCGCGCAGCAAATCGGCAAAGGCATCCCGCGCCAGGTGCCGCTGCGTGTCGGTGTGCCAGAACAGCAGATTGTCCACGGCCTCAAGCTCCTCGAACCGGTACGAAGCCAACTGACTGGCCTGCTCATAACGCGCCAGAATCCCTTCCGGCGCCAACGCCACGCCGATCCCGGCGCTGACGCAGCCGATGATCGTGCCCCAGCTGGCATAGGTGGCGATGCTCGGTGTGATGTCATGAGGTTTGAGCCAGTTTTCCAGCGCGGCGCGATAGGGGCAGCCACTTGGCCACACCAACAACGTGCGCCCCGCCAGTTCCTGTGCACCGTGAATGGGCGCACTGCACGCGCTGGCGATCAGCACCAGGCGTTCGCGGTAGACCACGCTGTGTTCGAGTTTGGCCCGCCGGTTACCGGCGGCCACCAGGGCCACGTCCAGGCGATGGTGTTGCAGGTCGTCCAGCAATGGGCTCCAGGCGCCGGTCACCAGTTCCAGGCTGACTTGCGGGTAACGCCGGTGATACTCCGCCAGCAGCGGTGGCAAGCGGCCGCTGGCGCTGGATTCCACCGCGCCGATGCGCAAGGTGCCACGGGGGATGGCAGTGGCATCCACTGCGCGTTTGGACTCATCCACCAGCGCCAGGATGCGCTCGCAGTAGTCGAGAAAAATTTCACCCGCCGCACTGATCGCCAGCCCGCGTCCGGCGCGGATAAATAACGGCGTGCCCAGCTCGCTCTCCAGCTGCTTGATGCGCGTGGTGATGTTGGAGGGCACGCAATGCAGCTGCACGGCTGCCTGGGCCACGCTGCCCGTCTGCGCCACGGCGCGCACCATTTTCAGTTGGGCCAGTTCCATTGCTCAATTCCCGTGATTTCAGAAGTCAGAAACGCTTAATTGTCCTGCGCCGCGTCCGGGCCAAGACTGAAGGCCTTCTTTCGCGGTTTCCGGACGCTCTCGATGAACACACCGTCACGCCTGAAGCTTACGCTAGTCACCGCCAGCGTGATCCTCTGCTGGGCCTATTCGCCGATTGGTGTGCATCTGGGCCTGCACAGCTACAGTCCCGGCCAGCTGGCGTTGTTGCGCTTTTTGATCGCGTCGCTGTTTATGGCCGGGGTGGCGCTGGTACTGGGCATCGGCCGACCGCGCTGGCGGGACGTGCCCTGGCTGCTGGTGCTGGGGTTCTTCGGCGTGTTCCTGCACCACACAGCCCTCAACTATGGACAGCAATGGGTCACGGCGGCGGCCTCCAGTGTGTTGGCGCAGTCGGCCCCGCTGTTCAGTGTGCTGATCGCGTTTTGGGTTTTGAAGGAGCGGGTGAGTGTGTGGCGTTGGGTGTGTGTGTTGTTGGGGCTGGTCGGGGTAGGGGTGGTGATCTGCGGTGATCGGGGCATCGGCGAGATCGACCCGCGCGGCGTGCTGATCCTGCTGGCGGCGCTGTCCTGGAGTGTGTATTTCGCCCTTCAGAAACACTACGCCCATCGCTACAGCCCGCTGACCATGGCGTGCTACATGGTGTGGGCGGGCACCCTGATGCTCTGCGTGAACCTGCCGGGCCTGCCCGCGGCGGTGCTGAGGGCGCCGTTGACGGAGAACCTGGCGGTGCTGGTGCTGGGCATTTTTCCCAGCGCTCTGGCCTATCTGGCGTGGGGCTATGTGTTGAAACATGTGGAGGTCAGCCGCGCGTCGGTGGCGATGTACCTGATTCCGCCAGTGGCGATGCTGATGGCCGCCACTCTGCTGGGTGAGCAGGTGACGCCCTGGGTGGTGCTCGGTGCGCTGATCGTGCTGGCCAGCGTGGCGGCCATCAGCCTGGAGGGGCGCTGGCGCTTAGTCGTGCAGGCAGAATGCGCGCAACCGGTGGCCGTCGAAGTCCTCGGCGACGAAGGTATAGCCGAAGTCCAGATCCGTCGGTGACTGAATGATCGTGGCGCCCCGTGCCGACCACTGCGCGTGCAAGGTGTCCACGGCGGTGTTGTCCGCCAGTGACAGCCCCACTTCCGCGCCGCCGCCCGTCAGCGTGGCGGCCGGTTCCACGGTGTGGCGCGACCACAGCCCCAGCTTGACGCCGTTATCGAGTATGAACAGGGCAAAGGTCGGGTTGAGTTCAACGGGCGGCTTATCGAGCAAGCGGCTGTAGAAATTCGCGCTGGTGGCGGGGCTGTCGACATACAGCAGGAAATAATGGGCGACGGTGTGCATGCAGGTTCCTTGAGGGCAGGCGGTTAAGTCAGCCCAGTCTAAAAGGTCGCACTGTCAGTTCTTGTCAGGAGCGTGGGGCACCGATGGAATCTGGCCGGTGTACAGCTGAATGATCTTGTCGATTTCCCCTGACATTTTCATGCGCTGCAACGTATCCAGGATTTGCTGCACCGGCAAATTGGGATCGTTACGCACAATGCAGCCCAGGCTCAACTCATCGACCACGGCGACCTTATGCAGACGCCGACCAAGCGGCAGGGACTGGTTGAAGCGATCAACCGTCCATTCGTTGATGACGGCGTACTGAAAGCGTCCGGCCAGCAGTTTGTGCAGGACCTGTTCTTCGCTGCGGGCATCGTCACGGGTCAGCCGTCCGCTGGCGAACAGCGCCGCCAGGCCGATGTAGCGGTAATTGAGCACGGTGCCGATGGCCTGCGGGGGCAGGTCGCTCAGTGTGACCGGTTGTTCGTCGGTACTGACCAGGACGCTGCGCTGCGCCATCAGCGGCACGCTCCAGGCGTAGTCGCCGGGCAGGTCATCGAGCCAGGCCTGGGTGACATAACAGCGCACGTCGATGTCGCCATGGAGCAAGGCAGTGGCGATGCGCGCGCGTGCCAGCACTTGGAACCGGGCCGGTAGGCCGAGCTGTGTGGCCAGGCTCGCCATCACGTCATACAAAATGCCCTGGGTCGGCTGACCGTTCTCCACTTGCACCATCGGCATCGCCCAACTGTCGGAAATCGAAAAACGCAGCGGGGCAGGCGCCGCCAAGCTGGCCGTGGTGATCATCCATAAAGCGCCCAGGACTACGCGCATACACTCTCCAGGTTCAGGCCGTTTCGGGGGCCAGTCAGCAGAGCTTAGTCAGATTAGACGAGCGTGCCGGATGCAATTTCCCCCTTGCTCCGCTAGCATTACCGGCCTCTGCTTCCCAGTTGCGACGGTTTTCGATGAGTTATCAGGTTCTTGCACGTAAATGGCGCCCGCGCTCGTTCCGCGAAATGGTCGGCCAGACCCATGTGCTCAAGGCTCTGATCAATGCCTTGGACAGCCAACGGCTGCACCACGCCTACCTGTTCACCGGTACCCGGGGGGTGGGCAAGACCACGATCGCGCGGATCATCGCCAAGTGCCTGAACTGTGAAACCGGGATCACCTCAACGCCCTGCGGCACCTGTTCGGTATGCCGGGAAATCGACGAAGGGCGTTTCGTCGACCTGATCGAGATCGACGCCGCCAGCCGCACCAAGGTCGAAGACACCCGCGAACTGCTGGACAACGTGCAGTACGCCCGAGCCGTGGCCGCTTCAAGGTCTACCTGATCGACGAAGTGCACATGCTGTCCAGCCACTCCTTCAACGCCTTGTTGAAAACCCTGGAAGAGCCGCCGCCCTACGTCAAATTCATCCTGGCCACCACCGACCCGCAGAAACTTCCTGCAACCATTCTGTCGCGGTGCCTGCAGTTTTCCCTGAAGAACATGACTCCCGAGCGAGTGGTCGAGCATTTGACCCATGTGCTGGGTGTCGAGAACGTGCCGTTCGAAGACGACGCGCTGTGGCTGCTCGGCCGCGCGGCCGATGGCTCGATGCGTGACGCCATGAGCCTCACCGACCAGGCCATCGCCTTTGGCGAAGGCAAGGTCATGGCCGCCGATGTGCGTGCCATGTTGGGCACCCTGGATCACGGCCAGGTCTTCGACGTGCTGCACGCGTTGATCGACGGTGATGCCAAGGCGTTGTTGGAGGCCGTGCGCCATTTGTCGGAGCAAGGCCCGGACTGGAACGGCGTGCTCTCGGAAATCCTCAATGTGCTGCACCGCGTGGCCATCGCCCAGGCTCTGCCTGAAGGTGTCGACAACGGCCACGGCGACCGCGACCGGGTGCTGGCGTTGGCCCAGGCATTGCCGGCCGAAGACGTGCAGTTCTATTACCAGATGGGCCTGATCGGCCGTCGCGATTTGCCCCTGGCGCCGGATCCGCGCGGCGGTTTTGAAATGGTGCTGTTGCGCATGCTGGCGTTCCGGCCCGCCGATACGGCGGATGCGCCGAGACAGCCGCTAAAGCCAGTGGGGATCAGCCAGGCCACAGTTGATTCCGCCAAACCTGTGGCTGGCGCCGCCGTAGTCGCGCCAGTTGCCGCCGCGCCTGCGCCGGTCGCGCCTCCAGCTGAGGCGCCTGAGCCAGTAGTGGTTGCCGCGCCTGAGCCCGACCCTGTGGTCGACCTGCCGTGGAACGAACCGGCGGACGCCGAGCCCGAGCCCGAGTTGCAGCCTGCCGTGGAGCCCGTGCTGGAAACCACCGGCGAGCAACCCGAACTGACCCCGATGCCCACGCCGACGCCTGACAGCGTGGTGCCGGATGCGCCGGAGTGGGTGTCCGCGCCAGTGCCCGAGCCGACGGTCGCCCAAGTCGACGCGGCCACGCCGGGCATCGACCTCGACGACGAGCCGCCGCTGGACGAAGACTACATCGAGCCGGACATGGATTCGGCCTACAGCTACCTGGACGAATTGGCCAGCGAACACGCCGCCGAACCTGCCCCGGAGCCCGAGCCTGAACCCGCCGCAGCGCCGGCCACCGGTCTGGCTCTGCAGTGGCTGGAACTGTTCCCGAAATTGCCGATTTCCGGCATGACCGGCAGCATCGCCGCCAACTGCACACTGATCGCCGTCGACGGCGACCACTGGTCGCTGCACCTGGACCCGGCCCACAGTGCCTTGTTCAATGCAACCCAGCAGCGTCGCCTCAATGATGCCCTTAACCAGTACCATGGGCGCACGCTGACGATCAGCATCGAATTGATCAAGCCTGAGCAGGAAACCCCGGCCCAGGCCGCGACCCGCCGGCGTCTGAACCGCCAGCGTGAAGCCGAGGACGCGATCCACGCCGATCCGCTCATCCAGCAAATGATGCAGCAGTTCGGTGCGGTGGTGCGCCACGATACTATTGAACCTGTCGAAGCTCCGGTGCCCCAGGCGTCATGACACCGGGCTACTAACTTGATCCACGTACTTTTGAGGTGATTCCCATGATGAAAGGTGGCATGGCCGGCCTGATGAAGCAGGCGCAGCAGATGCAGGAAAAAATGGCCAAGATGCAGGAAGAACTGGCCAACGCCGAAGTCACCGGTAAAGCCGGTGGCGATATGGTCAGTGTGGTGATGACCGGTCGTCACGACATCAAGCGCGTGAGCATCGACCGGAGCCTGCTTGAAGGCGTCAGCGATGACGACCGTGAGGTGCTGGAAGATCTGTTCGCGGCTGCCGTGAACGACGCCGTGCGCAAGATCGAAGCCAACAGCCAGGACAAAATGTCCGGTGTGACCGCCGGCATGCAACTGCCGCCGGGCATGAAGCTGCCGTTCTGATCCACAGGCTTTAGCTAGACTCCAATGCCAGGCATCGCGCCTGGCATTTTTGTTTATGCCGATCCGATCGAACCCCGGCACGGCACCCATGGTCTGCACCCTATACCGATGAATTCGATAAGGAGCCCTCTGATGCCTCACGAACCGACACTCAACCAGCGAATCGTCCTGGTTTCGCGTCCTAAAGGCGCACCGACCCCTGAGAACTTCCGCCTGGAGCGTGTGACTTTGCCGGAGCTGGCGGACGGCCAGGTGCTGCTCAAAACCCTGTACTTGTCCCTTGACCCCTACATGCGTGGGCGGATGAGCGATGCGCCGTCCTACGCGGCACCGGTGGAAATCGACGAGGTGATGACCGGCGGCGCTGTCAGCCGGATCGAGCAGTCGCGTCATCCGAAGTTTGAAGTGGGTGATCTGGTGGTCGGTGCGACCGGCTGGCAGAGCCACAGCATTTCCGACGGCCGCAACCTGATACCGGTGCCTAAGGGGCTGGCCAGTCCTTCCATGGCGCTGGGTGTGCTGGGCATGCCCGGCATGACCGCCTACATGGGCCTGATGGACATCGGCCAGCCAAAGGCCGGCGAAACCCTGGTGGTGGCCGCGGCGTCCGGAGCGGTCGGCTCGGTGGTGGGGCAGGTGGCTAAGCTCAAGGGCCTGCGTGTGGTCGGTATTGCGGGCGGCGCGCAGAAGTGCCGCTATGTGGTGGACGAGTTGGGCTTTGATGCCTGTATCGACCATAAAAGCGAGGATTTTGCCGACGAGCTGGCCCAGGCCTGCTTCAAAGGTGTAGACATCTATTTCGAAAACGTCGGCGGCAAGGTCTTCGACGCAGTGTTGCCGCTGCTGAACGCCAAGGCACGGGTGCCGCTGTGCGGCCTGATCGCCGGCTATAACGCCCATGAGGCGCCCAGTGGTCCAGATCGTCTACCGGCCCTGCAACGGACTCTGCTGACCAAGCGCGTGCGCATCCAGGGCTTTATTGTGTTTGATGACTACGGCGACCGTCAGCCCGAGTTCCTCAGCGCCATGGCGCCGTGGGTGCGCGAGGGCAAGATCAAGTTCCGCGAAGATGTGGTCGAGGGCCTGGAGCAGGCGCCCGAAGCCTTTATCGGCCTGCTCGAAGGGCGCAACTTCGGCAAGTTGGTGGTGCGCGTCGCGCAGGATTGATCATTTGACGCTAATCCGGGGCGCGGGTATAAACCGCGTCTCGTCGTTTTGTCGGACCCATGCCCCATGAGCTTCAGCCCTCTGATTCGTCAACTGATCGACGCCCTGCGTACTTTGCCGGGTGTCGGCCAGAAAACCGCCCAGCGCATGGCGCTGCAATTGCTGGAGCGTGACCGCAGCGGCGGCACTCGCCTGGCCCAGGCCCTGAGCCAGGCCATGGAAGGCGTTGGCCACTGTCGCCAGTGCCGCACTCTCACCGAAGAAGAGCTTTGCCCGCAATGCGCGGACCCGCGCCGCGACGACACTTTGCTGTGCGTAGTGGAAGGGCCGATGGATGTGTATGCGGTGGAACAGACCGGCTATCGCGGACGCTACTTCGTGCTCAAGGGCCACCTCTCGCCGCTCGACGGCCTCGGCCCGGAGGCCATCGGCATCCCGCAACTGGTGGCGCGTATCGAGGAACAGGGCACCTTTACCGAAGTCATCCTCGCCACCAACCCCACGGTGGAAGGTGAAGCGACTGCCCATTACATCGCCCAACTGCTGACCAACAAAGGCCTGATCACTTCACGCATCGCCCACGGCGTGCCGCTGGGAGGCGAGTTGGAACTGGTGGACGGCGGCACCCTGGCGCACTCGTTCGCCGGTCGCAAACCCATCGCCCTCTAGCCAACCCGGCTGTTGTAGTGAGCAGGCTTGCCCTGCGCTGGGCTGCGAAGCAGCCCTACAACCTGGTAACCGTTTCCGCCTGACCCACCGCAGCGCCTGGAGACAGGGCCGCTTCGCGCCCCAGCGCGGGACAAGCCCGCTCACCACTGCAGCATGTGCGCCGCTCCCCGTGTAGTGAGCAGGCTCGCCCTGCGCTGGGCTGCGAAGCAGCCCTACAACCTGGCAACCGTTTCCGCCTGACACACCGCAGCGCCTGCAGACAGGACCGCTTCGCGCCCCAGCGCGGGACAAGCCCGCTCACCACTGCAAGCATGTGCGCCGCTCCCTGTGTAGTGAGCAGGCTTGCCCTGCGCTGGGCTGCGAAGCAGCCCCACAACCTGGCAACCGTTTCCGCCTGACCCACCGCAGCGCCTGGAGACAGGGCCGCTTCGCGCCCCAGCGCGGGACAAGCCCGCTCACCACTGCAAGCACGTGCGCCGCTCCCCGTGTAGTGAGCAGGCTTGCCCTGCGCTGGGCTGCGAAGCAGCCCTATAACCTGGCAACCGTTTCCGCCTGACCCACCGCAGTGTCTGGATACAGGGCCGCTTCGCCGCAACAAGTGTGTGGCGGGTTCAGTTCGGATTTCTTTGGCACCACGTTTTTTCGAATGCTTGTTAACCAAGCAAGCGCTTGGTAATTTCTCTCCACCGTTGCGTGGAGTTTGCCGATGTCTGCCTATCAGGATTACTTCGACCCCCATCACCAGCTGATCCGCGACAGCGTGCGACGCTTTGTCGAGCGCGAGATGCTGCCGGGCATCGAGCAATGGGAGGAGGCTCAAAGTTTCCCCCGCGAACTCTACGACAAGGCCGGTGCGGCGGGGATCCTTGGCATCGGGTATCCAGAATCATTGGGTGGCAGTCACGAAGGCGATTTGTTCGCCAAGGTTGCGGCCAGCGAAGAGTTGATGCGCTGCGGCTCCGGCGGCGTTGTCGCGGGGCTCGGTTCGCTGGATATCGGCTTGCCGCCGGTCGTCAAATGGGCACGGCCCGAAGTGCGCGAGCGAGTGGTGCCGCAGGTGTTGGCAGGGGCGAAGGTCATTGCTCTGGCGGTTACCGAGCCGGGTGGCGGTTCCGATGTGGCCAACCTGCACACCCGCGCCGTGCGCGACGGCGACTGTTACCGCGTCAGCGGCAGCAAAACCTTTATTACCAGCGGCGTGCGCGCCGACTTCTACACCGTGGCGGTGCGCACCGGTGGGCCGGGATTTGCCGGTATCAGCCTGCTGTTGATCGAAAAGAACACCCCTGGTTTTACCGTCGGTCCACCACTGAAGAAGATGGGCTGGTGGGCGTCGGACACGGCTGAGTTGTTCTTCGATGACTGCCCAGTGCCCGTCGGCAATCTGATCGGCGCCGAGAACATGGGGTTCGCCTGCATCATGGGCAACTTCCAAAGCGAACGCCTGGCTCTGGCATTGATGGCCAATATGACCGCGCAGATGGCCCTTGAACAGAGCCTGCAATGGGCCGCTCAGCGTGAGGCGTTCGGCAAACCCATCGGTAAATTCCAGGTGCTCAAGCATCGCTTGGCGGAAATGGCCACGGCCGTGGAAGTCTCGCGGGAGTTCACCTACCGCCAGGCAGCGAAGATGGCGGCGGGCAAAAGTGTGATCAAGGAAATTTCCATGGCCAAGAACCTGGCCACCGACACCGCCGACCGCGTCACCTACGACGCCGTGCAGATCCTCGGCGGCCAGGGCTATATGCGCGGCAATCTGGTGGAGCGGCTGTATCGCGACAACCGCATCCTGTCCATCGGCGGGGGGACTCGGGAGGTAATGAACGAAATCATCAGCAAGCAGATGGGCTTGTGATGGTCAGTGCCATTAGCGTTCAGTCAATGAAAACTGCGTCAGGCAAAACGTCGGGATGCCCATGTCTTCCAAGCGCTGCGAGCCACCCAGCTCCGGCAGGTCGATGATTGCGGCGGCTTCGAACACCTTCGCACCCATGCGCCGTACCAGGTTCGCAGCGGCTATCAGCGTACCGCCAGTGGCGATCAGGTCATCGAATATCAGCACCGAGTCGCCTTCGCACAAGCTGTCGGCGTGCACTTCCAGGAAGGCTTCGCCGTATTCTGTCTGGTAACCCTCGGCCAGCACATCGGCCGGCAGTTTGCCTTGCTTGCGAAACAGGATCAGCGGCTTGTTCAACTGATAAGCAATGATCGAACCGATCAGAAAACCACGAGCATCCATCGCGCCAATGTGGGTGAACTCGGCTTCGACGTAGCGCTGGGCAAAGCTGTCCGCCACCAGGCGCAGGGCCTTGGGCGATTGGAACAGCGGGGTGATGTCACGGAAGATCACCCCAGGCTTGGGGAAGTCGATGACAGGGCGGATCAGGGATTTGATGTCGAACGAGTCGAAGGTCATCGTCGAGGAGTCCTGGGTGCGGAAAACGGACTCGAAGTATACCTGCGACCTTGCCGATTGGCGCGGCCGCAGGTGTCTGCATCAACCTTCTATGGAGCCACCGGCCAGCGCGCACAGCTGGATCGGGTCGAGGATATGCACTTCCTTGCCTTCGGCGGCGAGCAGTTCGTTCTGCTGGAAACGGGTGAATACGCGGGACACGGTTTCCACCGCCAGCCCCAGATAGTTGCCGATTTCGTTGCGCGACATGCTCAAGCGGAACTGGTTGGCCGAGAACCCACGGGCGCGGAAACGGGCAGAGAGGTTAACCAGGAAGGTGGCGATGCGCTCGTCGGCGGTTTTCTTCGACAGCAGCAGCATCATTTGTTGATCGTCGCGGATCTCGCGGCTCATCACACGCATCAATTGGCGGCGCAGTTGCGGCAATTGCAGCGCCAGCTCATCCAGGCGTTCGAAGGGGATCTCGCACACCGAGGTCGTCTCCAGCGCCTGGGCCGATACCGGGTGAATCTCGGTGTCCATGCCCGATAACCCCACCAGTTCACTCGGCAGATGGAAACCGGTGATTTGTTCCTCGCCGCCGTCGCTCAGGCTGAATGTCTTCAACGCGCCGGAGCGTACTGCATAGACGGAATCGAACTTGTCGCCCTGGCGAAACAGAAACTCGCCTTTCTTCAGCGGGCGACCGCGTTTAACGATGTCGTCCAGCGCATCCATGTCTTCCAGATTCAGCGAAAGTGGCAGGCAGAGGGGGGCCAGGCTGCAATCCTTGCAATGGGCCTGGTTATGAGCGCGCAGCTTGACTGGCTCGGACATTACTAAAATCCTTGTGGGGAATCACACATAATGCGTAAGGGTAACGCACTGTGGGCAGTCAGGCCAGCCTGTACAAAAAAGCACCAATAGTATAGAGGTTAACGCAAGCCCGGCCCTCACCGCGCCGGGGCTTGCCCTTCAGATCACCCGCGAAAACCGCTGCCGGTTCTGGTGCTCCAAGTACGCATCGAACACCATGCACACCGAACGCACCAGCAGTCGGCCGGCCGGCAGCACGCGAATGCCGTGTTCGTCGAGGGCGATCAGACCATCCGTGGCCATCGCCTCCAGTTGCGGCCAGAGATCGGCGAAATACCCGCGAAAATCAATATTGAAAGCCTGCTCTACAGGTTCGAAAGCCAGGCTGAAATTGCAGATCAGTTGCTGAATCACTTCACGCCGCAAACGATCGTCCGTGGTGCAGACCAGGCCACGGCTGGTGGCCAGTTGCGCGCCAGCCAAGGTGTTCTGGTAGGTATTCAGGTCACTGCTGTTCTGACAATACAGATCGCCGATCTGGCTGATGGCCGACACGCCAAGCCCGATCAGATCGCAATGACCATGGGTGGTGTAACCCTGGAAGTTGCGTTGCAGCCGGCCCTCTTCCTGGGCGATGGCCAGCTCGTCGTCGGGCAGGGCGAAGTGGTCCATGCCGATGTAGCGATAGCCGGCCTGGGTCAGTTGTTCGATGGTGGTTTGCAGCATCAACAGTTTTTGCGCCGGGGAGGGCAGTTCGTCGCTGTTGATGCGGCGTTGCGGCATGAAACGTTCCGGCAGGTGCGCATAGTTGAACACCGACAGGCGGTCCGGCTGCAGCTTGATGACTTCCTCCACGGTGCGCGCGAAGTTGATCGGCGTCTGTTTAGGCAAGCCGTAGATCAGGTCGATGTTGATCGAACGAAATTGCAGGGTGCGCGCCGCGTCGATCACCGCGCGGGTTTCTTCCAGACTTTGCAGACGGTTCACTGCGCGCTGGACCTCGGGATCGAGGTCTTGCACGCCGATGCTCACGCGGTTAAAGCCCAGCTCGCGCAGCAGGCCCATGGTGGCCCAGTCGGCTTCGCGCGGGTCGATCTCGATGCCATAGTCGCCGGAGTCATCGTCTAGCAGGTTGAAGTGCTGGCGCAGGCAGGTCATGACCTGGCGCAGTTCGTCGTGGCTGAGAAAGGTCGGAGTGCCGCCGCCGAAGTGCAGTTGCTCCACCGGCTGCTTGGGGTCCAGGTGGCAAGCCACCAGTTGGATCTCTTGCTCCAGGCGTTGCAGGTAGGCGTGGGCGCGGCCTCGGTCCTTGGTGATGACCTTGTTGCAGGCGCAGTAGTAGCAAATGTTCGCGCAGAACGGCACATGCACGTACAGCGACAGCGGCCGTGTGGCCTTGCGGCTGTCACGCAGGGCGTGGAGCAAGTCGAATGTGCCGACTTGGCTGTCGAATTGCACGGCGGTCGGGTAGGACGTGTAGCGCGGCCCTGCCAGGTCGTAGCGGTTAATCAGATCGGTGTCCCAACGAATGGCGTCGAGCATGCGGGCGTCCCCCGGATAGGCTAGTGGGCCGAGTCTAGGGGTTGGCCGTAGGGGGCGCCTTGATTTGCGTCAACGGGGAGCGGCGCTATGCCACACGGCGTTTCAATGCCCCATCAACCAGTGCTGATGCGGGCCGGGCAGGGTCCAGATACCGAAGAGCACCACCAGCACACCGCCGGCCATGCGCACGCTGCGCTTGCGCAGTAAGGCAGTGACGCGTTCCGCCGCCAGCCCGGTGGCCAGCAACACCGGCCAGGTGCCCAGGCCGAACGCCAGCATCAGCAAACCACTGTCCAGCGCATTGCCTTGGCTGGCGGCCCAGAGCAGGGTGCTGTAGACCAACCCGCACGGCAACCAGCCCCACAGCGCGCCCAGCAACAACGCGCGGGGCAGGCTGGACACCGGCAGCAAACGGTTGGCAATCGGCTGGATATGCCGCCACAGGCCGCGCCCGAGGCGTTCGATACGGGTCAGACCGCTCCACCAGCCGGCCAGGTACAGGCCATGCTGATCAGCAGCAGACCGGCCAACACCCGCAGAGTCATGGCCGCCGGGCTATTGGCCACGGCCCCAGCCGGCCATGCCGATCAACAACCCGGCGCAGGCGTAGCTGAGGATGCGCCCCAGGTTGTACGCCAGCAGCAGACGGAACCGACGGCTGCGCTGCTCTTGAGGGATGGCCAGGGTCAGCGCGCCCATCAGCCCGCCGCACATGCCCAGGCAATGGCCGCCACCGAGCAGGCCGAGGATCAGCGCGGAAACCAGTAACGGCGCCAGTTCAAGCATGGGGTGGTTCTTGGGGCTTGGGCGGTTGCTCGGGGCTGTTGGCTTCTTCGACGCCGGCCAAGTGGTTGGGGTCCTGGTCATCGAACAGCACGCTGTGGGCCGGGCCGTCGAGGTCGTCGTACTGGCCGCTGTCCACGGCCCAGAAGAAGATGTAGATGGCGACGCCCACTAATAGCAGCGCCGCCGGAATCATCACGTATAAAGCTGGCATCTGCACTCCATGCCCGCGCGGCTCAAGCCGGCAGCGGGCGGGTTACTTGAGGGGCGCTGGCGGCCGGCGCGCTCGGCAGGCGAGTCAGGCGCAGGGCGTTGAGCACCACGGTCAACGAACTGAGGGACATGCCCACCGCCGCCCAAATGGGCGTGATCCAGCCGAGGGCGGCGAACGGCAGCATAAGGCCATTGTATAGCCCCGCCCACACCAGGTTTTCAATGATCACCCGTCGGGTGCGCCGCGCCAGGCTGAAGGCCTGCACCAGCGCATCCAAGCGGTTGGACAGCAGCACCGCGTCGGCGCTGGTCTTGGCCAGGTCGGTGGCCGAGCCCATGGCCACACTGATATCCGCGGCGGCGAGCACCGGCACATCGTTGACTCCATCGCCGAGCATCAACACCCTGCGGCCTTCCTGGTGCAGGCGTTGCAACACTTGCAGTTTGTCGTCGGGACGCAGGCCGCCGTGGGCCTCGTCGATGCCCAGCTCAAGCGCGACGCTGGCGACCATCGGCGAACTGTCCCCCGAGAGCAGCAGGGTGCGCCAGCCGCGTGCCTGGCAGGCTTGCAGCAAGGCCGGTGCGTCGCTGCGCAGGCGGTCGTCGAGCACGAACCAGGCGAGCGGGCCCTGGCGGTCACCCAGCAGCAGCCATTGTCCGGCTTCGTCGGGTGAGGCGGGCAAGGCGCAGCCGCTGAGTTCACACACGAACCCCGGCTGGCCGATGCGCAGCAGGCGCTCGCCCACGCGACCCTCCAGGCCGAGGCCGGGGGTGCTCAGCACTTCATCGGCAGCCAGCGGCGCACGCCCGAAAGCACGGGCAATCGGGTGCTCTGAACGGTTTTCCAGGGCGGCGGCCAGGCCCAGGCAGGCATCGCTGTCCAACGGGCCCAAGGGGCGAATCGCTCGCAGCGCCAGGCGGCCTTCGGTGAGGGTGCCGGTCTTGTCGAAAATCACCGTGTCGATTTGGTTAAGACCCTCCAGCACATGGCCGCGGGTCAGCAGCAAACCGAGTTTGTGCAGGGTGCCGGTGGCGGCGGTGAGGGCGGTGGGTGTGGCCAGCGACAAGGCGCACGGGCAGGTCGCCACCAGCATCGCCAGTACGATCCAGAACGCCCGCGACGCGTCCAACTGCCACCACCACAGGCCGATCAGCGCGGCGGCGAGCAGCGAGCCCAGCAGGAACCATTGCGCGGCACGGTCGGCGATCTGGGCCAGCCGCGGTTTCTCGGCCTGGGCCCGTTCCAGCAAGCGCACGATGGCGGACAGGCGGGTGTCGTGGCCCAGGGCGCGTACTTCAACGGTCAGCGCGCCTTCCACATTGAGGGTGCCGGCGGTGACGCTATCGCCCGCCTGGCGCGCTTGCGGCAGGTACTCGCCGGTCAGTAGTGACTCGTCGATGCTGGACTGACCGTCGAGGATCACTCCGTCCGCCGGCAGCACCGCGCCTGGGTGTACGCGCACGCGATCGCCCACGGCCAGTTCGCTGAGCAGGATGCGCTCGCTCTGCCCGTCGCTTTGCACGCGCAGGCACGAGGCCGGCAGCAGGTTGACCAGTTGCGCAGTGGCGGCGGCGGTGCGTTCGCGGGCGCGGCGTTCCAGATAGCGCCCGGCCAGCAGGAACAGCGCGAACATGCCCACTGCATCGAAATACAGCTCGCCCACGCCACTGATGGCGGTCCAGATGCCCGCCAGGTAGGCGCCGCCAATCGCCAGGGACACCGACACATCCATGGTCAGATGGCGGGTGCGCAGGTCGCGCAACGCGCCTTTGAAAAACGGCGCGCAGCTGTAGAACACGATGGGGGTGGTCAGAAACATCGCTACCCAGCGCAGGATGACGTGCAGCTCTGGGCTCAGGTCGATATTGAATTCCGGCCAAGTGGCCATGGTTGCCATCATCGCCTGGAACCACAGCAACCCGGCCACGCCCAGTTGGCGCAGGGCCAGACGGTTTTCACTGGCCAATTGCTCAGCGGCGCGGTCCGCCTGATACGGGTGGGCGGCATAGCCGATATGGCGCAGTTCGCTGAGCACCTGGCTCAACGGCAGTTGCCCATCGGCCCAGCGGACCTGCAAGCGATGGTTGGACAGGTTCAGCCGTGCCTCGGCCACGGCGGGCAGGCTGCGCAGGTGTTTTTCGATCAGCCAGCCACACGCCGCGCAACTGATGCCTTCCATCAGCAGGGTGGTTTCGGCCAGTTCGCCGTCATGGCGCACAAAGGGTTTTTGCACGTCGGCGCGGTCATACAGCGCCAGCTCCTCCACCAGTTGTACCGGCAGCGCTTCGGGGTTGGCCGAGGCTTCGCTGCGATGCTGGTAATAGCTTTCCAGGCCCCCGGCCACAATCGCTTCGGCCACCGCCTGGCAACCTGGGCAGCAGAGTTCACGGCGCTCGCCGAGGATCTGAGCGGTGAACCGGCTGCCGGGCGGCACGGGCAGGGCGCAGTGGTAGCAGGGAAGCGGGGTGGTCATGGCTTGGAATCTTTAGGGGCTGGTAGGGCCTCGTCGCGGGCCAGCCCGACTCTCGCAGGGAGGGGCGGGGCCGCGACGTGCGAAGCGCAGAGTGTTTACTTCTTCAGGTCTTCGGCGCCCTGCAAGGGCTCATCTCCCAGCAGTAAGTCTTTGTCGTGGCTGACTTCTTCTTCCTCGAACAGGCGCCAGGTCTTGTCGCCTTCCACACCCAAAAGCTCCACGAAACGGCGGCCTTCGACTTTATCGGTCACCTGACCCAGGTAGCGGCCCGGCTCGCTGTCGCTGCGGGTCAGGTTGATCTTGCGGTCTTTCTCCGGCTGGGTCGGTGAAATCAGGTTCAGTTGCAGGGTGTTGGGGTTGCTGTAGCCGGTGAGGTTCAGCTCGACCTCGCCGGTCAGTTCGTCCAGGTGCAGCTTGGCGCGCAACTGCAGGGTCTGGGCCAGGCGTTCACGATCCAGGGAGCGGTTGATGCCTTTGCCGGCCTCGTAGTAGTTGTCGTTGACCAGGTTGTCCGGGTTGTTCACCGCGATCGTCACCATGGACAAGGTCAAGGCCACCGAGCAGGCGAGGATACCGATGATGATCCAAGGCCAGAGGTGCTTGTACCAAGGGCTTGCGGCAGTGGCTACGGGCATTGTTCGGCTCTCTGTTTAACAACGTTGGGTTAACGGACCTGAGGGCCGATGAATCGGCTCTTGGCTTCGACGTGAATGCTCGGGTCATCGGCATCCTTGAGGATGAACGTCACCTCGTTGGTGCTCGATGGCACTTGTTCCGGCGCACTCGACAGTTCCACCGGCATGCTCACGATATCGCCGGCGGACACCTTGATCTCGCGGCGGCCCTGCAACTTGAGATCCGGCAGGCCGGCGGCATCGAGCACGTAGGTGTGGTCGCGCTGGTCCTTGTTCATGATCTTCAGGCTGTAGACGTTTTCGATGCGGCCTTCGGCGTTTTCGCGGAACAGCACGCGGTCTTTGCTGACGTCGAAGCCCACCAGCGAACGCATGAAAAACGCGGTGACCAACAGGCTGATCATCGCCAGCAATACCAACGCATAGCCGATCAGACGTGGACGCAGCTTGTGGGTTTTCTGGCCGGACAGGTTGTGCTCGGTGGTGTAGCTGATCAGGCCGCGTGGGTACTCCATCTTATCCATGATGTTGTCGCAGGCATCGATGCACGCCGCGCAGCCGATGCACTCGATCTGCAGGCCGTCTCGGATGTCGATGCCGGTCGGGCATACCTGTACGCACATGGTGCAGTCGATGCAGTCGCCCAGGCCCTGGGCCTTGTAGTCGGCGCCTTTTTTACGTGGCCCGCGCAGTTCGCCACGGCGTGGGTCGTAGGAGACGATCAGGGTGTCCTTGTCGAACATCACGCTCTGGAAACGCGCATAAGGGCACATGTAGATGCACACCTGTTCGCGCAGCCAACCGGCGTTGCCATAGGTGGCAAGGGTGAAGAAACCGACCCAGAAATACGACCAGCCATCGGCCTGGCCGGTGAAGAAGTCGAAGACCAGTTCGCGGATCGGCGAGAAGTAACCGACGAAGGTCATGCCGGTGACGAAACCGATGATCAGCCACAGGCTGTGCTTGCTGAACTTGCGCAGGAATTTGTTTGCGCTCATCGGCGCTTTGTCCAGCTTGATGCGTTGGTTGCGGTCGCCTTCGGTGACCTTTTCGCACCACATGAAGATCCACGTCCACACGCTTTGCGGGCAGGTATAGCCGCACCACACGCGCCCGGCGTACACCGTGATAAAGAACAGGCCGAACGCGGCGACGATCAGGATGCCAGACAGCAGAATGAAGTCCTGAGGCCAGAAGGTTGCGCCGAAAATAAAGAACTTACGTTCCGGCAAATTCCACCACACGGCCTGGTGACCGCCCCAGTTCAGCCACACCGTGCCGAAGTAGAGCAGGAACAGCGCGGCACCGCCGAGCATGCGCAGATTGCGGAACAGGCCAGTGAAGGCACGGGTGTAGATCTTCTCGCGCGCGGCGTAGAGATCGACCGTCTGGCTTGAATGTTTGGCAGGCGGGGTAACGTCATGTACCGGTATTTGGTCGCTCATCATTGCATCCCACGGCGGTGGAGATTTGCCTCGGCCAGTACGTGCCAACCGGGGTCAAATTAAGGATGTTGCAGTAGCGTAATGATACGCCCCGATGGTACGCCAAGGGTGCGACCTTTGGTCGCGTTGGGGGAAATCAATTGATGGTGTACGTGATCTGGATCAATTGACTTGGGAAGTATGGACGGTTTTGCCGGTTCGACCTTCAAAAATGCCAGAGATCCAATGTGAGAAGGGCTGGCCCCGATAGCAGAGTGTCAGTCAATAAAGGCATGACTGGCCCACTGCTATCGGGGGCCAGCCCCCTCTCACATGGGTTGTTTCTGTGTTGCTAAATAACGATCAGTCTCACTGCTCCTCGGCCTTTTTGTCTGCATGAGACAAGCTGTACACATACGCCGCGAGCAAGTGCACCTTGTCGTTGCCTTGCAATTGTTCCTGCGCAGGCATCTGGCCCTGACGGCCGTAGCGGATGGTCTGCTGCAACTGAGCGAAGCTCGAACCGTAGATGAACGCGCCGGGGTGGGTCAGGTCGGGGGCGCCCATGGCGGGGGTGCCTTTGCCGGCGGGACCGTGGCAGGCCACGCAGTTGGCGGCGAAGAGTTTTTCGCCGTTGGCCACGTCGGCCTTGGCCCCTTCAGGCAACTTGCGACCATCGAGCTTGGTCACCACAAAACCGGCCACATCGGCCACGCCTTGTTCGCCAATCACTTCGGCCCAGCCTGGCATCACCGCGTGGCGGCCTTTGAGGATGGTTTCCTTGATGGTGTTAGGTTCGCCGCCCCAGCGCCAGTCGGCGTCGGTCAGGTTGGGGAAACCATAGGCGCCCTTGGCGTCGGAGCCGTGGCACACCGAGCAGTTGGAGGCGAACAGGCGGCCGCCCATTTTCAGCGCTTGCGGATCCTTGGCGACTTCTTCGATCGGCATCGAGGCGAATTTGGCGAAGATCGGCCCGAACTTGGCGTCCGAGCGGGCCATTTCCTTCTCCCATTCGTGCACGCCGGTCCAGCCGGTCTGACCGTTGGCGAAGGGGGTTTGCTTGTCGTTGTCGAGGTAGTTATAGCCCGGCAGCAGACCCTTCCAGTTGCCCAGGCCCGGGTACAGCACCAGGTAACCAAGGGCAAACACGATGGTGCCGACGAACAGCATGAACCACCACTTGGGCAGCGGGTTGTCGTACTCCTCGATGCCGTCGAACGAGTGGCCGACGGTTTCGTCGGTTTGCTCGGCGCGCTGGCCCTTGCGGGTCGACAGCAGCAGCCAGGTCAGGGCGAAGATGGTACCCAGACTGAGGACTGTGACGTACAGACTCCAGAACGTAGTCATTCTTTGTTACTCCTAGAAGCTTGCTCGACGTGCTTGATGGCTTCGGGGTCATCCGCAAAGGGCAGCATGGTTGCGTCGTCAAACTCCGACTTGCGCTTGGGGCTGAACACCCACAGCGCCAGGCCGACAAAGGCCACCATCACCACAACGGTGCCCAGGCCACGAATCATCCCGATATCCATGAAGAATCACCGTTTGCTTTTGATGATGGTGCCCAGGCCCTGCAGGTAGGCCACCAATGCGTCCATTTCGGTCTTGCCCTTCACGGCAGCCGCGGCACCGGCGATGTCTTCGTCGGTGTAGGGCACGCCCAGGGTGCGCAAGACTTCCATCTTCTTCGCGGTGTCCTTGCCGTCGAGCTTGTTTTCCACGAGGAACGGGTACGCCGGCATTTTCGACTCGGGCACGACGTTGCGCGGGTTGTACAGGTGGGCACGTTGCCAGTCATCGGAGTAACGCCCGCCCACGCGCGCCAGGTCCGGGCCGGTGCGCTTGGAACCCCACAGGAACGGGTGGTCCCACACGCTTTCGCCGGCGACCGAGTAGTGGCCGTAGCGTTCGGTTTCGGCGCGGAACGGGCGGATCATCTGCGAGTGGCAGCCCACGCAGCCGTTGGCGATGTAGACGTCGCGGCCTTCCAGTTCAAGGGCGGTGCGCGGCTTCATGCCTTCGACCGGCTTGTTGGTCACGTCCTGGAAGAACAGCGGCACGATTTGGGTCAAGCCGCCGATGCTCACGGCGATGACCATGAAGAAGGCCAGCAGGCCGATATTCTTCTCGACTACTTCATGCTTCATCAGTGGGCTCCCACAACGGCGATCTTGGCGGCGGCTTCAGCTTCTACGGGGTCCGAGGCCCGCACGGTGCGGAACACGTTGTAGGCCATGAACAGCATGCCGGCGGCAAAGAACGCACCGCCCAGGGCACGAACGATGTAGCCCGGGTGGCTGGCTTGCAGCGCTTCGACGAAGGAGTAGGTGAGGGTGCCGTCATCGTTGATCGCACGCCACATCAGGCCCTGGGTGATGCCGTTGACCCACATCGAAGCGATGTAGAGCACGGTGCCGATGGTAGCCAGCCAGAAGTGCGTGTTGATCAGCCCGACGCTGTGCATCTGCGCGCGGCCGAACAGTTTGGGGATCATGTGGTACAGCGCGCCGATGGAGATCATCGCCACCCAACCGAGGGCGCCAGCGTGAACGTGGCCGATGGTCCAGTCGGTGTAGTGGGAGAGCGAGTTGACGGTCTTGATCGCCATCATCGGACCTTCGAAGGTCGACATGCCGTAGAACGCCAGGGACACCACCAGGAAGCGCAGGATCGGGTCGGTGCGCAATTTATGCCAGGCGCCCGAGAGGGTCATCATGCCGTTGATCATGCCGCCCCAGCTTGGCGCCAGCAGGATGATCGACATCGCCATGCCCAGGGATTGCGCCCAGTCCGGCAGCGCGGTGTAGTGCAGGTGGTGCGGACCGGCCCAGATATACAGGGTGATCAGCGCCCAGAAGTGCACGATGGACAGGCGATAGGAGTAGATAGGGCGTTCGGCCTGTTTCGGCACGAAGTAGTACATCATCCCCAGGAAGCCGGTGGTGAGGAAAAAGCCTACGGCGTTATGCCCGTACCACCACTGGATCATTGCATCCGTCGCGCCCGAGTAAGCTGAATAGGACTTGAACAGGCTGACCGGCAACGACGCGTGGTTGACGATGTGCAGCATCGCCGTCACCAGGATGAACGCGCCGTAGAACCAGTTGCCCACATAGATGTGCTTGGTCTTGCGCTTGATGATGGTGCCGAAGAACACCGCAGCGTAGGTCACCCAGACCACGGCCAGCAAAATGGCGATGGGCCATTCCAGCTCGGCGTATTCCTTGGTGGTGGTGTAACCCAACGGCAGGGTGACGATGGCGCCGATGATGACCGCTTGCCAACCCCAGAAGGTGAAAGCGGCGAGGCCATCGGAGATCAGTCGCGTCTGGCAGGTTCGCTGCACGACATAGTAGGAGGTGGCAAACAATGCACATCCGCCGAAGGCGAAAATCACCAGGTTGGTGTGCAGCGGGCGCAGGCGACCGAAGGTCGTCCAGGGCAGGTCGAAATTCAATTCCGGCCAGACCAGTTGCGAGGCGATGAAGACCCCGAGCCCCATGCCAAGGATCCCCCAGACCACCGTCATGATGGCGAACTGGCGGACTACCTTATAGTTATAAGCAGTCGGACTGATTGCTGTGCTCATTCTAAGGTTCCACGGTTTAGGTTTTTTTATAGGTAAAAATCGGCCGCAAGTATGTAGAAAGCGAGGGGTCATTGCAACGCAATGACTGACCTGTATCAATGCGTTCCACGCCAGATTCTGCGCCCTTTCCATGTTTGGCGTAAGGACAAAATCCGAAATGGAAAGCTGATCGAGTGGACAGGAAATTTTGCAGGTCGCAACGTGACTCGTCGCGTACACCAGGATCGGTCCACTGTGCAAGCAAGCGTAGACCCGAATGGGAGGAGGGGAAAGGTTTGCTTTAGACGGGTGCGACACTTGGTCGCGTAGGGCGGTCGGTGTGGGAGCGAGCAAGCCCGCTCCTACAGACGAAGCAGCGGCCGCCCCGGGCGGGGCGGCCTTGTGTGGTTATTGCGCTTGGCTTTCTGGCTTTGCGCCATCAGCGTTGTGGGACAGGCTGTACACGTAAGCCGCCAGTAGGTGCACTTTGTCATTGCCTTGCAGGGCTTCCTGTGCTGGCATCTGGCCTTGACGGCCGTGACGGATGGTCTGCTGCAATTGCGCCAGGCCGGTGCCGTAGATGAAACCGGCGGGTTCGGTCAGGTTAGGCGCGCCCATGGCTTCCACACCGTGGCCTTGCGGGCCGTGGCAGGCAACGCAAGTGGTGTTGAAGGTGGCTTGGCCAGCGGCCAGATCGGCGGTGCTATCGGCCGGCAGCGGCAACTTGGCCAGGTCGTGGCGCACATAGGCCGCGACGTTTTTCACGCCGTCTTCGCCCAGTACTTCACCCCAGGCCGGCATCGCCGCGTGGCGACCGTTCATGATGGTGGTCTTGATCGCCTCGGCAGAGCCGCCCCAGCGCCACAGGTTGTCGGCCAGGTTTGGGAAGCCGTACGCGCCCTTGGCATCCGAGCCGTGGCACACCGCGCAGTTGGAGGCGAACAGGCGGCCACCCATTTTCAGCGCTTGTGGGTCTTTGGCTACTTCTTCCACGGGCATGGCCGCGAATTTGGCGTAGATCGGCCCAAATTTCGCATCGGCCTTGGCCATTTCCTTTTCCCATTCCTTGGCCTGGGTCCAACCGCCTTCATAGCCCGGCAGCACGCCTTTCCAGTTGCCCAGGCCCGGATAGAGGATCAGGTAGCCGACCGCGAACACCAAGGTGCCGACGAACAGCATGAACCACCACTGGGGCAAGGGGTTGTCGTATTCCTCGATGCCATCGAAGGCGTGGCCCATGGTCTGGTCGACACTGCCTTTGGTCTCGCCCTTGCGGGTGGAGATCAACAGCCAGTCAGCCCGATCAGGCTGCCGATGGTCAGTACGCAGATCCATGTACTCCAAAATAGGGTCATGGCCGAGTGCTCCTTATTGCAGGCTCTTCTTGAGCGTCGGATGGGGGGGCGGTGGGCTCGTCGGCGAACGGCAGCAGGCGCGCCTGCTCGAATTCCGCATTGCGCCGATTGTTGAACACCCACAGCGACAAGCCGATAAAGGCGATGGCGACCACCAGCGTGCCGAGGCCGCGGATGGTGCCCGCATCGAATTCAAATCCCATGGCTCACCTCTTGCTCTTGATGGCAGTGCCGAGCACTTGCAGGTACGAGACCAGCGCGTCCATCTCGGTTTTGCCCTTGAGGCTGGCCACGGCGCCCTTGATGTCGCCGTCGGTGTACGGCACGCCGAGGGTGCGCATTACGTTCAACTTGGTCTCGGTGTGGCTGCTGTCGACCGGCGCCGTGACGAGCCACGGGTAGGCCGGCATTTTCGACTCAGGCACCACGTTGCGCGGGTTGTACAAGTGCGCACGGTGCCAGTCGTCGGAGTAACGTGCGCCGACGCGCGCCAGGTCCGGGCCGGTGCGCTTGGAGCCCCACAGGAACGGGTGGTCCCACACGCTTTCGCCGGCGACCGAGTAGTGGCCGTAGCGTTCGGTTTCGGCGCGGAACGGGCGGATCATCTGCGAGTGGCATTGCACGCAGCCTTCGCGGATGTAGATGTCGCGGCCTTCCAGTTGCAGCGCGGTGTAGGGCTTCATGCCTTCGACCGGCTTGTTGGTCACGTCCTGGAAGAACAGCGGGACGATCTGGGTCAGGCCGCCGATGCTCACGGCGAGCACCATCAGCAGCATCATCAGGCCGACGTTCTTTTCAATCGTTTCGTGTTTCATCACTGACTCCTCAGGCCATCTGCGCGACAGGGGCGGCTTCGACAGGTTGTGCCGAGCGCACGGTGCGCCATGTGTTGTAAGCCATCAGCAACATGCCGCTGAGGAACACCGCGCCGCCCACCAGCCGCACGATGAAGCCTGGGTGGCTGGCCACCAGGGTCTCGACGAAGGAGTAGGTCAAGGTGCCGTCGTCGTTGATCGCACGCCACATCAGGCCTTGGGCAATGCCGTTGACCCACATCGAGGCGATGTAGAGCACGGTGCCGATGGTGGCCAGCCAGAAGTGCGCGTTGATCAGGCCAAGGCTGTACATCTGCTCGCGGCCGAAGACTTTCGGGATCATGTGATACAGCGCGCCGATGGAGATCATCGCCACCCAACCGAGAGCGCCGGCGTGTACGTGGCCGATGGTCCAGTCGGTGTAGTGGGATAGCGAGTTGACGGTCTTGATCGCCATCATCGGACCTTCGAAGGTCGACATGCCGTAGAACGCCAGGGACACCACCAGGAAGCGCAGGATCGGGTCGCTGCGCAATTTATGCCAGGCGCCCGAGAGGGTCATCATGCCGTTGATCATGCCGCCCCAGCTTGGCGCCAGCAGAACCAGCGACATCACCATGCCCAGGGACTGTGCCCAGTCCGGCAGTGCGGTGTAGTGCAGGTGGTGCGGACCGGCCCAGATATACAGGGTGATCAGCGCCCAGAAGTGCACGATGGACAGGCGATAGGAGTACACCGGACGCTCGGCTTGCTTGGGCACGAAGTAATACATCATGCCGAGGAAACCGGCGGTGAGGAAAAAGCCTACCGCGTTGTGCCCATACCACCACTGCACCATGGCATCCGTCGCACCGCCGTACAGCGAGTAGGACTTGGTCAGGCTGACTGGGATTTCCAGGTTGTTGACGATATGCAGGATGGCCACGGTGATGATGAACGCACCGAAGAACCAGTTACCGACGTAGATGTGCTTGGTGTTGCGCTTGGCCACGGTGCCGAAGAACACAATGGCGTAGGCCACCCAGACGATGGTGATCAAGATGTCGATCGGCCATTCCAGCTCGGCGTATTCCTTGGAGCTGGTGTAGCCCAGCGGCAAGGTGATTGCGGCGAGCAGGATCACCAGCTGCCAGCCCCAGAAGCAGAACGCGGCGAGTTTCGGCGCGAACAGCTGGGTCTGGCAGGTGCGCTGCACCGAGTAGAAGGAGCTGGCGAATAGCGCACAGCCACCGAACGCGAAGATCACCGCGTTGGTATGCAATGGGCGTAAACGGCCAAAGCTGGTCCAGGGCAAATCGAAGTTGAGCGCGGGCCAAACCAATTGGGCGGCGAGAAAAACCCCGAGCCCCATGCCGACGATGCCCCACACCACCGTCATAATGGCGAATTGGCGGACCACCTTGTAGTTATAGGCGGTACTTAATGTAGTGTTCATGGTTCCCCATCCACGGTTCAACCCAAGCCGAGCGGCACTTGGGCTGGAGTTATAGGCAGACTAAATAGCGAGGCAAGCATGGGCAAAGAGCACAAGGCCAGTATTGACGGGGATCAATGGGCGCAGTGTGCGCGGGAACATGGCTGGTTGTGGGATGTCGCGTCCAACGCGCCCTCGGGCGGGCCGATCACGCTGATCCTGGCCCACGGCGCCGGCGCGCCAATGGACTCAACCTTTATGAACGACATGGCTGCACGCCTTGCCGCACAAGGCGTGAACGTGTTGCGCTTCGAGTTTCCCTATATGGCTCAGCGCCGGCTCGACGGCGGCAAACGCCCACCTAACCCGGCACCGAAACTGCTGCAGGCCTGGCGTGAGGTGTATGCCGAGGTGCGGCGTCATGTCGCTGGGTCTGTGGCCATCGGTGGCAAGTCCATGGGCGGGCGCATGGCCAGTCTGGTGGCCGACGAACTGGGCGCCGATGGGTTGGTGTGCCTGGGGTATCCGTTTTATGCGGTGGGCAAGCCGCAGAAGCCTCGGGTCGAACATTTGGCCGAGCTGAAGAGCCCGACCTTGATCGTGCAAGGTGAGCGCGATGCTTTGGGTAATCGGGCCGCGGTAGAGACTTATGCGTTATCGCCGAGTATCGAGGTGATGTGGCTGGAGGCGGGGGATCACGACTTGAAGCCGTTGAAGGCTTCGGGGTTTACGCATGAGCAGCATTTGGAGGCTGCGACCGTGCAGGTGGCTGAGTTTCTCAGCGTCTGTTAGGGCCAATCGGGAGCAAGCCCCCTCCCACATTCGACCGCATTCCAAGGGATGTACGCGGTTAACTGTGGGAGGGGGCTTGCTCCCGATAGCGGTCTATCGGTTGAAACGTTCGACCAAGGAATACTGGCTATTAGCTGTATGGGTCAGGTCTTCACTCAATTGCGCCGAGTTCAGGGCCTGTTCCGAGGTTTGATCGGCCAGCAGTGCAATGGTGCTGATATTGCGGCTGATCTCCTCAGCCACCGAGCTTTGCTCCTCGGTCGCGGCGGCGATCTGGCTGGTCATATCGGTGATGTGCGCCACCGCTTCGCTGATGCCCACCAGCGCCTGATCCGCTTCCATTACCCGTGCCACGCCTTCTTCGGCCTGGCGATGCCCGGCATCCATGGTCTGCACGGCCGCGCTGGCGGTTTGTTGCAGCTTGGCGATCAAGGTATGGATCTGCCCGGTAGACTCGGCGGTACGTTGCGCCAGTTGGCGAACCTCGTCGGCCACTACGGCAAAGCCTCGACCCATTTCACCGGCACGCGCCGCTTCAATGGCGGCGTTCAGCGCCAGCAGGTTGGTCTGGTCGGCAATGCCTTTGATCACATCGACCACGCCACCGATTTCATCGCTGTCCTTGGCCAGTTGGGTCACGGTGACACCGGTTTCACCCACGGCGGTGGACAAGCGCTGAATCGCCTCGCGGGTTTCCCCGGCGATATCGCGGCCGCGACCGGTCAGGCGATTGGCTTCCTGGGTGGCATCGGCGGTGCGCTGCACGTGGCTGGCCACTTCCTGGGTGGTCGCGGCCATCTGGTTG
Source organism: Closterium sp. NIES-67 (assembly GCA_027943415.1). Classification (NCBI taxonomy): domain Eukaryota; kingdom Viridiplantae; phylum Streptophyta; class Zygnematophyceae; order Desmidiales; family Closteriaceae; genus Closterium; species Closterium sp. NIES-67. The sequence goes on along the minus strand of BQMB01001253.1, from coordinate 90,173 downwards.
ACGGCGGTGGCCACTTGTTCGGTTTCGACGCGCTGGCGCTCCAGGCTGCTGGAGCTGTTATGCGCCAGGGTATTGGACTGCGACGCCTGATCGTTGAGGTGCTCGGCAGTGTCTTGCAAGCGGGTCAGACACGTCCTCAGACGCGCCTCCTGGCTGAGGATCGACATCTCCAGACGCGCCTGGGCGCCACGGCTGTCGGTGTACATCTGCGCGATCAACGGGTCGGACGTGGTCTGCTCGGCCAGGCGCAGCAGGCGCTTGAGGCCGCGCTGTTGCCAGCTCAGGCCCAGCAGGCCCAAGGGCACCGACAGCGCCGCGGCCAAGGCAAAACCCCAGTGGGAGTTAAGCCAGGCCCCAATCATAAAGCTCAACTGGCTCACCAGAATAAAAGGCACCCAGTCCTGAAGCACCGGTAGCCACTTGTCGCGCTGTGGAATCGCCGACTTGCCCTGGTTGATGCGTTGGTAGAGCGCTTCGGCCCGGCGGATCTGCTCGGCGGTGGGTTTGACCCGCACCGATTCGTAGCCGACCACCTGGTTGCCATCGAAAATCGGCGTTACATAGGCATTCACCCAGTAATGATCGCCGGTCTTGCAGCGGTTCTTGACAATGCCCATCCATGGCAAGCCTTGTTTGAGCGTCGTCCACATGTGCGCGAACACTGCCGCCGGAACATCCGGGTGACGTACCAGGTTGTGCGGGGCGCGCAGCAGTTCTTCACGGCTGAACCCACTGATCTCGACAAACGCGTCGTTGCAGTAAGTGATCACGCCCTTGGCATCCGTGGTGGAGATCAACCGTTGCTGAGCGGGGAAGGTACGTTCGCGCTGGGTAACGGGCTGGTTATTACGCATGATTGTTCAATCCGCAAGGCTTTCAGGGGGTATCGACCGGCACGGGGGTTTATTTAACTTATTTTTGCAACAATCAACCGGCCAGCATCGGATAGGTAAACAAGCCGAAGTGAAGCAGGTTCAAGCCAAAGTGCGTGGCAATCGCCGCCCCGAGGCCGCCAAACCGGTATGCCAAGCCGTAACCGACCCCGGCAATGCTCGCCAGCAGCACCCAGTGCCACCCCGCCCCCAGGTGCACCAGGCCGAATAGCAGCGACGCCAACAACAGCGCGAGGTTGTCGCCATAGGGCAGGTGCTTGAAGCGCCGGCTCAAGCCGCCTTGAATGTAGCCACGGAACAGCGCTTCTTCCACCAGCGTGACCAACAGCAGATTATTGAGCACCCACAGCCACGCCGGATCCGGCCATTTCGGTGCCCAACTGATGATGCCAAGCAGCGCCGCGCCGCCCAGGGCCGCGATGGCGGTGAGGGTCAAGGCTAGGGCGGTGACACAGATCGACAGGCGCAACGCGCGCCGCGCCACGATCCAGGGGCAGGCCAGCAGCAGCCAGAAGCCGATCAGAGGTTTGTCCTGATTCAGGTACATCGAGAACGGCACTGCATCGGGGGTGAAGCGTTGCGGGTCGATCCCGCGGCCGTTATAGAAGCCCGGCAACCAATGCATCGCCAGGCCCAGCGCCAATACGATAAACAGGCCGTGGCCCAGGTAGCGCGCCCAGGGTGTGCGTTGTTGGCGCACGGCGTAGCCGGCGACCAGCAGCAGGGCGACTGACACCAACGCCAGTGCACCCAATTGTCCGTAAACCAGGGCCATTACATAGCCGATGGAAAGCAGTGCCAGGTACAGCCAGGGCAGGGTCAGCATGGGGGGAATCCTTGAAAATACCGGGCGGCAGTATAACGACCGTCCCTGGCTCCCCGCATGAAACCTGCCTACAAGGTCTTGGCCAGTTTCCCTACCCGTAATACCAGCCACAGCGCGCCCGCGATCAACACCCCACCATATAGATGAGCCATGGACAGCGGCTCATCCAGCAATAAGGCACCCCACAGCACGCCAAACGGCGGGATCAGGAATGTGGTGGTCATCGAGCGCACCGGCCCGATGGCCGTCAGCAAGCGGAAGTACAGCACGTAGGCAAACGCCGTACACACCAACCCGAGCCCCAGCAGCGATGCCCAGACCTGCCAACCGCCCCAACTGGCCGGTGGCTGATATAGGGCACTGACGGCGAAGAATGGCAGTAGAAACAAGGTCGCGCCGAGCATGCTGCCTAGAGCGGCGAGGCGGCTGTCCAGGCCGCCGCGTCGATCCAGCCAGCGGCGTGCCAGGAACCCGGCAAAGCCATAACAGGTGGTGGCCAGCAGGCAGGCAAGGGCACCCATCAGCAGGGTCAGGTCGAACGCCACCGGCCCGGCGCGGGTCAGCACGGCCACGCCCAGCAGGCCCAGGCACACGCCGGCGATTTTCGACGGGGTCAGGCGTTCGCTGAAGAACAACCCGCCGATCAACACGCCCATCAGCGGCGTGGTGGCGTTGAAAATCGCCGAATAGCCGGCCGGCAGCACTTGGGCGGCCACCGAGTACATGGTGGCGGGGATCCCGGAATTGATCACCCCCAGCAGCAGGACGGTTCTGAATTTACCCTGGAAATCCCATTTCACCCGCATCACGGCCAGCATTACCAGCAAGCCGGCGGCGGCGATCGATACGCGGAAGAACGCGGTGGGCAGCGTACCGATTTCCGGCGCAATGATGCGCATAAACAAGAAACTCGCGCCCCAGATAGCGGCCAGTCCCAGCAGGTAGAGGGTGTCGACAGGTCTCACGGAAAACTTCCTACGCGAATAAGCCGGCGAGTGTTGCCCAGCGGCCCGCGCGGCACAATCCCTGATTACAGACACGGCAGGGTGCGCACTGGTTTTTTGTCTGGTTGAATCCAACTGCGCCGAAAATCCTTCTTCTCCTGGGTTCCCGCACTGGCTAAGCTCAGGGCTTCCCGATGCCCGTTCGAGGTTTCCCGCATGTCGCAGCCCACGCCCGCCCTTGCCATCGCCCGCACCATCCTTGAGGGCTTCGATGACTACCGCGAACACTTTCGTCAGATCACCGATGGTGCGCGCGAGCGTTTCGAAAAGGCCCAATGGCAGCTGGGCCAAGCGGCATCGGCGGCGCGGATCAACCTGTATGAAGAAAAGGTCGGCGAAGTCACCACGCGGCTGCGCGCTGGGTTCGAGGCCGCCGATTTGCTGGACATCGACCTATGGCCTTTGGTGAAAAGCGCCTATATCGGCCTGATCGACCTGCGTTTCGACGATGAATTGTCCGAGACTTGGTACAACTCGATCTTCTGCGGCCTGTTCAGCCACGACCTGATCAGCGACGGCTGCATGTTTATCCACACCACCCGGCCCAGCCTGCGCCGCGCGCGCGCGGCGCAAACCCGTGTCTACGCGCCGGCCGGGCAGATTGCCGAGATGCTCGCGCAGATCGTCGAGGACTACCGCTTCAGCGAGCCCTATGCCGACCTGGCGGCCGACTTGCACCGACTCGAAGCCCAACTGCGGGAGAACTTGCCGGACTGGGTGTGCAAAGACCCGGACCTCAAAGTCGAGCTGTTTTCGTCGGTGCTGTACCGCAATAAAGGGGCCTACCTGGTCGGGCGCATCTATACCCGCGATGAGCAATGGCCGCTGGTGATTCCGCTGCTGCACCGCGAAGGGCAGGGCATCCGCATCGATGCGCTGATCACCGATGAGGCCGAGGTGTCGATCATCTTCTCGTTCACCCGTTCCTACTTCATGGTGGATGTGCCGGTGCCGGCGGAATTCGTCGGGTTTCTCAAGCGCATTCTGCCGGGCAAGCACATTGCCGAGTTGTACACTTCCATCGGTTTCTATAAGCACGGCAAGTCGGAGTTCTACCGCGCGCTGATCAACCACCTGGCCACCACGGACGACCAGTTCATCATGGCCCCCGGCGTGCGCGGCATGGTCATGAGCGTGTTCACCCTGCCGGGCTTCAACACCGTGTTCAAGATCATCAAGGACCGTTTCTCACCGTCGAAAAACGTCAACCGCGCCACCGTGATCGAAAAGTACCGCCTGGTTAAAAGCGTCGACCGCGTGGGGCGCATGGCCGATACCCAAGAGTTCGCCGATTTTCGCTTTCCTTTGAGTAAGTTCGACCCTGATTGCCTGGGCGAACTGCTGGACGTGGCCGCCGGTACCGTCGAAGTGGAAGGCGACACCGTGCTGATCCGCCACTGCTGGACCGAACGGCGCATGACCCCGCTCAACCTCTACCTGGAAAACGCCAACCCCGCACAGGTACGCGAAGCCCTGGAGGATTACGGCCTGGCCATCAAGCAGTTGGCGGCGGCGAATATTTTCCCCGGTGACATGCTGCTCAAGAACTTCGGCGTCACCCGTCACGGCCGCGTGGTGTTCTACGACTACGACGAAATCTGCTTTCTCACCGAGGCCAACTTCCGCCACATTCCCGCCCCGCGTACACCCGAGGATGAAATGGCCTCCGAGCCCTGGTACTCCATCGGGCCGCTGGACGTGTTCCCGGAGGAGTTCCCGCCGTTCCTGTTTGCCGACATCGGCCAGCGCAAGCTATTCAATGAACTGCATGGCGAGTTGTACAACGCGGATTATTGGAAGGGCCTGCAAGAGGCGATTCGGGCGGGGAAGGTGATCGATGTGTTTCCTTACAGGAGAAAGGGCCAGCCGTAAGTTTCAAGCGGCCCTTGCTGGCCGCTTGAAGCTTGCCGCTAACCCCCGTTTTTCTGCCACAATCGGCGCCCTGCATAAATAGACGGCCCTCACGTACCAGATGACTGACCAAGCGCCCACTATCGACCAACTGCTCAAAAACCTCGATCACGCCATGCTCGCCGACCGCCACCGCTTGCGCCGGCAGTTGCTTGAGCTGCGCAAGAAACCCGACGAGGAAAAGTTGGCGCAGTGGGTCGCGCGCATGCAGGCCTCCTGTGCCCAGGTGACGGCGCGGCGCGCCAGCCTGCCAGTGATCCGCTATGACGACAGCCTGCCCATCGCCGCCAAGCGCGATGAGATCAAGGCCGCGCTGAGCAAGCACCAGGTGTTGATCATTGCCGGCGAAACCGGCTCGGGTAAGACCACCCAGCTGCCGAAGATCTGCCTGGAGATCGGTCGTGGCCAGTACGGCCTGATTGGCCATACCCAGCCACGCCGGATCGCTGCGCGTAGCGTGGCCAGCCGCGTCGCCGAAGAACTGGCCACGCCCCTCGGCGCGCTGGTCGGTTACCAGGTCCGTTTCGAAGACCAGAGCGACGCCAACACCCTGATCAAGCTGATGACCGACGGCATCCTGCTGGCGGAAACCCAGAACGACCGTTATCTGGAACGCTACGACACGATCATCGTCGACGAAGCCCACGAACGCAGCCTGAACATCGACTTCCTGCTCGGCTACCTCAAGACCCTGTTGCCGCGTCGCCCCGACCTCAAAGTGATCATCACTTCGGCCACCATCGACCTGGAGCGCTTCTCCAAGCACTTCGACGATGCGCCGATCGTGGAGGTATCGGGCCGAACGTTCCCGGTGGAGACTTGGTACCGCCCGCTGACCCTGGAGCAGGACGAGGAGGGCAACCGTGTCGAGGACGACCTCACCGTCGACCAGGCGATCCTCGCCACCCTCGATGAAATCGCCGCCTACGAGCGCAGCGAACGGCGTAGCCCCGGCGACGTGTTGGTGTTCCTGCCGGGCGAGCGCGAGATTCGCGACGCCGCCGACATGCTGCGCAAGGCCCAGCTCAAGCACACCGAAATTCTGCCGTTGTATGCGCGCCTGTCGCCGGCCGAGCAGCAGCGGATTTTCCAATCCCATCCGGGCCGTCGCGTGGTGCTGGCGACCAACGTCGCGGAGACCTCGCTGACGGTGCCGGGCATTCGCTATGTGATCGACAGCGGCACGGCGCGCATCAGTCGCTACAGCTACCGCGCCAAGGTGCAGCGCCTGCCCATCGAAGCGATTTCCCAGGCCAGCGCCAACCAGCGTAAGGGCCGCTGCGGTCGGGTTGAGCCGGGCATCTGCGTGCGTTTGTACAGCGAAGAGGATTTTATCGGCCGTCCGGAATTCACCGACCCGGAAATCCTGCGCACCAACCTCGCCGCGGTGATCCTGCAAATGCTGCACCTGCGCCTGGGCGAAATTACCGACTTCCCGTTTATCGAACCGCCGGACGGCAAGGCCATCAGTGACGGTTTCAATCTGCTGCAAGAGCTGTCGGCGGTGGACCGAAACAGCCAGTTGACCCCACTGGGCCGCCAGTTGGCGCGCCTGCCGGTGGACCCGCGCATGGGCCGCATGCTACTGGAAGCGGCCAAGCTCGGCAGTTTGCAGGAAGTGCTGATCGTCGCCAGTGCCATGTCGATCCAGGACCCGCGCGAGCGCCCACCGGAGCGCCAACAGGCCGCCGACCAGGCCCACGCGCAGTGGAAAGACCCGGATTCGGACTTCGCCGGCTTGGTCAATCTGTGGCGCGGCTTTGAAGAGCAGCGCCAGGAACTGACCGCCAGCCCGCTGCGCAACTGGTGCCGCAAAAACTTCCTCAACTATTTGCGCCTGCGCGAGTGGCGCGACTCCCATCGGCAGTTGAGCCTGATTTGCCGCGATATGCAGTTGGCCATCAATAAAGACCCGGCGGACTACCCGAAACTGCACAAAGCCGTGTTGTCTGGTCTGCTCAGCCAGATCGGCCAGAAGACCGAAGACGGCGATTACCTCGGGGCGCGTCAGCGGCGCTTCTGGATCCACCCGTCCTCGGGCATCGGCAAAAAGCGCCCGCAATGGCTGATGACCGCCGAACTGGTGGAAACCACCAAGCTGTATGCGCGCATGGTGGCCAAGATCGACGCCGACTGGATCGAGCCGTTGGCCGGGCACTTGATCAAGAAGAACCACTTCGAGCCCCATTGGGAGAAGAAGCGCGGCCAGGTCGTGGCCTTTGAGCAAATCACCCTGTTCGGGCTGATTGTGGTCGGCCGCCGGCCGGTGCATTACGGCCCGGTCGACCCGGTCGTCTCACGGGAATTGTTTATCCGCGAAGGTTTGGTGCGCGGCGAGATTCAGTCCCGCGCCAGGTGCCTCAGCGCCAACCAGCGCTTGCTGGAGCAGCTCGACGAACTGGAAGCCAAGGCCCGCCGTCGCGATATCCTGGCCGACGAAGAAACCCTGTACGCCTTCTACGACGCGCGCTTGCCGGCGGAAATCCACCAGACCGCGACCTTCGACAGCTGGTACAAGATCAACAGCCAGAAAGATCCGCAATTGCTGATCATGCGCGAGGAGGACGTGCTGGCCCGCGAGGCCAGCGAAGTCACCGCCGCGCATTACCCCGACACCTTGCACTTGGGCGATCTGGCCCTGGCCTTGAGTTACCACTTCGAACCCAACCACCCGCGCGACGGTGTGACCTTGCGCGTGCCGGCGCCGCTGTTGCCGGCGTTGCCCGCCGAGCGCCTGGAATGGCTGGTGCCAGGTTTGATCGAAGCCAAGTGCATCGCGCTGGTGCGCAACCTGCCCAAAGCGTTGCGCAAGAACTTTGTGCCGGTGCCGGACTTCGTCAAGGCCGCGCTGCAACGTATCGAGTTCGGCCAGGGCTCGCTGCCCCAGGCGCTGGGGCGCGAACTGCTGCGCATGACCGGTGCGCGGGTCAGTGACGAAGCCTGGGCCGAAGCGGCGCAGCAGGTGGAAAACCACCTGAAGATGAATCTGGAAGTGGTCGACGGCCAGGGCAAGTTCCTCGGTGAAGGGCGCGACCTGGCCGAACTGACCGCACGCTTCGCCGAAGCCAGCCAAGCCGCGCTCGCCGTGCCGCAGACCGCGAAAAGCCAACAACCGGTGGAGGCCAAGGTGTTCGCGGCGGTGGCCGAGAAGACCCAGCAGAACATCGCCGGGCTGTCCATGACGGTGTACCCGGCGCTGGTGGAAGAGAACGGCACGGTCAAGGAAGGGCGTTTTTCAACCGCCGCCGAGGCAGAGTTCCAGCACCGTCGCGCTTTGCAGCGCCTCTTGATGCAGCAGCTGGCGGAACCGGCAAAATTCCTGCGCGGCAAGTTGCCTGGTCTTACCGAACTGGGGCTGATGTACCGCGAACTGGGGCGTATCGACGCTCTGGTCGAGGACATCCTGTTGGCCAGCCTCGACAGCTGTGTGTTGGAAGGCGAAGCCAGCCTGCCGCGCGACGGCGCCGGCCTGGCGGCCCTGGCCGAGCGCAAGCGCAGCGGCTGGACCGAACACGCCGAGCGCCTGGCGCGCCTGACCCTGGATGTGCTGAAACTCTGGCACGGCCTGCAAAAGCGCTTCAAAGGCAAGATCGATCTGGCCCAGGCCGTGGCGTTGAACGACATCAAACAGCAACTGAGCAACCTGGTGTACCCAGGCTTCGTACGTGAAACGCCGGCGCAATGGTTCAAGGAACTGCCGCGCTACCTCAAGGCCATCGAATTGCGTCTGGAGAAGCTACCGAGCCAGGTACAGAAAGATCGAGTGTGGAGCGGTGAACTCAGCGTCCTGTGGACGCAGTACCAGAACCGCCTGAACAAACACACCCAAGAAGGCAAGCGCGACCCGCAACTGGAGCTTTACCGCTGGTGGCTGGAGGAATACCGCGTGTCACTGTTTGCCCAACAGCTTGGAACCAAGGTGCCGATTTCCGACAAGCGATTGAGCAAGCAGTGGAGCCTGGTCGAGGCCTGATCCCTTTTTCGGTCGGCCAGGCAGGCAGATTAAAATAGGAGAGGGGGCGTGGCGCCTCTCCTATTGAAACCCGCTGGCAGATGGCGCCAAATCCCGGTGTTTGTGGCAAACTTCGCCGCTATAAATGCCGGGATCGTCGCAGAAGTCTGCGGCGCGATGGAATAAAGCGATGCCAGTTTGGTGTCCGCGGTGCGGAATCGGACTACTTACAGTTTGGTACGACGGTACCAATATCTTCTGCCTGACAGATTTAGAGGAACGACCGTGCATAACGTCGTCATCAGCGGCACTGGCCTGTACACCCCGGCCAACAGCATCTCCAACGAAGAGCTGGTGCAGTCTTTCAATACCTACGTGCATCAGTTCAACAGCGACAACGCCGCCGCCATCGAGCGCGGCGATGTGCAAGCGCTGACCGAGTCCAGCGCGGCCTTTATCGAGAAAGCATCGGGTATCAAAAGCCGCTTCGTGATGGACAAGGACGGCATTCTCGACCCCCAGCGCATGACCCCGAGCCTGCCGGAGCGCAGTAACGACGAGTGGTCGGTGCTCTGCCAGATGGCCGTCGGTGCCGCTGAACAGGCCCTGCAACGCGCCGGTAAGACCGCCGCCGACATTGACGGTGTGATCGTCGCCTGCTCCAACCTGCAGCGCGCTTACCCGGCCATCGCCATTGAAGTCCAGGAAGCCCTGGGTATCGCAGGCTTTGGTTTCGATATGAACGTGGCCTGTTCTTCCGCTACGTTCGGCATCCAGAATGCCGCCAACAGCATCCAGCTGGGCCAGGCCCGGGCGATCCTGATGGTCAACCCGGAAGTTTGCACCGGTCACCTGAACTTTCGTGACCGCGACAGCCATTTCATCTTCGGCGATGCCGCCACGGCGGTGATCCTGGAGCGTGCCGACCTGGCCACCTCTGAGCATCAATTCGACGTGGTCAGCACCAAGCTGCTGACCAAGTTCTCCAACAACATCCGCAACAACTTCGGCTTTCTCAATCGCGCGGCGCCGGAAGGCATCGGTGCGCCGGACAAGCTGTTCGTGCAGGAAGGCCGCAAGGTGTTCCGCGACGTATGCCCGATGGTCGCTGAGCTGATTGGCGTGCACCTGCAAGAAAACCAGCTGAATGTGGCGGATGTGAAGCGCTTCTGGCTGCACCAGGCCAACCTGAGCATGAACCACCTGATCGTGAAGAAACTGCTGGGCCGCGAAGCCACGGTGCAAGAGGCGCCGGTGATTCTCGATACCTACGCCAACACCAGTTCGGCCGGTTCCGTGATTGCGTTTCACACTTACCAGGACGACTTGCCCAAGGGCTCGGTTGCCGTGCTCAGTTCGTTCGGCGCGGGTTATTCGATCGGCAGTGTCATCCTGCGCAAGCGCTGAATAACCGGAGTCTTTAATGGCTGCAGCGGACGACGCGCACCTGCTTGAACGCCTGCTCAAGGGCGAGCAGCAGGCTTACAAAGAACTGGTTAGCACCTATCAGAGCGCGATGCGGGCGGTGGCTTATGCCATCGTCGGCCAGCGCCATGCCGATGAAGTGGTACAGGACGCCTGGCTGTCGGTGGTGCGCAACCTGGCGAAGTTCGAGGGGCGTTCCAGCCTCAAGACCTGGTTGCTGACCATCACCGCCAATGCCGCCAAGGGCCGTTACAAGCAGAATCGTCGGGAGGTGCTGCTCGACGATTTGCCTTCGCCCCACGGCACCATCGGCGACGACCGTTTCAGCCCCGATGACGGTCACTGGGCCGTCGCCCCTTATGCCTGGCACCAGGACACGCCGGAGGCGTTACTCACCGAGGACGAACTGCGCGACTGCCTGGAACATACGTTGCTGAGCTTGTCCGAGCTGCAAAGCAGTGTGTTGGTCTTGCGCGAACGCCAGGGCCTGGCGTTGGAAGAAATCTGTAATCTGCTGACCCTCTCGCTCTCCAATGTGCGAGTGCTGTTGCATCGGGCACGGCTTAAAGTCTTCGCCACGGTGGAGCATTTTGAGGAAACCGGCGAATGCTGACCTGTAAAGAACAAGTGGCACGTTCCAGTGATTATCTCGATGGGCAATTGACCTTTCGCGAGCGCCTGATGGTGCGTCATCACTTGATGTTCTGCGCGAACTGCCGCCGGTTTATCCGCCAGATGCGCCTGATGCAAGCCACCTTGAAGATGATGCCCGACGCGCCGGTCAAGAATGTGGATGCCTTGGCGCAGCGGCTCGCTGACGAGCGGCGCAAGGATCGCAAAGACGGGAAATAAATAGGCTCGCGTGGGTGAGCCGAACGGATGATGGGGATCGCCCCGCCCACGCCAGACTGTGACAACCACCTCGGGCCTTCCTGGCCCAAGGCTTACAACGCCTAGCTTCAGAACTTGGCTTCGGCATCCAACTGCAGGGTGTTGGTGTCGGCGTCGCGCTGGGTACGGCTGGAGAAATCCGCCTTGGTCAGGAAGTACGTGGCACCGACCGCGAAGTTCTTGTCGATGTCGTAACCCACTTTGAACTTGTGACCGCGCGAACCGGTGGTGCCGTTGGCGAAGTCCGAGTCGGTGAAGGCGCCGACCACGGCGTTACGCTGGGTGTCGCGGTAGTTGTAGTCCAGGTTGAAACCGAACACTTTGGACTTGGCGCCCAGCAACCAGGCGGTGTCCTGATCGGTGGAGGCGTCGTTGTTTTTCACGTATTGACCGTACAGCGACAGCGGTACGGCCAGGCCGCCGATGTCCAGTTGGCTGAAACCTTCGTACAGGCGGAACTCTTCGTTGGCCGAGTTACCGTTGACCGCCAGCGCGCACGGCGTGGTGGTCGTGGTGCAGCGGCTGTCCTCATCGTTCTGATAGGCGTAGACGCTGCCGCCCACGGTCAGTTTCAGGTTGTCGGTCAGCGAGAAACGCGAGCCCAACTGGCCGGCGGTCAGGCGCAGGTCGTGGCGGAATTGCACGCCGTCGCCGTCGACGTTGTCTTTGAGGTTGTAGTTACCGATGCTGCCGAACAGCTCGGCGCTGCTGCCCAGCGGGTACTTGTAGGTCAGGGCCAGGCCTTCAGGGTTGATATCGCTATCCCAGATCACATCGCCCATGTTGACCCACGGTTGCAGCATCTTGCCGCCGATCACGTGCAGGTTCTTGATCTGGTCGGGGTGGTAGTCGATGTAGCCCAGGTCCAGCCAGATCGACTTCTTGTCGAAGTAGCCATCCTGATCCTGGTTGGTGGAGCGCGCATCGTCGCCGCCGCCGGTGGCGATACGGATGCCGGTGTCCACTTGCGGGTTGATCTCGGTGTAAGCGCCGAGGCGGGCACGGATGCGCTGACGATCCTTGTCACGCCCGCCGTTGTTGGGTTCGCCGTCGATCTTGATGGTTTCCTGGCGGAAGCGTACATCACCCTTGAACTGCGTCTTGGCGGCCCAGGCCAGCTTCTGGTCGAACACGCTCAGTTCGTTGGCTTTCTTGGCGGTGGCCGCGATCTGTTCGTTGGTCTCTTGTTGAGCTTGCCGTGCGATCTGCTGTTCTTTCTGGTCTTTGGCCAACTCGGTTTGCAGTTCGGTGTACTGCGCCGCAGTGATCTGGCCGTTGGCCTTGAGCATGTCGAGCAATTTAGCGTCGACTGCGGCGCTGGCCGGAACGCTCAAGGCCAGCAACAGGCCGCCACACAGGACCGCCGCAGTTTTAGTGGAAGCAAGACGCATATCAATCTCCGAAAGTGGGGAGGGATGGCAAACCATCCAGGACACAACCGACCGTTGACGGACGGAAAAAATAACCGCCTGCTAGAACCAGGCGCTCTAAAAACAGGCGTCAGTATCGCGGTGGTTTATGACGGAACAGTGGCAAAGTAATGTCATGTCGGTGACAAATTGTTCGGGCGTGGAACTATTGGTTTAGAGCCTTGTCCGGCGATTCAAGGGTGTGCTGGTCGCGGCGATAAGCGATACTCGCGAAGCTTTCACGCCATGATGTAGTGAGGATGCCGATGCCGTTGCAACGCCTGGACAGCCTGTCCGAAATCGCCCCGCAGACATGGGATGCGCTGCTACCGAGCGCCCAGCCCTTTGTGCGACATGCCTTCCTCAGCGCTTTGGAGGACAGTGCCAGCCTGGGCCCGCAGTCAGGCTGGCAAGCGGAGCATTTGCTGCACTGGGAGGGCGATCGACTGGTGGCGGCGCTGCCCGGTTATCGCAAATGGCATTCCTATGGCGAGTACGTGTTCGATCACGGCTGGGCCGATGCCTGTGAGCGCGCCGGTATCGATTACTACCCCAAACTGCTGGTAGGCGTGCCGTTCAGCCCGGTAAGCGGCCCGCGTTTGCTGGCCGCCAGCGTCGAGGATGGTTTTGAGCTGCTCAACAGCCTGCCCGGTTACCTGGAAATCGAAGGGCTCTCCAGCGCGCATATCAACTTCACCGACGGGTTGGCTGACGAGGCCTTGGCCGGCCAACCGGGCTGGTTGCAGCGCCTGGGTTGTCAATTCCACTGGCAGAACCGCGGCTACCGCGACTTTCAGGATTTCCTCGACGCCCTGAGTTCGCGCAAACGCAAGCAGATGCGTAAGGAGCGCGAGCAAGTGGCGGGGCAGGGCATCGAGTTCGAATGGCTGCAAGGCCACGAACTGAGCGAGGCGCAGTGGGATTTTGTCTACGCCTGTTACGCCAACACCTATGCAGTCCGTCGCCAGGCGCCGTACCTGACTCGCGCCTTTTTCAGCCTGCTGGCCGAACGTATGCCCGAGGCAATCCGCGTGGTACTGGCCAAGCAGGGCACACGCCCAGTGGCCATGGCTTTCAGCCTGATCGGCGGCGACAGCTTCTACGGCCGCTACTGGGGCTGCCTGGCGGAATTCGACCGCCTGCATTTCGAAACCTGTTTCTACCAGGGCATGGACTACGCCATCGCCCAAGGCCTGCAACGTTTCGACGCCGGTGCCCAGGGTGAGCACAAACTGATCCGTGGGTTCGAGCCGGTGATCACGCGGTCATGGCACTACCTGCGGCATCCGGGCTTGAAAAAGGCGGTGGAGGATTTTCTCGAGCGTGAAGGGGTAGGCGTTTTGGCCTATGCCGAAGAAGCGAGGGCGGCGCTGCCGTATCGGCAGGCGTAAGCCGTTCGTGCGCGTCGCGGCAAACGAACTGTAAAATTGGCTATTTTGTATGTACAAAAGTACATACAGGCATTGCCATGCGTTTTGAATGGGATGAATCAAAAAACAAGGTCAATATTTCCAAGCACGGAATCGATTTCAATGACGTACCCGATATTTTTCGCCATCCGATGCTGGCCTTGCGCGATGATCGAGCGGATTATGGGGAAGAGCGTTGGATCTGTATTGGCTGGATAAAACGGTTAATGGGTGTAGTCGTATACACCGAGCGGTGTGGTGATGTGATTCGTATCATCTCCGCCCGAAAGGCAACTTAGAAGGAGGCCAAATACTATGACGCAAACATCCAAAACTGATTGGGAGCGCCTGGCCAAGATGAAAGATAAAGAAATCGATACCAGCGACATCCCTGAGCTGGACGCCGAATTTTTCCGACGTGCGGAGTTACGTGTGCCTGTAAAACAGGCGGTGACTATTCGGCTGGATGCTGACGTTCTTGAGTGGTTCAAAGGTCAGGGTACGGGCTACCAGACACGGATCAACCAATTGTTGCGTCAATACATGCAGGCCCATCAGGGTTAAGTCAGCCTCTATTGAATGCAGCCCTGCCCTGTATCGGCAGGGCTGCCCCGGCCCATCGTGGTATGGGGGCGTCAGGCTGGAGGCTCCTTACCCAACCATCCGTAAATAAAACCGCCGATCGCCGCACCCAGCAACGGCGCCAGCCAGAACAACCACAACTGCTGGATCGCCCACCCACCCACGATCAGCGCCGGGCCTGTGCTGCGCGCCGGGTTGACCGAGGTGTTGGTCACGGGAATGGAGATCAGGTGGATCAGGGTCAACGCCAGGCCGATAGCGATGGGTGCCAGACCCTTGGGGGCGCGTGGGTCGGTGGCGCCGAGGATGATCACCAGGAACATCGCCGTCATCACCAGCTCACTGACGAACCCCGCCGCCAGCGAATAGCCGCCGGGTGAGTGCTCGCCATACCCGTTGGCAGCCAGCCCCGACGCCAATTCGAAGCCTGGCTTGCCGCTGGCGATCATATACAACAATGCCGCCGCGACTACGCCGCCTATGACCTGGGCGATGATATAGGCCGGTAACTCCTTGGCCGGAAACCTCCCGCCGACCACCAAGCCCACCGTCACGGCTGGGTTGAGGTGACAACCGCTGATATGGCCGATGGCGACCGCCATGGTCAACACCGTCAGCCCGAACGCCAGGGACACCCCCAGCAACCCGATCCCAACCGCTGGGAACGCTGCGGCCAATACCGCGCTGCCGCACCCACCCAACACCAGCCAAAACGTACCCAGCCCCTCTGTGACTGAACGCTTGAACAAAGACATGAAACCCGTCCTTGATAGATCGCTCTACCGAATCAGTAAATCAGTGATGCTCCCTGCAGATTTACTTCAGCGCCCGTCTGGGCACTGCACTGAATTACAGCATGGTCAGCGCAAAGTGCCAGGCGGACGGTGCAACCAGCGTTGTGTTCAGTCGATACCGACGAAGCCGCCGGTTTGATGCTGCCACAGCCGCGCATACAGCCCGCCATGGGCCAACAGTTCGGCATGGCTGCCGCTCTCGGCGATCCGGCCTTTCTCCAGCACCACCAAGCGGTCCAT
Source organism: Closterium sp. NIES-67 (assembly GCA_027943415.1). Taxonomy (NCBI): domain Eukaryota; kingdom Viridiplantae; phylum Streptophyta; class Zygnematophyceae; order Desmidiales; family Closteriaceae; genus Closterium; species Closterium sp. NIES-67. The sequence continues at coordinate 74,837 of BQMB01001253.1, read as the reverse complement.
GCGGGCGATGGTCGACAGGCGGTGGGCAATCGCGATCACCGTTTTGCCTTGCATCAGGGTTTCCAGGCTTTCCTGGATCGCTGCTTCTACTTCCGAGTCCAGCGCCGAGGTGGCCTCGTCCATGATCAGGATCGGTGCATCCTTGAGCAGCACCCGCGCAATGGCGATGCGCTGGCGCTGCCCACCGGAGAGTTTCACCCCGCGTTCGCCGACGTGAGCGTCCAACCCGGTGCGGCCTTCGGAGTCTGACAGCAGTGGGATGAATTCATCGGCGCGGGCTTTGTGGATCGCGCTCCAGAGTTCTTCATCGGTGGCGTCAGGCTTGCCGTAGAGCAGGTTGTCGCGGATCGAGCGGTGCAGCAGCGAGGTGTCCTGGGTGATCATGCCGATCTGCTCGCGCAAGGTTTCCTGGGCCACCTCGGCGATGTTCTGGCCGTCGATCAGGATGCGCCCACCTTGCAGGTCGTACAGGCGCAGCAGCAGGTTGACCAAGGTCGATTTGCCCGCGCCGGACGGCCCGATCAGGCCGATTTTCTCCCCGGCCTTGATGGTCAGGTTCAGGCCGCCAATGATCCCGCTCTGTTTGCCGTAGTGAAAATCCACCTGCTCGAAGCGTACTTCGCCATGGGGCACACTCAGGCGCGGGGCGTTTTCACGGTCGACCACGGCCAGCGGTTGGGCGATGGTCTTCAACCCGTCCTGCACCATGCCGATGTTTTCGAAAATACCGTTGACCACCCACATGATCCAGCCGGACATGTTGACGATGCGGATCACCAGGCCCGTGGCCAGGGCGATGGCGCCCACCGAGATCAGCGACTGCGTCCATAACCACAGGGCCAGGCCCGTGGTAGTGACGATCAACAGGCCGTTCATGGTGGTGATCGCGATGTCCATGCTGGTGACCACACGGCTGGCCAGCTGGGTTTTTTCGGTCTGCTCGATGATCGCTTCCTTGGCGTATTGCTGCTCGTACTGGGTGTGCGCGAACAGCTTCAAGGTGGTGATATTGGTATAGCCATCGACGATGCGCCCCATCAGTTTGGAGCGCGCCTCGGAGGAAATCACCGAGCGCTCTTTGACCCGCGGCACGAAATACCGCAGCGCCAGGCTGTAGCAGATGATCCACGTCACCAGCGGGATCATCAGGCGCCAGTCCGCTTCGGCAAACAGCACCAGCGAGCTGATGGCATAAATCGCGACGTGCCAGATCGCATCCACCGCCGCCACAGCGGAATCGCGCAGCGAGTTGCCGGTTTGCATGATGCGCTGGGCGATCCGCCCGGCGAAGTCGTTCTGGAAGAAATTCAAGCTCTGTTTGAGCACGTAGCTGTGGTTCTGCCAGCGGATCAGGCTGGTCATGCCGGGGCTGATCGTTTGATGCACCAGCAGGTCATGCAGGGCGCCGAAGATCGGGCGCATCAACAGGGCGACCACGGCCATCCAGATCAGCTCGCTGCTGTGCTCCTGGAAAAAATTCGCCGGCGGCGTGCCCTGCGCCAGGTCGATGATGCGGCTCAGGTAGCTGAACAGTGCGACTTCGATCAGCGCACCGATCAGGCCCACCACCAGCAGGGCGGCAAAATGCGGCCACACTTGGCGCAGGTAGTAGAGGTAGAAGGGTAGGACTTTGTCAGGTGGTGCGGCGCTGGGCGCGTCGCGAAAAATATCGATCAGTTGTTCGAAACGACGATAGAGCATTGGGGTTGACGCCCGCCGAGCGGGCTCTCCTTTCAGGTGCGCGCACAGCCTTGTGGGCTGTGCGCGGAGCATCCTGCAGACGTCAGTCGATGCGCTTGGCCGACTTGATCACGACAGGGTCGATCGGCACGTTTTGCATGCCTTGCTTGTTGGTGGTCTGGGAGTTGACGATGATGTCGACCACGTCCATGCCCTTGACCACTTTGGCGAATACCGCGTAACCGGCGTCACGGCCTGGGTCGAGGAACGCATTGTCCGCCACGCTGATGAAGAATTGGCTGGTGGCCGAATCCGGGTTGGAGGTGCGTGCCATCGACAGCGTGCCACGCACGTTGTGCAGGCCGTTGCTGGCTTCGTTCTTGATCGGCGGCTGGGTGTCTTTCTGCTGCATCTGTGGAGTGAAACCCCCGCCCTGGACCATGAAACCCGGAATCACGCGATGGAAAATGGTGTTGGTGTAAAAGCCTTTGTCTACGTAGTCCAGGAAGTTTTTGGTACTGATCGGCGCCTTGACCGGGTCCAGTTCGACTTCAATGTCACCATTGGTGGTGGAGATCAAAACGTGTGGCGCCTTGGCCGGCTGGGCCGCCATCAGGTTGGCAGCGAACAGAACGGAACCGGCAAAGAAGGCGATTTTTTTCAGCATGGGTCAGTGATCCTGAGCAGTGGTGTCGACGGTCTTTAGAAATTCGAGCAGGGTTGCGTTAAAGACCTCGGGTTGATCCAAGGGCGTGGCATGGCGGGAATCTTCGATGACCACCAGTCGCGCATCGGGCAGCAGTTTTACATAGATTTGTTTTTGCGCCACAGGGGTGTAGTCGTGGTCGGCGCTGATGACCAGGGTTGGACAGGCGATGCTGGACAGTCGTTCCTGCACGCCCCAGCCCACAATGGCGTCGAAGCTGGCGAGATAAGCACGTTTGTCGTTTTTTGCCCAGCGTTCGGCCATCTTGCGCCGCAGGTCGGCCTGCTGCGGTTTGGGAAACAGCCGGTCACCGAGAGCCTTGCCGATGGTGTTCAGGCTGAGCACCCGGGCCAGCGTCCAGCGTTTGGTCCATTGCCAATAGTCATTGGCGCTGCGCAACTTGACCTCAGGCGCGCTGTTGACGATGCACAGGCTGCGGACGCTGCCGGGCTCGTCCACCGCCAACTGAAACGCAATGCCACCCATCGACAACCCCACCACATGGGCCGGCGGCAGGTCGAGGTGTTGGATCAGTGCGCTCAGATCGGCGCTGAAGCCAGGGATGCTGTAGCGTTCGCGAGGTTTGTCGGAGCGCCCATGGCCGCGTACATCTACCACGATCAGGCGGTAATGCCGGGACAGCACCGGCACCTGCAGCTCCCAGTCCTGGCTGCTGGAGCCCAGGCCATGAATCAAGATCAGTGGGGTGCCGTGGCCGTATTCCTCGTAGTGCAGGCTGCGGTCGTCATGGTCGAACCAGGGCATGCTTGAACTCCGTTTCAGGCTTGTCGAGGGGCGGCGAAAGGGGCGTCCAACGGAGCGGTGTCGAAGGTGCGCAGCAATTCCACGAGGATCTGCGTGGCCGGCCCCAAGGGTTTGTCCTTGTTCGAATACAGGTAGAACGTGGGATGGCGGCTGCCGCCCTGTTCCAAAGGTAGCTGCTTGAGCACGCCCTCGGCGAGTTCGCGTTCGATCATGTGCCGTGGCAACCAGGCAAAGCCCAGGCCGCTGCCTACAAAGGACGCCGCCGTGGCCAGGCTGCCGACGGTCCAGCGCTGTTCGGCGCCGAGCCAGCCCACATCCCGCGGCTGCTGACGGCCGGAGTCGCGGATCACCACTTGCATCTGGCTTTCCAGGTCCTGGAAGCTCAGCGCGCGGTTCATACGGTGCAGGGCGTGCTCGGGGTGGGCGACGGCGACAAACTCCACATCGCTCATCTCGGTGCCCAGGTAGCCGGGGATACTGAAACCGCAAATCGCCAGGTCGGCCACGCCTTCGATCAGCAGCTCTTCGACGCCGGACAGCACTTCCTCACGCAAGCGCACGCGGCAACCGCGGCTTTGCGGCATAAATGCACTCAAGGCGCGCACCAGGCGAGCGTTGGGGTAGGCGGCGTCCACCACCAGGCGCACTTCGGCTTCCCAGCCTTGCTCCATATGGTGGGCGAGGTCTTCCAACTGGCTGGCGTTTTTCACCAGTTGCCGCGAGCGGCGCAACAGCACTTCACCGGCGTCGGTGAGTACAGCCTTGCGCCCGTCGATGCGCAGCAGCGGCACGCCGAGTTGGTCCTGCATGCGGGCTACGGTGTAGCTCACCGAAGACTGCGAACGGTGCAGCGCTTCGGCCGCCTGGGCGAAGCCGCCATGGTCGACCACGGCTTGCAGCGTGCGCCATTGATCGAGGGTAACGCGGGGCGCTTTCAAGATGGGTTCCTCTTGTCCTAAGCTGGCGGTCCTTATTGGAGACTGCCGAATGAGAAAATTCTGTTGTGTGCTGCTGGCGCTGCTGCCGTTGAGCGCGTTCGCCTACCCTATCGATGTGAGCAAAAAGATCGACGGCGTGAGCGTGGACTACACCGCGACCGACGTGGATGCCGATATCAGTTCGATTCAACTGAATAACTACGGCACCAACGATGCCCAGTGCTCGGTAGTCTTCACCAACGGTCCGGAGTCGCCGCGTCGGCGTACCGTCTCGGTACCGGCCGGCAAGAGCACCAACACCACGGTCAAATTCAACCGCGCGATTATCAAGATGCGTATCGCCCTGACCTGCACCCCGAAATAACGCATCAGCGGAGCAGGCCAACAGGGATACTCCGCTTATCAACAAATTTCTAGATGGGTTATAGCAGTTTTTTGCGCTTTTTTATCGAATGAGCCCTGGTTAATCTTTTCTCCATCGACTTACAGCAGTTTCAGATGGAGCCTACATAGCCATGTCCAACGTTCTGATCATCGAAAGCAGTGCACGCCAGCAGGATTCCATTTCCCGCCAACTCACTCAACAGTTCATCAGCCAATGGCAGGCCGCCCACCCGGCGGACCGGATCACCGTGCGCGACGTGGCCCTCAACCCGGTTCCGCATTTGGACGCCAACCTGCTCGGCGGCTGGATGAAACCGTCGGAACAGCGCAACGACGACGAACAGATCTCTCTGGACCGCTCCAACGAATTGACCGATGAGCTGTTGGCCGCCGACGTGCTGGTACTGGCCGCGCCGATGTACAACTTTGCCATCCCCAGCACCTTGAAAGCCTGGCTGGACCACGTATTGCGTGCCGGCGTGACGTTCAAATACACACCCACCGGGCCCCAGGGCCTGCTGACCGGCAAGCGCGCCATTGTGCTCACCGCGCGCGGCGGCATTCATACCGGCGCCAGCTCTGATCATCAGGAACCGTATCTGCGCCAGGTCATGGGCTTTATCGGGATTCATGAGGTCGCTTTTATTCATGCCGAAGGGGTGAACCTGAGCGGCGACTTCCAGGAAAAAGGCATCAATCACGCCAAGGCCCAGCTGGCCCAGGTGGTGTGAAGCTTTAATCGCCAGATAATCCCGCAGTGTTTATATCGCTGCACGCCAACCCTTCAAGTACGCGTAACGAACCTCCCTTTGCACTTGTGCTCCTGAGTGCTCCTGCCCGACTGACGCTTTAGCGAGGTCGGGTTTTTTTTGCCCCGAGTTTCGTCCCGCGACGAAAAGCTTTAATGTCCCGCCCATTCGAAACGAGGCGCGCATGGGCTATCTACTGGTTGTCACCCTGATTCAGGCATTTTCCTTCAGCTTGATCGGCGAATACCTCGCCGGTCACGTCGACAGCTACTTCGCGGTGCTGGTGCGCGTGGTGCTGGCCGGGCTGGTGTTTATCCCGCTGACGCGCTGGCGTTCGGTGGAGCCGGCGTTCATGCGCGGCATGCTGGTGATCGGCGCGCTGCAGTTCGGCGTGACCTACGTGTGCCTGTACCTGAGCTTTCGCGTGCTTACCGTGCCGGAGGTGCTGCTGTTCACCATCCTCACGCCACTGCATGTGACCCTGATCGAAGATGCTCTCAACCGCCGCTTTAATCCCTGGGCATTGCTGGCTGCCCTGGTGGCAGTGGCGGGTGCGGCAGTGATTCGCTTCGACCAGGTCACCCCGCACTTCCTGATGGGCTTTTTGCTGCTGCAATTGGCCAACTTCACCTATGCCGCCGGGCAGGTCATGTACAAGCACCTGGTGGCGCGCTACCCGAGCGACCTGCCGCACTACCGACGCTTCGGCTATTTCTACCTTGGCGCATTGCTGGTGGTGTTGCCGGCGTTCCTGTTGTTCGGCAAAGCTGATTTTCTGCCGCAAGCGCCGCTGCAGTGGGGTGTACTGGTGTTCCTCGGCCTGGTCAGCACGGCATTGGGCCTGTACTGGTGGAACAAGGGCGCATGCCTGGTCAACGGCGGCACCCTGGCGGTGATGAATAACTTGCACGTACCGGTTGGGTTGTTGCTCAACCTGTTGATCTGGAACCAGCACGAGCCGCTGGGCCGGTTGGCCTTGGGCGGGCTGGTGATTGTGGGGGCGGTGTGGATCAGTCGGTTGGGCGTCAAGTCGCCCAACCGCTCGCTGGCTTAAACCGCCGGGTAATCCGGGGCTGCTAAATGACTGGCGCCCGCCACCGCCGGCAGCATCCCCGCCCGCAGATCGTTGCCACTGGGTTGCTGGTACAGGCTCAGGCCGAACTCCGGCAACACCGCCAGCAGGTAATCGAAGATATCGCCCTGGATTCGTTCGTAATCGGCCCACGCCGTGGTGCGGGTGAAGCAGTAGATCTCCAGCGGCACGCCTTGGGCGGTGGTCTGCATCTGGCGGACCATGCAGGTCATGTTCGGCTGGATGTCCGGGTGGCTTTTCAGGTAGGCCAGCGCGTAGGCGCGGAAGGTGCCGAGGTTGGTCATGCGCCGGCGGTTGGCCGACAACTGCGCGCTGTGACCCTGAGCTTGGTTCCAGGCCCTGAGTTCGGCTTGCTTGCGGCTGATGTAATCGGTGAGCAGGTGCACCTGGGTCATGCGCACTTCTTCGTCGTCACGCAGGAAGCGCACGCCGCTGGCATCGATGAACAAGCTGCGCTTGATGCGCCGCCCGCCCGAGGCCTGCATGCCGCGCCAGTTTTTGAACGATTCGGACATCAAGCGCCAGGTGGGGATGGAGACGATGGTTTTATCGAAGTTCTGCACTTTCACCGTGTGCAAGGTGATGTCCACCACATCGCCGTCGGCGCCGACCTGGGCATTTCAATCCAGTCGCCGACCCGTAGCATGTCGTTGCTGGTCAACTGCACGCTGGCGACGAACGACAGCAGCGTGTCCTTGTAGACCAACAGAATCACCGCCGACATTGCACCCAGGCCGGACAACAGCAACAGCGGCGACCGGTCGATCAGGGTGGCAACGATGATGATCGCGCCGAACACGAACAGCACCATCTTGGCCAATTGCACATAGCCCTTGATCGAACGGGTGCGTGCGTGTTCGGTGCGGGCGTAGATGTCCAGCAGGGCGTTGAGCAGGGCGCTTATGGCCAGCACCAGGAACAGGATGGTGAACGCCAGGGCCACGTTGCCGATGAACAACGTGGCGGTCTTGCTCAGGTCGGGCACCAGATACAGGCCGAACTGAATCACCAGAGACGGTGTCATCTGCGCCAGACGATGGAAAACCTTGTTGTGCCGCAGGTCGTTGAGCCAGTGCAGGGCCGGTTGGCGCCCGAGCAGTTTGACCGCGTGCAGGATCAGGTAGCGCGCCACCCGACCCAGCACCAGGGCCACCACCAGCAATACCAGCAAGCCCAGGCCCGCATGCAGCATGGGATGTTGGTCGAGTGCGTCCCAAAGGTCTTGGACGTTGCGCCAGAGCTGTTTGATATCCATGAATAAAGCGATTCCTCGGTAAGACAAGTCGGGGGCGATTAGAGCACCTGAGTGCGACAAAGTTGACGTCGCCGACACAATCAAGCACAAAAAAAACGCCTGATTGGGCCCGTTCGCGTAAAGAAACTCGGTTTGGACGCCCGAAACCGTTACCCTATGCAGCTGATATTTTGCATTTCTTCGAGGTAGCACCCGTGTTTTCCCAATTCGCCCTGCACGAACGCCTGCTCAAAGCCGTGGCCGAGCTTAAATTTGTCGAGCCTACGCCTGTGCAAGCCGCGGCCATCCCGCTCGCGCTCGAAGGGCGTGACCTGCGGGTGACAGCGCAAACCGGTAGCGGCAAGACCGCCGCTTTCGTCCTGCCGGTCCTGAATCGTTTGATTGGCCCGGCCAAGGTCCGCGTCAGCATCAAGACCCTGATCCTGCTGCCGACCCGCGAGCTGGCCCAGCAGACCCTGAAGGAAGTCGAACGCTTCTCGCAGTTCACCTTCATCAAGTCCGGCATCATCACCGGCGGTGAAGACTTCAAGGTGCAGGCCGCCATGCTGCGTAAGGTGCCGGACATTCTGATCGGCACGCCAGGGCGCATGATCGAACAACTCAACGCCGGCAACCTGGACCTCAAGGAAGTCGAAGTGCTGGTACTCGACGAAGCCGACCGCATGCTCGACATGGGCTTTGCCGACGACGTGCAGCGCCTGGTGGGCGAGTGCGTCAACCGTCAACAGACCATGTTGTTCTCCGCCACCACCGGCGGTTCGACCCTGCGCGACATGGTCGCCAAGGTGCTGAACAACCCGGAACACCTGCAGGTCAACAACGTCAGCGACCTCAACGCCACCACGCGTCAGCAGATCGTCACCGCCGACCATAATGTGCACAAAGAGCAGATCCTCAACTGGCTGCTGGCCAACGAGACCTATCAGAAAGCCATTGTGTTCACCAACACCCGCGCCGCCGCCGACCGCATCTACGGCCGCCTGGTCGCCCAGGAATACAAGGCGTTCGTGCTGCACGGCGAGAAAGACCAGAAAGATCGCAAGCTCGCCATCGACCGCCTCAAGGCCGGCGGTGTGAAGATCCTGGTGGCCACCGACGTGGCCGCCCGTGGCCTGGACGTGGATGGCCTCGACCTGGTGATCAACTTCGACATGCCGCGCAGCGGCGACGAATACGTGCACCGTATCGGCCGCACCGGGCGGGCCCGGCAACGATGGCCTGGCCATCTCGCTGATCTGCCACGGCGACTGGAACCTGATGTCGAGTATCGAACGCTACCTCAAGCAGTCGTTCGAGCGCCGCACCATCAAGGAAGTCAAAGGCACCTACACCGGGCCGAAGAAGGTCAAGGCGTCGGGCAAGGCCGTCGGCGTGAAGAAGAAAAAGACCGACGCCAAGGGCGACAAGAAGAAAACCGGCGCCAAGTCGCCGACCAAGCGCAAGATCGCCAACCGCCCGAAGACCGACAACCTGTCGTTGGTGAGCAAGGACGGCATGGCCCCGCTCAAGCGCCGCAAACCCGAAGCGCCAGCTGCTGAATAAGCCTGGGGCGATATAAAAAAACCGGACGATGTCCGGTTTTTTTATGGGCTCAGTTTTCGGCCTTGGCGGCGGCCTCTTTCAGTTCTTTGAGGCGCGCGTCGATCAACTGACATTTGTCGGGGAACTCCGCGCTCTCGGTGTCCAGGTCCATTTTCTGCAGTTCGTCGTTCATCTCCTTGGCCTTGGCTGGGTTCTGTTCGGTGAGCCGGGTCACTTGTTTAGCCAGCTCCTCGCGCTTGGCGGTGGCTTCTTCCGGCGTACAGGCCCAGGTCGGCAGGGCGGTGAGCAGAGCGGCGGCGACGGTTAGATTCATCAGGGTTTTCATGGGGCGACCTCCTTGGCGTTTGTACGCAGTTGAGGGGGCGAACGTCTGGAAAGTTCAGAGAAATGACGCCCGTCCATTCGGCTGAACGGCTGCCGACGTGACAGGTCCCACCTGCTGACGGGCCACTTTTGCTCACGCCCGCAGGAGGAATCAGGATGACGACTTACAACTGGGATTTGATCGAACGTTTGCTGCACGAAGTGCAGAACGGCGAGGGCAGCTTTGCCCCGCGCAAATATGCGGAGCAGGAAGCCGCCGACAAGGCCACGGCCGGTGAGTCCATCGGCAACCTGGATACGCTGAAAAAGACCGCTGCCGACTATGAAGCGTTGCTGTTCAAACGCGGCTTTATCGAATCGCGCCCGGAAGAACAGGGCGGTAACGGCGAGAATTTCATTTTGACCCCACGGGGAGCGAGCCTGCTGTCCCTGATTGACAGCTCCATTCCTGGCAACGCTCATCCGCGTCAGGTCATGGACGAGCAGGAAGACGCATTGGACCCTGAAACCTTTGATCGCGTGGCTTCCGAAGCGGCGATTGCGGGCGGCGCGATCTAGGATCGTTGTCGAGTTGCTAAGGCAGCCCGCATTTCAACGGGCAGCGGCCTTGAGGCACTTGAGTGCCTTGAAGTCGCTGCGCACGCCGTCGATTTTCTGGGTGAGTTTTAACCGCTGTTGCGGCGTGCTGTCGGCCATCAAGTCGACGATCAGGCTTCGCGCTTGCGCTTCAGTCTGGGCGTAGGCGGCACGGTATTGCGGGGTCCATAGGCTTTCACGGTCCACCAGCAGTTGCTGCATCTTTTGTGGGAAATCGGCACTGCGGCGTTGCTGGACCGCGTCGATAAACTGCGCCTGCCAATGGGCGCGGTTGCCGATCCACTGCTCATTCTGCTCACCCAGCGCGACCGACCAGGCCAGGACGCGGGCTTGCTGGCTGGGGCTGAGCGGGCCCATCCAGCTGTCCAGGCGCTTGCGCATGCGTTCGGCGCGCTCCTTGATCTGCTGTTGCAGTGGGGGCTTGAGGTATTCGTCCTGACGCTTGCGCAGGTCTTTGACCAACGCGGCGTTCATGTCCTCGACCTGCTCATCGTCCAGCCCTTGCAGCAGCTCGATGGCCGACGGGGTGATTTCTCGTGCTACTTCGGCAATCGCTTGTTTGGCCTCGACGGTGCGGGTTTGCAGCGCGGCGTCCGTGACTTGATTGGCGTCCACCATCTGTTGCAGACGGTCCAGCCAGTCCAGGTAACCCGGCAGTTGCGTGGTGCAATGCCAGGCCAGGTGTTCTTTGAGTGTGTCGTTGAACCAGCTCTTCTGCCCGGCGTTCATGTCCAGGTAGTCATTGAGAGTCCAGGGGATGATCACGTCCAGATTGCGATAGGCCAGGCCCACGCGATTGCAGCCGGCGAGCACCAGGCTCAGGGTCAGTACTACCACCAATAGTTTGAGCCGACGCAGCATGAGCGGATCCTTGCACAGAGGGGACTTGTGCATGTGAACCCTGGCCGGGTCCGACAGTTCAGCCCATCAATAAAACGAGCGCACGGCCTTGAGAGTCAGCAGGCCATCGCATTGCGCGTTGTGCCCGGAGTAGGCGGAGCAATTGCCGCCACTGAGGCTGGAATCGCTGTAGATCAGGTCCAGGTCGATGCCCTTCCAGGCGCGGGAAAACTGCACCGACCAGTCGCTGAAAACTGCTGATGGAGCCGCCATCCACCGACACTGGCGAGCCTAACTGATGGGTGGTGTACTTCATGCTTACCCCGATCCCGAACGGCTGTGTGCCGCTAAGGTCGGCAAAGAGGGTGCTGTCCTGGCGGTCCGGGTCGTTGCTGAAGGAGGCGCCGAAACGATTGCCGAGCAGGTTCAGACCTCCGTAGAACTCCTGGCTGTTGAGCGGGCTGAGGGTGGGGTAGCTGTAGTGGATCAAGCCGACTTCGTAGCCCAGGGTCTGATCGAAAGGGTGTTTGAAGCCCATATACGAATCGATTTCGAGGTTGCTGGAGGAGGATAGCCCCATGTTCGGCGAGAACTGGCCGAAGTACAGGCCGCTGTCGTGGCTCAGATCCAGGCCGCCGTGGAACGAGCCACTGCCCGGCGACGTCGGCTTGACCAGGCCCTGGGCCATGCTGCGGCTGGGGGTTGTACCCAGTTTCAGGTCGAAGTCGCCCAATTCGCGTTGGAAGATTTGCGCTTCGGCCAGAGGGCTGGCGACCAGGGCAGTGATCAGGAATATGCAGGGTTTAAACATGCTTCACTCCATGAAAAGCGAGGAGCAGTGACGGAAAAATCGGGCAGATGCCCGCGCTAGACGCGTGCAAGGATACCGGCGAATAGCAGTCGGTGAGGCCCGTTCGTCGATTAGGGTGCTATTGAATGCAATGGGAGGGTGGTACTGACGCTAGTCCTAGCGCCTTGAAGGCAAGGCGCTTAGGGACCAGGTGTGTTGCGAGAGTGTTACTTCTTGCCCAGGCTGATCTGCTTGGACGGGCCGAAAGTCTGGCCGCTTACGCCCTTGGCAATTTGCTGGATTTCGCCACCGGATTTAAGGAACGCAGCAATCTGGCTGTTGATCGATTCGCTGGTTTCAACGGCGGGAGCTGGCTTTGCTTTGCTGTTGGATGCTTTTACACGCATGGCGGCCACTAACCTGTAGAGAATTAACTTGGCCAGGCATCGTACATGAAATACTTGACAATTGCTTGGTAAATATCCCCTGAGAATAAAGCGCCCGGTTGAAAATGGGCAAAGTTGGGCCTATGAATAACCCGCTAACTTACTGTTTTAACTGGAAAGCCCTGGAACGACTGGCCTGGCGCTCCGGGCAAAATTCATCGGGATGATCTGACGAGCGGGGCAGGGCCAGCAGAAAGCCACGCAACCCCTGGATTTTTCAGGCGTGCGCGCGTGGCGGGCACAACTCGGGTAGAATGCCGCCCACGTAACGAGGGGTTTGGAAATGGCTTTAGTCGGGCGCTACAACAGCTTGCAAGTGGTTAAACACACTAACTTTGGTTTGTACCTCGATGGTGCGCAAGACGGTGAAATCCTCTTGCCTAATCGGTATATCCCCAAAGATATTCCCAGTGAAGATGAAGACTGGCTTAACGTTTTTATTTATCTGGACAGCGATGACAAACTTATCGCTACAACTGAAAAGCCCAAAGTTCAAGTGGGCGAGTTCGCCAGTTTGAAAGTAGTGGAAGTCAACAGCATTGGTGTATTCCTCGATTGGGGGCTGCCCAAAGATCTGTTGCTGCCTTACTCGGAGAAAAGCGTCAGTTGAGCGCGGGTGAGTATTGCGTGGTGCATGTCTATCTCGACAAGCACACTAAGCGCATCACCGCCACCGCGCGCCTTGATCGCTACCTGGACAAGACACCCGCCAACTATCAGGTGGGCCAGGAAGTCGATCTGCTGGTGGCTGAAGCCACCGATATGGGTTTCAAGGCGATCATCAACAACAAGCACTGGGGCTTGATCCACAAGAACGAAGTCTTCAAATTCCTGCGTCCCGGCAAGGAAGAGAAAGGCTTTATCAAGGAGATCCGCGCCGACGGCAACATCAGCTTGAGCCTGCAACCGGTCGGTCAGGAAGCGGCCTCCAGCCTGAACTCGAAGATCCTCGCCAAGTTGCGCGAAAACAACGGCACCTTGCCGGTCAGCGATAAAAGCGATCCGGCGGTGATCAGCAACTTGTTCGGCGTGAGCAAAGGCAACTTCAAGAAAGCCATCGGCGCGCTCTACAAACAGGGCCAGATCGTGATTCATGCCGATCGCATTGAACTAAGCTGAGGGCGTTTTGCTCTTCTGTAGGCGCTGACCGGCGCCTACAGAGGCTGTTTCCATGACCAAGAAAATCCTGTTTGCCTACCTGGGCACGTTGCTCGCCTTTTTGATTCTGGACGGCCTCTGGCTCGGCGTCCTTATGGGCCCCACCTACAAATCCCTGCTGGGCCCTCTGATGCTCGATCAACCTCGGCTGTTGCCCGCGGTGCTCTTCTATCTCTTGTATGTGCTCGGCTGCGTGGTATTCGTGGTGCTGCCCAGCGTCAGTTGGCAGCGCGCGGCGCGCTTGGGCGCATTGTTGGGGCTGGTGGCGTACGGCACTTATGATCTAAGCAACTGGGCCACGTTGCAGGGTTGGTCCGCTCAACTGGCAGTGATGGACATGGCTTGGGGCACCTTCCTCACGGCGGCCTGCTGCACGGTGGGTTACGTGTGTGCACATCGGGTGCACTGATGATTGTGTACAGGATAAATCTGCACCGTTGCTGAGCGAAGTGCCGCTGATTAAGGTTCGCTGATCCCCTTGGACTGCCGTAACACAGGGATTGTGTGCCATTGGCACGTATTCTGCTGACGATCTCGTATACAAACCATGCCGCCTCCCGTATGCACCTGCTACGGCAGCGCAGGCCGGTATGACGAGGAGCCAGCGATGACCGAACAATTGCCCAACGGCTACAGCCCACGCCTGTACAACCAGGACCTTGGTCCACTCCCGCAAAAGTGGACCTGGTACAACATCTTTGCCTTCTGGATGAGCGACGTGCACAGCGTCGGTGGCTACGTGTTCGCCGCCAGCCTGTTCGCGCTGGGGCTGGCCAGTTGGCAGGTGTTGATCGCCTTGCTCGCCGGCATCTGTATCGTGCAATTGATCGCCAATCTGGTGGCCAAGCCCAGCCAGCAAGCGGCAGTGCCTTACCCGGTGATTTGCCGTCTGGCGTTCGGGGTGTTCGGTGCGAATATTCCCGCGGTGATTCGCGGCCTGATCGCCGTGGCGTGGTATGGCATTCAGACCTACTTAGCGTCGAGTGCCTTGATCATCGTGGTACTGCGATTCTTCCCACAAATGGCGGTCTATGCCGAGCCGCATTTCGCGGGCCTCTCCTACCTGGGCTGGTTTGGTTTTCTCAGCCTATGGGTGCTGCAAGCCGCCGTGTTCTGGGCCGGGATGGAATCCATCCGCCGTTTTATCGATTGGGCGGGCCCGGTGGTGTACGCCGTGATGTTTATCCTGGCCGGCTGGATTGTGTGGAAGGCGGGTTGGGCGAATATCAGTTTCACCCTGGCGGAAAAATCCCTGTCGGGTTGGCAAGCGTTTGGCCAGGTGATCGTCGCCACGGCGTTGGTGGTGTCGTACTTTTCTGGGCCCACCCTGAATTTCGGCGATTTCAGCCGCTACTGCCGCAGCATGCAAGACGTGCGACGCGGTAATTTCTGGGGCCTACCGGTGAATTTTCTGGCGTTTTCCCTGGTCACCGTGGTGATTGTTTCAGGCACCTTGCCGGTGTTTGGCGAGATGCTGCATGACCCCATAGCCACCGTCTCGCGGATCGATAACAGCATGGCTGTTCTGCTCGGTGCCTTTGCATTTGTAACCGCGACCATCGGCATCAATATCGTCGCCAACTTTGTATCCCCGGCGTTCGACTTCGCCAACGTCGCGCCGAGCAAAATCAGCTGGCGCGCCGGGGGCATGATCGCGGCGGTGGCCTCGATCTTCATCACCCCGTGGAACCTGTTCAATAACCCGCTGATGATCCACTACACCCTGGATATTCTCGCGGCGTTCATCGGGCCGCTGTTCGGCATCCTGCTGGTGGACTTCTACCTGATCAAAAAACAACGGATCGATGTGGATGCGCTGTTCGATGACAGCCCGAACGGACGTTATTACTTCGAAGGCGGTGTGAACTGGACAGCCGTCAAGGCGCTGGTGCCCGCGACGCTGGTGGGCGTTGCGATCACCTTCACCCCGGCATTGCAGGGCCTGGCCAACTTCGCTTGGTTCACTGGGTGTTTGCTGGGCGGCCTGTTCTTTCTGGTGCTGGCGCGACGCGAGCAGGGTCGCGTGCCGGTGCCGTTGGTTGCGAGCTGAGGACGATCCCGCCCGCCACTAACAGACCTGCACCGGCGATTACCAACGCTGGCTGCAAACCGCCGCTCACATGGCTGCTGATCGAGGCCAGCAACGGGCCGCTCAGTTGCCCGATGGCGAAGCTGGCGGTGAGCAGCCCGGTGTTGCGCTGGTAGCCGTGGGGCGCGATCTCTCGCAGACGCGCCATCACCAGTTGCATGCAGGCCAGGAACGGCCCGCCGCATAGCAGCACGCCCAAGGCCAGGCCCCAGCCATTGCCCAGCAGGCAGGCGAACACCCCGGCCGCTTGCAGCCATAAGGTCGTCATCAGCCAAACTCGGGTAGTGTGCGCATCCTTGCGGCGCAGGCTCGCGGCCACCACGCCAAGGGCCGATGCCAGGCCAAAGCAGGGCCAGAACAGATCGGCCTGCCAGGCGCCCTTCAATTGTGCACTGGCCATTTGCGACAGAAAGGTCGCCGGGATGATGTAGCCCACGCCGTACAGCACGTAAACCCAGCACAGATGCGTGATGCTGCCATTGCGGCCAGCGCTGACGTCGGCCCCTGGCGCGGCGGTTGCCTTGACCGGCGGCAGGAACGGCAGAATCGCCAGCAGCATCACCAACGCCACGCCGCCATACACCCGCCACAGTATTGCGCTACTTTGCCCCACTTGGTTGGCGACCAGTGCCAGCACCCCCGTCAGCAAAATCCCCAGCCCCGGTCCGGCAAATACCAGTGCCCCCAAGCGCGGGCGGCCGGCGGCAAGCGCCAGGGGCTGGCTCAGGCTGGTGATCATCACCAACGCCCACGCGCTCGCCACTCCCGTGCCGAACCGGAGTAACAAATGCGCCCAAAAGCCATGGGCCCAAGACGAGGCCACGGTCAGCAGCACACACAGCCATAAGCCGCCGTACAGACGGCCGCGAATATGCTGATGGCTGCGGGCGAACATCGAATCCACTGCGCCGACGAAATAGCCCAGGTAGTTGGCGGCCGCGATCAGGCCCGCGTCAGTCAGGTCGATCTGGCCTTCATTCAATAGGTGGGGCAGTTGCGGAGTGAGCGCGAAACGGCCAATGCCCATAGCCATCATCAAGGCGATGAAGCTGGCGAGTAAGCGGATTAACGGCGACATGGTCAGGGGTTCCTGCAAGAAACGTATGACGGTCAGCCTAAGGTGCATTGACTTTCTGCAAAAATGAATAATAGTGAGCAACTTGTTCAGTTTTGGAGAAAGGCATGGAGTTCAGTCAATTGCGCATCTTCCAGGCGGTGGCCGAAGAGGGCTCCATCACTCGCGCGGCCGAGCGCCTGCACCGCGTGCCGTCGAACCTGTCGACACGCCTCAAGCAGATGGAGGAACAGCTCGGCGTCGAATTGTTCGTGCGCGAACGTCAACGCTTGCAGTTGTCCCCGGCAGGCAAGGTGCTGCTGGACTACAGCACGCGTCTATTGGCCTTGCATGACGAAGCCCACAGCGCGGTGCAAGGCGGTCAGCCGGCAGGGGATTTTGTGCTGGGCAGCATGTACAGCACCGCGGCGATTCACCTGCCGACCTTGTTAGCGCGTTATCACAAGGCTTATCCGCAGGTGAACTTGCAGGTGCAGTCGGCGCCCAGTGGCGAATTGCTTGAAGGCCTGATCACCGGGCGGCTCGACGCGGCCTTGGTGGACGGCCCGCTGACCATCGCCTCTTTGGATGGCATCCCGTTGTGCGAAGAGCGCTTGGTGCTGATCTGTGAAGCGGACCATGCGCCAGTGCGCGGGCCTCAGGACGTGGCTGGTCGCGCAGTGTTCACCTTTCGCCGCAGCTGCGCTTATCGCGCGCGTCTGGAAAGCTGGTTTGCCCAGGATCGTGTGGCCATGGGGCGCGCTATTGAGATCGAGTCGTATCAGGGCATGCTCGCCTGTGTGATTGCCGGTTCGGGAGTGGCGTTGATGTCCGAATCCATGCTTGCCAGCCTGCCGGGCAGGGACAGTGTGTCCGTTCATCCGCTGATAGGGCAATTTGCCACTGCGACCACCTGGTTGATGTGGCGAAAAGGTATGCTCGGCGCTAACCTCAACGCATGGATCGACCTGCAGCAAACAGGCAAGGCCGAGTTGCTGCCAGACACCCGCGCCATCGCTTGAGCGATCCGTCAGGATTCAGACCTATTCGGTAATAGTTCGTTGTGGTTTGCCGCAAGCAATACGTAGTACTTAGGGCTATTATCAGTAGGAAGCGGCGATATTTTATGTAGGGCAATTCAGCTTCCGCCGATCCGCACTACCCTCAAAGGGGGCACCACCATGAAAGAGAAAATTCAAAACTGGCTCCATGACCTCGGCGTCGCCCTGGGCTTGATCGAGCCACCGCTGCAGCCGGTGCCGATTCGCACGGATGATGAGCAGCGTCGCCCACGTCGCCGGTGAGCCGCGATTAAGGGAACATTGAGCACTTCGCAACTGTAGCAGCAGGCTTGTTAGGGCAAGTCTGCCACCACAGGTGTCTTAGTCTGCTCTGTGTCACACGTTCGTCTTTGAGTATCGGAATCGGACTACTTGTTTGTCAGATTCGCCTGGCTTAGTTAATCCGAAAAATCAGCGTAGAAAAAATCTCCAGCACCTACATGAATCTGCTGGAGATAAGCCCATGACGCTCTCATGTGTCCCGCCCGTCGCCGCTTCACTGATCGCCACCCTCGACACGGTTTTACACATCGCCCCTGTCTCTAGACGCTGGAGGGCCGACGCCCCCGGCAACGTCGTGTTTCTTCCCCCCACCCTGGCCAAGCAGACACTGCTGTTGCAGATCGCACTGTTGCGGCCGTCCGCGTTGATTGTCGCGGACCAAGTCATCGACGCCGAAATCATTGAGCGCTGGCGCACAGCCCACCCATTTGGCGACCTGTGTCTGATTCGTAGAGGCACGAGCCTGGATAAAGTACGACTGGACTTGTGCGAAGCGAACGATATTCGAGTAATCAATACCCCGGGCATCAACGCGCCGCATGTGGCGGCGTATATGGCGCATTGGCTGACGCTTGGCGAGGGGGCCTTGCCTTCTGAAGTCGGCGTAGTTGGCTACGGGAATGTGGGCAAGGCGCTTGTCAGATTGTTGCTTGAGCGTGACCCCCATGTGCGAATCAAGGTGCTGGGTGAGCATCAGTCCCAAGAGACCGCCGACAGCAGAGTGACATTTGCGGTGGACCGGTTCGAAGCGCTGACGGGGGCCCATGCTGTCGCCCTATGCCCGACCCGGAATGACGAAACCACGCCCCGCATCGATGGGGCGTTGATTGAGTGTCTGCACCCACACGCCCGTCTGGTTTGCGTCGTCGAGCCAGACGTGTTCAGCGACGATGCGGTCCAGGCCCTGGCAGTGGCTGAACACCTTCAATTGGTGCTGGGCTGCGGGTCCGTCACATTGGGTGAGTTTCGCTCGCGCGCTCAACTGCTTGGATGCAGTCTCGATACCTGGCGCAGGCCGGTGACCTTCACCATTCAAGCCACCTCCAGCGATGCCTGCCATGGCGACCTTGACCACGCCGTCTGCGTTCAGCAGAGCCTGATGGCCGTGCGCGGCCTGCTCAAGCGGTCCCTTGCCAAATCTTTCACTATCCCGACCGTGCAAACTGATGCCGCCGCGCCATGTGTGTCGATCGTCGGCAGGGGGATCAATAGCCTGTTTCAAGCCGTGATGTTCCGCTTGGCCAACTATCAGGTCACGGTGTACGGAACCGAACGACACAGCGATGATGCCCGCCTTAAGCACGTCAATATGTGGCCCATGTCAACAACGCAGCCGACAGCAGAACCAGAGCCCGACCACCGCTTGCCCGTTGAGTGTCACCGCGCAGGGCTAGAGCTGTTCGAAAAGCTGCTGGCGGACAACCCTTCGTTGGCACGACTCGCACACGGGCAGGCGACCACTGCGTTGTGGGATGAGCTTGAGGCGCTCTTGGGTGCCTCTGGGGTCCGGTTTCTGCCCCAGCAGTTGAGTCCGGCTCAAACTGCCGCACTGAGTAGGCGGCACTGCGTTGTGTCGGTCTTGGAGGGTGATGATCTCGAAGAACTATCCATCGTGTACCGCTGCGCCCACAACCGCATGGTCGCCGGCGGAACCTATGCCGCGGGCACCACGCAGGGGTTGCTGTGGGCTTCTCTGGTGCAGGAAATCATCCAAGCCAAAGCGCCTATGGTTTTGGCCATGAACGCCCAATAAAAAAAGCGGGTGCGACCTCCGACGTTGCACCCGCTGAAGAAACCGCTTTGTCTCACACCGCCCGAGCTGTCACGCCTTGTGGCTTGCGCGACAGCAGGCTCACCGCGACAAAGCTCACCAGCCCCACCGCCAGGCTGTAGTAG
Organism: Closterium sp. NIES-67; assembly: GCA_027943415.1. Lineage (NCBI taxonomy): Eukaryota > Viridiplantae > Streptophyta > Zygnematophyceae > Desmidiales > Closteriaceae > Closterium > Closterium sp. NIES-67. The sequence continues at coordinate 55,188 of BQMB01001253.1, read as the reverse complement.
ATCGGTGTGTTCGCATCCAGGCCATCCTTGAACATGAAGACCAGCGCCGTCACAAAGCCCAGGGCCATGGAGGCGATCGCGCCAGGTGTGCTGGCGCGTTTCCAGAAGATCGCGCCGATCAGCGGGATCAACATACCGCCCACCAACAGGTTGTAGGCCAGGTCAGAGCGCTGATTACGTCGTTGACCACCAACGCAATGCCCAGCACTGTCGCGCCGGTCAGCAGGGTGAACAAGCGGTTGAGGCTCAGGCTCGACTGCTTGCCGCCGCGCAGGCGCGGCAGCAGGTCTTCGGTCAGCACGGTAGAGGCGGCCAGCAAACCGGCGCTGGCGGTGGACATCATCGCTGCCAGCGCTGCGGCGATCACCAGGCCGCGAATGCCGTCTGGCAGCGACAGTTTCACGATAGCGGCGAAGGCGTTGTTGACGTTGTCCAAGTCCGGGATCAGCACATGGGCCGCCATGCCGATCAATGCACAGGCCAGCCCGTAGAGCACGCAGTAGAAACCGGCGAAGGTTCCGGCGTACTGCGCGACTTTTTCATCACGGGCGGTGAACACCCGCTGCCAGATGTCCTGGCCGATCAAAATGCCGAAGAAGTAGATCATGAAGTAGGTGATGATGGTGTCCCAGCCGATCGCGGTGAAGCTGAAACTCGACGCCGGAAGCTTGGCCACCAGTTCATCCCAGCCACCGACGCGGTACAGGCAGATCGGCAGCAGGATAAACATCAGGCCGACGGTCTTGATCACGAACTGCACGATGTCGGTAAGGGTCAGCGACCACATGCCGCCGATGGTCGAATACACCACCACCACGCCGCCGCCCAGTAGCACCGACACCCAGAACGGCAGGCCGAACAGCACTTGCAGCACGGTGCCGATGGCCAGGATCGAGGTGACGCCGATCATCAACGCATACGCCAGCATGATCACCGCGCTGGCCTGGCGCGCCATGGGGTTGTAGCGTTTTTCCAACACCTGAGTGACGGTGAAGATCTTGAGCTTGAGCAGCGGCTTGGCCAGAAACAGATTCAGCGCAATGATCCCCATGCCCAGCGCCGCGCACAGCCAAAAGCCCGAGATGCCGTGCACATAGCCCAGGCGCACCGTGCCGACGGTAGACGCGCCACCCAGTACCGTGGCGGCCATGGTGCCCATGTACAGCGACGGGCCCAGGTTGCGGCCGGCCACCAGGTAATCTTCGTGGGTCTTGGCGCGGCGCATGCCGTAATAGCCGAGCACGAGCATGCCGGCGGCGTAGATGAGTACGACGAATAAATCCAAAGCCATGACGGCGAGTCTCCGATTATTGTTTTAGGCGGTTTGCACGCGGGTAGTGGCCAAAGCCCTGGCCGACTCGGTCGGTCCATACACCGACGCCGGCTCCGGGAACACCCGCAACAGCGTCAGGTACACCACCGAAGCCAGCCCCAGGGTCACCGGCAGGCTGATGTCGATGCCGTCGGCCAGGTTGCCCAGCGGCCCGACGAACTGCCCCGGCAGGTTGACGAAGCACAACCCCACCAGCGCGCTGGGAATCCATGCCCCCAAACCGCGCCAGTTCCAGCCGTGGCTGAACCAGTAACGCCCGCCGGTCTCGCCGCGGGTGAACACTTGCAGGTCATCCGGGCAATAGAAGCCGCGGCGCACGATCAGGCCGATGATCATCATCACCATCCATGGCGTGGTGCAGGTGATGATCAGCACGGCGAAAGTCGACACGCTCTGCACCAGGTTGGCGGCGAAACGTCCGATAAAGATGAAGGCAATCGACATCACGCCGATCAGCAATGTCGCCCTGACCCGAGAGAGCACGCGCGGGAATACGCTGGACATGTCCAAGCCGGTGCCATACAGCGAGGTGGTGCCGGTGGACATGCCGCCGATCACCGCGATCAGGCACACCGGCAGGAAGAACCACGTCGGCGCCACCGCCAGCAGGCCGCCGACATAGTTGTTGGCCGCGATGTAATCCGGCGCCTTGACCGCCACGATGGTCGCGGTGGCCAGGCCGAACAGAAACGGAATCAGCGTGGCGATCTGCGCGGCGATCACCGCCAGCATGATGCGCAGTTTCGGCGTCTCGCGCGGGATGTAGCGCGACCAGTCCCCCAGGAACGCACCGAAGGAAATCGGGTTGCTCATGGCCACCAGTGCCGCGCCGATAAAGGCCGCCCAGAAGCCGCTCTGGCCGAGGGCCAAGCTGCCGGCGAAATGGCTGTCAAAGGTCGGTGCGAAGGCAAAGATGCCCAGTAGGAACAGTAGGCTGGCCGCCCACACGGCAATGCGATTGACCCACAGCATGAAACGAAAGCCATAGATGCACACCGTCAGCACCAGCAGGGCAAACATGCCGTAGGCCAGGCCAAGGGTCAGGTCGGTTTCCGGCAGGCCGATCAGACGTTTCGCTCCGCCGACCAGCGCATCCCCCGAGCTCCACACCGACAGGGAGAAGAAGGCAATCGCCGTCAGCAATGACAGAAACGAGCCGACAATGCGCCCATGCACGCCGAAGTGCGCGCCGGACGACACCGCGTTGTTGGTGCCGTTGAGCGGCCCGAACAGGCCCATGGGCGCCAGGATCAGCGCGCCCACCAGCACGCCCAGCACAATCGCCCACACACCGGCCTGGAATGACAGGCCGAACAGTACGGGGAAGGAGCCCAGCACGGCGGTGGCAAAGGTATTGGCACCGCCGAAGATCAGTCGGAACAGATCCTTGGGGCTGGCGGTGCGCTCGTGGTCCGGGATCTGTTCGACCCCGTTGGTTTCTATGGTGCGAATACTTTTTTGGTTGTTTTTATTATTCATGATCAGCTCCGATCACATTGGCTAAGGGGCGGCAGCCCTTCCGGCATAGCGGACAAATGTTCGTGACAGGCCAGCCACAGGCCTTGTTTTTGTTGTGTGCCAGACCCTTGCCGAATAAACACAATGGTCTCGCGTTCCTGGCTGGAGCAGTGCTCCCCATGCATGCGCAACTCGGTGGCCACGTCATGCATAAAAATCGCCACATCCCCGTGCAGGCTGACGTGGGCATTACTCGACGTGCAGGACAGCACCTCGAATCCTTCGTCCCTGCGCCAGCTGTCCCACAACGTCTGGTACGCGTCGCGACTCAGCAACGGCTCGGGCAGGGTATAAAACACAAAGCTGGCATCGGCGGTGAATGCGTCGAAGTAGGCGGCGCGGTCATTGCGTGCGAACGCGGCCACCAGGTCGGCGGCCGCTTGCAGCACCTCGTGCGCGCTCATCAACGGTGCGCCACGCCAGGCAGCACGCAGAGCATTTCGTACAGCAGATTCGCGCCCAGCAGGGAGGTATTTCCGGTGGTGTCGTAGGGCGGCGACACTTCCACCAGGTCGCAACCCACCAAGTCCAGGCCCTGGCAACCGCGGATGATTTCGATCGCCTGAATGGTGGTCAACCCGCCGATTTCCGGGGTGCCGGTGCCAGGTGCCCAGGCCGGGTCGATACCGTCGATATCGAAGCTCAGGTACACCGGGCCGCCGCCGACTTTTTCCCGCACTTCGGCCATCAGAGGGGCGAGGGAGTGGTGCCAGCATTCTTCGGCCTGGACTACGCGAAAGCCCTGCTTGCGGCTCCAGTTGAAGTCTTCGGCGGTGTAGCCCTGGGCGCGCAGACCGATCTGCACCACGCGGTCGCAATCGAGCAGGCCTTCTTCCACCGCGCGGCGGAACGTGGTGCCGTGGGCGATTTTCTCGCCGAACATATGGTCGTTGACGTCGGCGTGTGCATCGATGTGCACCAGTCCGACCTTGCCGTGTTTTTTGTGGATCGCCCGCAGGATCGGCAGGGTGATGGTGTGGTCGCCGCCCAGGGTCAAGGGGATCACGTCGTGTTCGAGGATCTCGTGATACGCCTCTTCGATAATGCGCACGGCATCCAGCAGGTTGAAGGTGTTGATTGCCACGTCACCGATGTCCGCCACCGACAGCGAGTCGAATGGTGCGGCGCCGGTGGCCATGTTGTAAGGGCGGATCATTACCGATTCGGCGCGGATTTCGCGGGGCCCAAAGCGGGTGCCGGCGCGCAGTGAGGTGCCGATGTCCAAGGGCACGCCGATAAACGCGGCGTCCAGACCCTTGGCCGTTGGCAGGTGGGGCAGGCGCATCATGGTGGCGATGCCGGCAAAGCGCGGCATTTCGTTGCCGCCCAGTGGTTGGTGAAAAATCTTGTCCACGGGAGTGCCTCATCGTTGTTTTGGTTGTTGGGGGCCGATTCTGCGAAAAGCGCGGCGCCGGACAAATCGGCTGAGGCAAATACTTAGTTCAGATTTTTCTAAACTAAAGTAGGCAGGTAGACTGCCGCTCTCAACCCTCGGAGCCGCCCATGGCCAACGCCTTGCCAGACCTGAAACTCCTGCGCATCTTCGTCAGCGTCGTGCGGCACCAGGGGTTCGCCAATGCCCAGCACGAACTCAACCTGTCGACATCGGCTATCAGCACCTATATGAGCCAGCTGGAATCGGCGCTCGGCCTGGTGCTGTGTCATCGGGGGCGCGGCGGCTTCAGCCTGACCAGCAAGGGCGAGTTGTTCCATCAGGAAACCCTGCGCTTGCTGGCCGAGCTGGAAGGCTTCGAGCAGTACGCCGCCGCGCTCAAAGGGGAATTGCGCGGTACCCTCAAGCTCGGCGTGCTGGACTCCACGGTCAGCGACAAGGCGCTGCCGTTCGCTGAAGTGATCGGCGCCTACAGCCAGGAACACCCGGCGGTGCACCTGCATCTGTCGGTCATGAGTCCCTACGAATTGCAGCTTGGCGTGCAGGACAATCGCCTGGACCTGGCGATTGGCGCCTTTTCCAATCGCATGAGCGGGTTGATCTATATGCCGCTGTACCGCGAGCAGCACTGGCTGTATTGCAGCTCGCGCCATCCGCTGTTCGGCGAGCGGCGTATTCCGGAACAGGTGATTACCCAGCAGCGCATGGTTGGACGCGGCTATTGGAGCCAGGCGGAACTGGCGCGCCATGGTTTCAAACACAGCGCGGCGACCGTGGAAAGTATGGAGGCGCAGTTGATCCTGGTGCTGTCCGGCGCCTATATCGGTTACCTGCCGGAACACTACGCCCAGGCCTGGGCCGACAAAGGCGATCTGCGGGTGTTGTTGCCCGCCACCTTTGGTTATCAGGCACCGTTTTCGATGATCATGCGCCGGGGCCGCAGCCGCGAACCGTTGATCCAGACTTTCCGCGACTTACTTAAAGCTCAGCTCAATCAGGCCTGATACCAGCATGTCCAGACCCCAATGTTCCCGTTGCCTCAGGCCCGCCGCCCATTGCTTGTGCGCGCTGATTCCCCGTCTGGATAGCCGCACTCGGGTGTTGTTGTTGCAGCATCCGAGCGAGGTCAACCATGCGCTCAATACCGCGCGCCTGGCGGCATTAGGTTTGAACAATGCGCAACTGGTGGTGGGCGAGGTGTTCGATGATCTGCCGACCTTGTTGAACCCTCCCGGCTATCAGGCACGGCTGTTGTTTCCCGCTGACGACGCCCAGCCATTGCACGCTTATGGGCTCGACGCCCAGCCGCTGTTGCTGGTGGTCCCCGACGGCACCTGGCGAAAAGCACGTAAATTGCTGCACCTGAATCCGTTGTTGGCGGCGTTGCCACGGGTGTCGCTGGCCGAGGGCGGTGTGTCGCGCTATCGGCTGCGCAAGGCGCCCGGGCCGGGAGCCTTGTCGACGGTTGAAGCAATTGCGCAGGCATTGCAGGTGCTGGAGGCACCCACTTCTTTCGAGCCGCTGCTCAAACCTTTTGAAGCATTGATCGACGGGCAGATTGCGGCGATGGGGGACGAGGTTTTCCAGAAGAATCATGGCGGCGGGCATTGGGAGTAGGCGGGGGGCGTTGCAGCTTGAAATGCGCTCGCATGTGGGAGGGGGCTCGCCCCCGATAGCCCCTCACAGCTGCCCATTTCCCTCGCTTATTCCCATAAGCCATAAGTACCGCACTTTGCGTGATATGGCCCGCCGACCTTTCCCGGTATGATGTGCGCCCCGCAGTCTGGATTGCGAATACGCCATGACCTTGCAGTACCCCACTATCGCCGATTGCGTCGGCAACACGCCTCTGGTCCGCTTGCAACGCATGGCGGGTGAAACCAGCAATACCCTGTTGCTCAAGCTCGAAGGGAACAACCCGGCCGGCTCGGTAAAAGACCGCCCGGCGCTGTCGATGATCACTCGCGCCGAGTTGCGCGGGCAGATCAAACCGGGTGACACCCTGATCGAAGCCACCTCGGGCAACACCGGGATCGCCCTGGCCATGGCCGCCGCGATCAAGGGTTACAAAATGATCCTGATCATGCCCGACAACGGCAGCGCCGAGCGTAAGGCGGCAATGACCGCCTATGGCGCCGAGTTGGTGCTGGTGACCCAGGAAGACGGCATGGAAGGTGCCCGCGACCTCGCTGAGCGCATGGCCGCCGCAGGCCGTGGCCTGGTGCTCGACCAGTTCGCCAACGGGGATAACCCTGAGGCGCACTACACCAGCACCGGCCCGGAAATCTGGCGCCAGACCCAGGGCACCATCACCCATTTCGTCAGTTCCATGGGCACCACCGGCACCATCATGGGCAACTCGCGTTTCCTCAAGGAGCAGAACCCGGCGATCCAGATCGTCGGCCTGCAACCGATGGAAGGCGCGGCCATCCCTGGCATTCGCCGCTGGCCAGAAGCCTATCTGCCGAAGATCTACAACGCCTCGCGGGTCGATCGCATCATCGACATGGCCCAGCGCGAAGCCGAAGACACCACCCGCCGCCTGGCCCGTGAAGAAGGCATCTTCTGCGGCGTTTCCTCCGGCGGTGCGGTGGCCGGCATGCTGCGGCTGTCGAAAGAAGTGGAAAACGCGGTGATCGTCGCGATCATCTGTGACCGAGGCGACCGTTACCTGTCGACCGGCATTTTCGACGAACCCAACTGATGGCCAAGCACGACAGAGGCCTGCGCTTCCAACCGACGGGCGGCAGCCGGGCCCCACAGATTCCGGTGGGCAAGAAACAACGCCTGACCATTGAGCGCCTGGCCAATGACGGGCGCGGCATCGTGTTCTTCGAAGGACGCACCTGGTTCGTCAATGGCGCCCTGGCCGGCGAAGAGGTCGAAGCGCGGGTGTTGGGCACCCACGGCAAAGTGGTCGAAGCCCGCACCGAGCGGGTGTTCAGCGCCAGCGAACTGCGCCGCCCTGCACCTTGCGCGCATTTCGGCCGCTGCGGCGGCTGCAGCGTGCAGCATCTGGCGCATGACGAACAACTCGCCCTGAAACAGCGCATGCTCGCCGAGCAACTGTCCCGTGTGGCCGGTATCGAGCCGTCGGAATGGGCGGCGCCGTTGAGTGGCCCGGAATTCGGCTACCGTCGCCGCGCCCGCGTGGCCGTGCGCTGGGACGCCAAGGCCAAGACCCTTGAAGTGGGTTTTCGCGCGGTGGCCAGCCAGGACATTGTTGCCATCGATGAATGCCCGGTGCTGGTACAGGCCTTGCAGCCGATCATGCAGCGCCTGCCGAACATGCTGCGCCGCTTGAGCAAACCTCAAGCCCTGGGGCATGTGGAGTTGTTCAGCGGGTCGTCCATCGCTGTGTTGTTGCGACATATGGCGCCGTTGTCCGAAGCGGACCTGCTGGTGTTGAAAGAATTCTGCGCGTTCCATAACGCTCAATTGTGGCTCCAGGGTGAGGGGCAACCGGCACCGGTGGAGCCCGATCTGACCCTGGGATTTGGCCTGGAAGCCTGGGATCTGGAGCTGGCGTATCGGCCAGGGGATTTTGTTCAGGTCAACGCCGGGGTCAATGAGGCAATGGTGGCCCAGGCCCTGGAATGGCTGGCGCCGCAACCCGACGAGCGGGTGCTGGATCTGTTTTGCGGTCTGGGCAACTTCGCCTTGCCATTGGCGCGCCAGGTGCGTGAAGTGGTCGCGGTAGAAGGTGTGCAGACCATGGTGGACCGGGCGGCGCTCAACGCCGTCAGCAACAATTTGCATAATGCGCGGTTTTTTCAGGCCGATTTGTCTCAGCCTTTGACTGACGCAGAATGGGCCAAGCAGGGCTTTTCTGCGGTACTCTTGGACCCACCTCGCGATGGTGCTCAGGAGGTGGTGCGCAAGCTCGCCACCCTGGGAGCCAAGCGTCTGGTGTATGTGTCCTGCAACCCGGCGACGCTGGCGCGGGACACGGTTGAGTTGGTCAAGCAAGGCTACCGGCTAAAACGTGCCGGGATCCTCGATATGTTTCCGCAGACAGCGCATGTCGAGGCCATGGCGTTATTTGAAGCGGGCTAGGATGCCCGTTTAATCCGACTGGCCTGCATTCTCCAGGGCCGTGATCCGCCAGGGAATCTGCAGGGTGAGCTTTAGTGATAAAGCAGGTTGGCGATGATTTTTGACGCATCGAAGGTGCGTCGTAGGGAAGGTAAGCAAGATGGTACAGGTGAGAGCACACCAGCCGATCAACACTGACGGCAGTATCAATCTCGAGGCATGGCTGGATCATGCGGTCAGTGTCGATCCGGCACTGGACCGTGAAGCCTTGAAGGCCGCCTGCGAGTTCGCCCGTGAGTCTGAGCAACAGGACAACGCGGCGAAGAACCTGTGGGCCGAAGGCACTTCAAGTTTTCGCACCGGCCTTGAGATCGCCGAGATCCTTGCCGATCTCAAGCTGGACCAGGATTCGCTGATCGCCGCCGTGCTCTATCGCGGCGTGCGCGAAGGGCATATTCCGTTGCCGACGGTCAGCCAGCGCTTCGGTGCGGTGGTGGCCAAACTGATCGACGGCGTGCTGCGCATGGCCGCCATCAGCGCCAGCCTCAGCCCGCGCCAGTCGATGGTGCTGGGTACCCAGGGCCAGGTCGAGAACCTGCGCAAGATGCTGGTGGCGATGGTCGACGACGTGCGCGTGGCCCTGATCAAGCTGGCTGAACGCACCTGTGCGATCCGTGCGGTCAAGAACGCCGACGACGAGAAACGCAACCGCGTCGCCCGCGAGGTCTTCGATATCTACGCGCCCCTGGCGCACCGCCTGGGTATCGGCCATATCAAGTGGGAGTTGGAGGACCTGTCCTTCCGATACCTGGAGCCCGATCAATACAAACAGATCGCCACGCTCTTGCACGAGCGCAGGCTGGATCGCGAGCGCTTCATCACCGATGTGATGAACCAACTGCGTTCCGAGCTGCAGGCCACCGGGGTCGAGGCTGACATCAGTGGCCGCGCCAAACACATCTATTCCATCTGGCGCAAAATGCAGCGCAAGGGCCTGGCTTTCAGCCAGATCTACGACGTGCGTGCCGTGCGCGTGCTGGTGCCGGAAATGCGCGACTGCTACACCGCGCTGGGTATCGTCCACACCCTGTGGCGGCACATTCCCAAGGAATTCGACGACTACATCGCCAACCCCAAGGAAAACGGCTACCGCTCGCTGCACACAGCGGTGATCGGCCCCGAGGGCAAGGTCCTGGAAGTGCAGATCCGCACCCATGCCATGCACGAAGAGGCAGAGCTGGGGGTGTGTGCGCACTGGCGCTACAAGGGCACCGACGTCAAGGCCGGCTCCAATCAGTACGAGGAGAAAATCTCCTGGCTGCGCCAAGTGTTGGAATGGCACGAAGAACTCGGCGACATCGGCGGCCTGGCCGAACAACTGCGGGTCGATATCGAACCGGACCGGGTCTACATCTTTACGCCGGACGGCCACGCCATCGACTTGCCCAAGGGCGCCACGCCGTTGGACTTCGCCTACCGCGTGCACACCGAGATCGGCCATAACTGCCGGGGCGCCAAGATCAACGGGCGCATCGTGCCGCTCAACTACAGCCTGCAGACCGGCGAACAGGTCGAGATCATCACCAGCAAACACGGCACCCCCAGCCGCGACTGGCTGAACCCGAACCTGGGTTACATCACTACATCGCGGGCGCGGGCCAAGATCGTCCATTGGTTCAAACTGCAGGCCCGCGACCAGAACGTCGCCGCCGGCAAGACCCTGATCGAACGCGAACTGGCGCGCCTGGGGCTGCCCCAGGTGGACTTCGACAAGCTGGCCGAAAAGGCCAATATGAAGATTGCCGAAGACATGTTCGCCGCCCTCGGTGCCGGCGACCTGCGCCTTGCGCAGTTGGTCAACCTGGCCCAGCAACTGGTGGAGCCGGAGCGCGGCAACGAACAACTGGAGCTGATCCCACGCAAAGCCACCGGCTACAAACCTGGCAAGCGCGGCGATATTCAGATCCAGGGCGTGGGCAACCTGATGACGCAGATGGCCGGTTGCTGCCAGCCGCTGCCGGGCGATGCCATCGTCGGCTACATCACCCAGGGTCGTGGCGTGAGCATTCACCGTCAGGACTGCGCTTCGGTGTTGCAGCTGGCCGGGCGTGAGCCGGAGCGCATCATCCAGGTCAGTTGGGGGCCGGTACCGGTGCTCACCTATCCGGTGGACATCGTCATCCGCGCCTACGACCGTTCGGGGTTGCTGCGCGACGTCTCGCAAGTGTTGCTCAACGAGCGAATCAACGTGTTGGCGGTCAACACCCGCTCGAATAAAGAGGACAACACCGCGTTGATGTCACTGACCATCGAGATTCCCGGGCTGGATGCGCTGGGGCGGTTGCTGGGGCGGATTTCCCAGTTGCCGAACATCATCGAGACGCGGCGTAATCGCACGCCATCATGAGTAGCCCGATGTACAGCCTCGAAGACCTGCTGCACCTGATGAATCGCCTGCGGGACCCGCAATACGGGTGCCCGTGGGACATCAAGCAAACCTACGCGAGTATCGTCCCGCACACCCTCGAAGAAGCCTACGAGGTGGCCGATGCCATCGAGCGTGGCGACTTCGATCACTTGCAGGGCGAGCTAGGCGATTTGCTCTTTCAGGTGGTGTATTACAGCCAGCTGGCGCGGGAAGAAGGGCGCTTTGAGTTTGCCGGGGTGGTCGACAGCATTACTCGCAAGCTGATTCGGCGTCACCCCCATGTGTTCCCGACCGGCGATCTGTATGCGCCGCTGGATGTCCCGCGACTCAGCGAAGAACACGTCAAGGAACGCTGGGAGCAGATAAAGGCCGAGGAGCGCGCGGAAAAATCCGACGCTCCGCAGCAGCTTTCACTGCTCGACGATGTGCCCAGCGCCTTGCCGTCCCTGTCTCGTGCCGCCAAGTTGCAGAAACGCGCCAGCCAGGTCGGTTTCGACTGGCCATCGGCCTTGCCGGTGGTGGACAACGTGCGCGAAGAGTTGGATGAAGTCCTCGAAGCCATGGCCGATAACGACCCGGCGGCCATTGCCGATGAAGTCGGCGACCTGCTGTTCGCGGCGGTCAACCTGGCCCGTCACCTCAAGGTCGACCCCGAAACCGCGCTGCGTGGCGCCAATGCCAAGTTCGAACGACGCATCCGATTTATCGAACAGGCATTGCGCGAGACCCAGCGTCCCATGGAAGATTGCACCCTCGAAGAGTTGGACGCCCTATGGGGCGAAGCCAAACGTCAGGAAAAGAACGTGTCCAGCTGCGGTTGAGCAGTTGCCTAAGTGAGTAAGCACCATGAGCCTTTCCCTTCGCGACCAGTTGCTCAAAGCAGGTCTGGTCAATCAAAAGCAGGCCAAGCAGGTCGGCAAAGAGAAACAGAAGCAGCAACGCCTGGTCCACAAAGGCCAGGCCGAAGCCGATGACACCCAGGCGCGCCTGGCCCTTGAGGCCAAGGCCGAAAAGATCAAGCGCGACCAGGAACTGAACCGCCAGCAGCAGGAAAAAGCCGAGGCCAAGGCCCGTGCGGCCCAGGTCAAGCAACTGATCGAAACCTCGCGCCTGCCCAAGCTGACCACCGAGGACTACTACAACTTCGTGGATGACAAGAAGGTCAAGCGCCTGTCGGTCAACACGTTGATGCGCAACAAACTGAGCAACGGCTCCCTGGCGATCGTGCATCACGGCGGCGGTTATGAAGTGATCCCACGGGAGGCCGCGTTGAAGATCCAGGAGCGCGCACCCGAGCGCATCGTGCAGCTCAATATCCTCACCGAGAGCCAGGTGCCGGACGAGGATGATCCCTACGCGGCTTACCAGATCCCTGACGATCTGATGTGGTAAAGAGCCGGCTTGTTGTGGTGAGCGGGCTTGCCCCGCGTTGGGCTGCAAAGCAGCCCCAAAACCTGGTTGAGATTCTGTCTGACGGAATGCGTTAGCCGTGCTCAGGGCTGCTCCGCAGCCCAGCCCAGGACAAGCCTGCTCACCACAACCCTCTACACGATTTCGGGTTTCAGGCGCTTTCTGCCTGGCGTCTCATCTCGAGCATTTCAAGCTCGTTCTTATAGTTCTGAGCGTCGCTTTCGTTATGAAACATGCCGACCAGCAGGTCTTGTTGGTGTACATCCCAGATGTGAATCCCATGGCCCAACGCTTCATGGGACATATGTGCATCGTCGCGTTCAGTTACTTTTACAGTCATCTGCTTGCTCCAATCTCTGGTGGATCTGCGGCAAGTCGTCGCAGGCTTTTGTTATATGTTTTGTTAGCTTGCTAAGTAAACCGGTTTTGCCTGCAACAATTCATTGCATGAAACGCAACAGTGCTGCAGGCCCCGTAAACCGCGACATTGCGCCGCAGAGCCGTGGGCTTGATGACAAAAGTTTCATGTGAAAGGGCTTGCCCCACCCTGTGCGAGCGAGAAAAACAGGCGAAAAAAAGCCCCGCATTCGCGAGGCTTTCAGTCTTATCGATCGATCAACTGCCTTTGACCGCTTTACCGTCAACGGTGCCGTCTTGCAGCATGATGTTGTATTCCTTGCCGTCGGTCTCAACCTGGCGCAGGGCTACCAGAATGCCGCCCTGGTCCTTGGCAAACCACATCTGGGTGATGCGCTTGCTTTGCGTCGGATCACGTACCCGCTCGACCTTGATGGCGTCGATGGAGCCGACCTTGGTCTGGACCTTTTCCGGGCCGATCACGCGGAAGTCGTAGGTGTCGACATCAGTGCCTTCCACCACGTTGTAGCTCATGCTCTTTTTGCCGGCCGCGACATCGCGCTGCAAGGCCAACTGGTAGGTCGACTTATCGAGCATGCCGCTTTGCAGAGGCACATTCACGGCGTCTTTGTTTTCGAAGCCGGTGACTTTCTTGGCTGCCTGATCGAAGTCCAGGTTGATTTTCTTGGCTTTGCCCAGGCCGCCGCGTTCGAAGGTGTAGCTCTTCGGTTGCAGGCTGTCCTTGTCAAACAGGATCACGCTGGTTTCAGTCAGGCTGGCAATCATCATGGAAGCCTTGAAGTTCAAGGTCCACGTGCCGTCGCTATTCTTGGTCAGGCTGCGTTCGGCCGAACCACTCATGGGCAACTGTTTCCAGTCGGCGGTGTAGCTTACGGAGAAGGGATGAAGGTCTGCCGCTTGCACCGCAGGCAAGGCGAACAGCGCAAAAGCGAAGAGCAAGGCACGACGCATAAAATCTCCTAGGTTCGAATCAAGTGGCCGCTGGCCGCGAGTAACTGGCCGTCCAATAATGCACCCTGGTCACCGAGAATCAACCGCCCCTCGGCAAACCAGCGAACCGCCAGCGGGTAAATCCTGTGTTCCTGGGTGTGAACCCGTTGCGCAAGCGTCTGCGCCGAGTCATCCGACTCTACCGGAACCACTGCCTGTACGACCAGAGGCCCGCCATCGAGTTCCTCGGTGACGAAGTGCACGCTGCAGCCATGCTCGCGGTCACCGGCATCAATGGCACGTTGGTGCGTGTGCATGCCCTTGTATTTGGGCAGCAGGGAAGGGTGGATATTCAGCAGGCGCCCGGCGTAATGGCGCACGAAGTCAGCGCTGAGGATGCGCATGAAACCGGCCAGTACCACGAGCTTGGGATCGAAGGCGTCGATCAGTTCCACCAGGGCGCGATCAAAAGCCTCGCGGCCGTCGAACGCCTTGTGATCCAGGGAGCGGGTTTCGATTCCCGCGTCCCTGGCGCGTTGCAGCCCATAGGCGTCGCTACGGTTGGAGATCACCGCAGCGATGCGCACCGGGCTGTCGCCGGTGCGCGTGCTGTCGATCAGGGCCTGCAAGTTACTGCCGGTGCCGGAGAGCAGCACCACGACATCACAGGTTGCCGGCATCAGTGCGCCTTAAGGTTCTTCAGTTCAACCTGGGCCGCGCCTTCCGGAGCGGTGGCGATCTGGCCGATGACCCAAGGCTGCTCGCCGGCTTCGCGCAATACGTTCAGCGCGGTTTCCACATGTTCCTGCGCTACGCAGATGACCATGCCCACGCCGCAGTTCAGCACACGGTGCATTTCGGTTTCGTTGACGTTGCCTTTTTCCTGCAACCAATCGAACACCGCAGGACGCTGCCAGCTGGCGACGTCGACAATAGCCTGAGCGCCTTTTGGCAGGACGCGCGGGATGTTGTCCAGCAGGCCGCCACCGGTGATGTGGGCCATGGCCTTCACGGCGCCGGTGTCCTTGATCAGCTTGAGCAACGGCTTGACGTAGATGCGGGTCGGCGCCATCAGCAGGTCGGTCAGTGGCTTGCCGTCGAGCTGGGTGTTTTCGATGTCGGCACCCGACACTTCGATGATCTTGCGGATCAGCGAGTAGCCGTTGGAGTGCGGACCGGAGGATGGCAGGGCGAGCAGGGCGTCACCAGCGGCCACTTTGGAGCCGTCGATGATTTCGGCTTTTTCTACAACGCCGACGCAGAAACCGGCCAGGTCGTAGTCTTCGCCTTCGTACATGCCAGGCATTTCAGCGGTTTCGCCGCCTACCAGGGAGCAACCCGACAGTTCGCAGCCAGCGCCGATACCGGTGACCACTTGTGCGGCGGTGTCCACGTTCAGCTTGCCGGTGGCGTAGTAGTCGAGGAAGAACAGCGGCTCGGCGCCACATACCACCAGGTCGTTGACGCACATGGCCACCAGGTCGATGCCGATGCTGTCGTGCTTGTTCAGGTTCAGGGCCAGGCGCAGCTTGGTGCCCACGCCGTCGGTGCCGGACACCAGGACTGGCTGCTTGTAGCCGGCCGGGATCTCGCAGAGGGCGCCAAAACCGCCCAGGCCGCCCATGACTTCGGGGCGCGCAGTGCGCTTGGCGACGCTCTTGATGCGTTCGACCAATGCTTCACCGGCGTCGATGTCTACACCGGCGTCCTTGTAGCTCAGGGAGGGTTGCTTGCTCATGATCCAGGCCTTTAGGGGGGATTTCTGGGTAACGACCGAGCGGGCGGGGGCTTTTGTAAAGAGGCCCAGCCGTTGACGGTCTGCGAAGGCGCGCGATTTTATCAGGCTTGAGGGGCAGCGGCCATCCTCGGGCCGACGGGCAGGGCCATATCGGCTAAAAAAGGCGATTAAAAAAATGCTAATCGACTCGGCTTCAGCGCCTATTAAGGTATAGCCTTGAACCCGCTAGTACTGTGACAGTACGAAAACTTACCGAGACCCCGTGAATGTTTTACCGGTCGCCGTGGTCCCAGCCCAGGCGAAACCGAGTTCGCGCGGTCTGTTCCAGCCGCTAAATCTGTCGTTCGGGAATCTTTCATGCGTCTGTGTAATGTGTTTTTTGTGGGCTGTTTGTCGTTGGTCAGCCTGGCGAGTCATGCCGAAACCCTCAACGGCCTTTATCAAGTACTTGAACCGGTCAGCAGCCAGTCGCCCCAGGAGCGCGACCAAGCCACCCAGCGCGCGGTGCAGACCCTGGTGATCCGCCTGACTGGCGATGCCAAGGCCGCCGAAGGCCCGGGCCTGGCGGCGGTACGCAAAGACCCGCAGCAGATCATCAGCCAGTACGGCTACGACGCCGGCCCGCCGGAAAGCCTGCAAGTGGATTTCGACCCGGTGAGCACCGATCGCGCATTGCGTGACGCCGGGTTGTCTATCTGGGGCAGTAATCGGCCCTCGATCCTGGGCTGGTGGCTGAATGATTCCACCGAGGGCAGCAGCCTGGTGGGCGACGGCCAGTCCGCCGCCCAAGCGCTGCGTCGTGCGGCGCAACACCGTGGCTTGCCGCTGCGTCTGCCATTGGGCGATCTGGAAGAGCAAGTAGTGGCCACCGCGCCGAACCTGGAGAGCGCCGATGCCACGCCGCTGCGGGCTGCGTCCGAACGCTACGGTGCCGATGCGTTGCTGGCGGTGCATGCGCGTCAAGAAGGTAATCAGTGGCAGGCCAAATGGCGCCTGTGGTTGGGCGACAAGGCTGATCAAGGCACCGCCGAGGGCGCAGACACCGCAGCGCTGGCGGATGCGGTGATGTTGGCCGTCAGCCAGAAGCTGGCGCCGCGTTTTGCGGTCAAGCCGGGCGTCAGCACCGAGCAGTTGCTGGAAGTGCAGGGCATGAATCTGGAGCGCTACGCAACGCTTGGGCATCTGCTTGAGCCGTTTGGCGGTCAACCGCTGCTGGTCGATGGCGACCGCATTGTGTATCGCGTGAACGGCAGCGCCGAGCAATTGCGTACCCAGTTGAGCCTGGCCAAGTTGCAGGAGGTTCCAGCGGCTGAAGCCCAGCCAGTGACCGACGGAACGCCACCGGCCGCTGCCCCCGAACCCCAGGCGCAACTGCGTTTTCGCTGGTAAACGTTCTTCCTTATATAGATAGAAGCAAACAGATGGAGTGGTTTATGGCGGATACGCGTCGTTGGGTGTGGCTTGGCGGGATTGTCCTGCTGTGCGTTTTTGTGTTCTTGCTGCATTCGATCCTGACGCCGTTCCTGGTTGCGTTACTGTTGGCCTACCTATTCGATCCCGTGGTGGATCGTCTGGAAAAAGCCGGCCTTTCGCGAACCTTGGGCGTGGTAACGGTGTTCGCGCTGTTCACCTTGATCGTCACGGCCCTGGTCCTGGTGCTGGTGCCGATGCTGGTCAAGCAGCTGTATCGATTGTATGAGCTGGCGCCGCAAATGCTCGACTGGCTGCAGCACACGGCGATGCCGTGGGCTCAATCCAAGCTGGGGCTGTCGGATGGCTTCTGGAAGTTCGACAAAGTTAAGGCGGCCATCAGTGAGCACATGGGCCAGACCACCGATATCGTCGGTGTGGTGCTTAGCCAGGCCACCGCTTCCGGGCTCGCGCTGATCGGTTGGTTGACCAACTTGGTGCTGATCCCGGTGGTGGCGTTTTACCTGCTTCGCGACTGGGACATCATGATGGCCAAGATCCGCAGCCTGCTGCCGCGTGACCGCGAAGAGCGCATTGTGTCCCTGGCCGAAGAGTGCCATGAAGTGCTGGGCGCATTCGTGCGTGGTCAGTTGCTGGTGATGCTCGCCTTGGGCGTTATCTATGCCGCCGGGTTGATGGCCATCGGCCTGGAGCTGGGCCTGTTGATCGGGCTGATTGCCGGTTTGGCTGCGATCGTGCCGTACATGGGGTTTGTGATCGGGATCGGCGCGGCGTTGGTGGCGGGTCTGTTTCAGTTCGGCGGCGATCTTTACCCGATGCTGGGTATCGTTGCAGTGTTTATGGTCGGCCAGGCGCTGGAAGGCATGGTGCTCACGCCGCTGTTGGTGGGGGATCGCATCGGTCTGCACCCGGTGGCCGTGATCTTTGCGATCCTGGCGGGCGGGGAGTTGTTCGGTTTTACCGGCATCCTGCTGGCCCTACCGGTGGCTGCGGTGATCATGGTGCTGGTGCGCCATGTGCATGATCTGTACAAGGATTCGGATGTGTACACAGGGGTCGAAGACCCCGACCTGTAATCGCAGTGTCACAAGCCCGGCGCAACGCCGGGTTTGTTGTTTATTCAGGCGTGGCGTCAAACAATTCGCGTAAAACCAACAAGTTAACGCAAACCTTTGATTTTGCTTGAGGTCTGCTGCATTGTGCGCCCGACGTCACGGGTATAAACTTCGCAAACTTTTCACAGAGGCCACTAACGGTTCGATGGGAGCCGTTCAGTCAGCATGAAACCGATTCAGCTGCCCTTGGGTGTGCGTCTGCGTGACGACGCCACCTTCATCAATTACTACCCAGGCGCCAACGCCGCTGCACTCGGCTATGTCGAGCGGCTCTGCGAAGCCGACGCCGGGTGGACTGAAAGCCTGATCTATCTGTGGGGCAAGCATGGCGTGGGGCGTACCCACCTGTTGCAGGCCGCGTGCCTGCGCTTCGAACAGATGGGCGAACCGGCGGTGTACCTGCCGTTGGCTGAGTTGATGGATCGCGGCGTCGGCATTTTCGACCACCTTGAGCAATACGAGCTGGTCTGCCTCGACGACCTGCAGGCCATAGCCGGCAAGGCTGACTGGGAAGAAGCGCTGTTCCATCTGTTCAACCGCCTGCGTGACAGTGGCCGACGCCTGTTGATTGCGGCCTCCACCTCGCCGCGGGAATTGCCGGTCAAGCTGGCGGACCTTAAATCGCGCCTGACCCTGGCGTTGATCTTCCAGATGCGCCCCTTGTCCGACGAAGACAAATTGCGCGCCCTTCAGTTACGAGCCTCGCGGCGCGGCCTGCATCTCACCGATGAGGTCGGGCATTTCATCCTGACCCGTGGCACTCGCAGCATGAGCGCATTGTTCGATCTGCTTGAACAGCTCGATCAAGCTTCCTTGCAGGCGCAAAGAAAATTGACGATCCCTTTTCTCAAAGAGACATTGGGCTGGTAACGCCTTGATTTTCAATGTTTCGGCACTTTTCAGGCGCCAGAAAACCTGCGTATGAGCCCGGCGAGCTACGCATTTTTGTCGATAAATGGAATTACGGCTTAGATGTCAGGGTCGAATCGGGAAGTCACAAAAGGCACGATTGAATTTGCAAATCGATGTGATAGAGGGCATAGTCGCGGCTTCTAAATCTATCAGCCACGGTCGTGCCCATGCTAAATCGCTTCGCACCCCTCGTGCCTCTCGCACTCGTCACCCTGTTGTTTGGTTGCGCGTCCCACCCTCAACAGGTGGCAGAACAGCAAAAACCACAGGTTCAAAACCAGGCAAAATTCGTCGCGGCGCAATCTTCCACTGTTTATGAGGAAGAAGTGGCGACCGAAAAAGAGCTGGCCGACTTTTCCGGCAGCAAGCCTTATCAACTCCCAGTTCTGGCCGACAGCATTCTTGAGCGCGGCATGTCCCTGATCGGTACCCGTTACCGTTTCGGCGGTACCTCCGAGGCCGGCTTCGATTGCAGCGGCTTTAT
Source organism: Closterium sp. NIES-67 (assembly GCA_027943415.1). Lineage (NCBI taxonomy): Eukaryota > Viridiplantae > Streptophyta > Zygnematophyceae > Desmidiales > Closteriaceae > Closterium > Closterium sp. NIES-67. Next base: position 36,083 of record BQMB01001253.1, on the reverse strand, counting down.
CGGTTATCTGTTCCGTGAAGAGGCCGGCATGAACCTGCCGCGTTCGACGCGCGAAATGATCAACGTTAATGCACCGCTGGTCGCGCGCAACAACCTCAAGCCCGGCGATCTGCTTTTCTTCAGTACCAGTGGTCGTGGGCGCGTCAGCCACGCCGGTATCTATTTGGGCGATAACCAGTTTATCCACTCCAGCAGCCGTCGCAGCGGCGGTGTTCGAGTCGACAATCTGGGCGACAGCTACTGGAGCAAAACCTTCATCGAAGCCAAGCGTGCCTTGGCGATGGCTCCGACTACCGTTACCGCCAGCAAGTAAAGTTAAAGTGATACTTGAAGTTTGACGTGTAAGCGCTAGAATCCCTGGACATTGTTGTAATCGGTACGCGCGAGCTTTGCTTGCGCGTTCTGGTTTTCAGCGTTCGGCAGCGAAAGCCGCATCCAGACCAGGATTGTTCTGCACATGTCGACCTCGGCCCGCCTGATTCTTATCCTCTGCGCCGCGCTTATCAGCGCCTGCGCCAGCCGGCCACCGCCCGCGCCCGTCGCGGTCAAGCCCAAGCCGGTGTTCAACTATTCCACGCAAAGTTTCTCGCCTGCCGCCGAAGACGTGCTGTTTCGCGCGCTCGGCCTGGTCGGCACGCCTTATCGCTGGGGCGGCAACACCCCGGACTCTGGGTTTGATTGCAGTGGCCTGATCGGGTTTGTGTTCCGCGATGCCGCCGGCATCTCGTTGCCGCGCACCACCCGAGAGCTGATCGTGATGCGTGCCCAAGATGTGAGCGAGCAGAACCTGCAGACCGGCGACCTGCTGTTCTTCGCCACCGGCGGCGGCTCCCAAGTCAGTCACGCCGGTATCTATGTGGGTGAAGGCCGCTTCGTACACGCACCGCAAACCGGCGGTACGGTGAAACTGGACACCTTATCCAAAGCCTATTGGCAGAATGCCTACCTGAGCGCCAAACGCGTGTTGCCGGCTGAGCATTTGGCACGCAATCCTTAATCCAATGTGGGAGGGAGCAGTTCCCTCCCACATGGTTTTTGCGGTGTTTATTTAGCGGCCGACACCCGCCACACCTTGTTCCCCACATCATCGGCCACCAGCAAATCGCCTTGCTGATCAATCACCACGCCCACCGGCCGGCCCATGGCTTTTTCATCTTGATCGAGGAATCCGGTAAGTACATCCACAGGTTGCCCTTTCGGCTGGCCACCCTCGAACGGTACGAAGATCACTTTGTAGCCACTGTGTGGCTTGCGGTTCCACGAGCCGTGCTGGCCGATAAACGCGCCGTTGCTGAAGGCGGGTGGCAATTTGCTCCCTTGCGCAAACGTCAGGCCCAGTGAAGCGGTATGTGGCCCCACTGCATAGTCCGGGGCAATGGCTTTGGCCACCAAGTCCGGATTCTGTGGCGTGACGCGTTCATCCACGTGCTGGCCGTAGTAGCTGAAGGGCCACCCGTAGAAAGCGCCGTCTTTGACCGACGTGATGTAATCCGGCACCAAATCGCTGCCGATCTCGTCGCGTTCGTTCACTGCGGTCCACAGTTTGCCGCTCTGGGGTTCCCAGGCCATACCGTTGGGGTTGCGCAAGCCTGAGGCGAAGATGCGGTGCTGGCCGCTGGCGCGGTCCACTTCCCAGATCGCAGCGCGGCCTTGTTCGGCCTCCAGGCCATTTTCACCGACGTTGCTGTTGGAGCCGACGCTCACGTACAGCTTGCTGCCGTCCGGGCTGGCGATCACGTTTTTGGTCCAGTGGTGGTTCAGCGGTCCGCCCGGCAGCTCGACCACCGTGGTGCCTGCGGTCTTGATTGCAGTGGCGCCCGGTTGATAGGCAAAGCGCAGCAGTTTGTCCGAATCGGCGACATAGAGGTCGTTGCCCACCAGTGTCATACCGAACGGCGAGTTGAGATTTTCCAGGAACACCGTGCGGGTTTCCGCCACACCGTCGTGGTCGGCATCGCGCAACAGGGTGATGCGGTTCGGGCTGGGTACGCCGGCGCCAGCGCGGTCCATGACCTTTTCCATTACCCAACCACGAATGCCTTTGGCGTCATCCGGCTTGGGCGGCGCGTTGGTTTCCGCCACCAGCACGTCGCCATTGGGTAAAACGTACAGCCAGCGCGGGTGATCCAGACCTTCGGCAAAAGCGCTCACCTGCAAGCCTGGTGCTGCCGTGGGCTTGGCGCCGTCGGGCCAGCCGATGGCCGGGGCGATGTTGACGGTGGGGATCAGGGTCTTGTTCGGTTGCGGTAAGCGCGGCGATGGCCCCGTGCCGTCGCTGATCTGCAACGTGGAGCTTTCACCGCAGGCGGTGAGGCTGCCGGCGAGCATGATCAGTAAGGCGAGTCTGGTTTTATGCATGGTGTTCTCCTTGATACCTGTAGGGATAGAGGAGGGCGCGGGTGCGATGGTTCAAGAACAAGGCCGGCTTTAATTGACGCTCCACCCCCAACCCACTAACCTTCGCGGCTTGTTTCAGGTGCTCCGTGACCCACGGGTCGACGGAGTGAAACAGGGAAGCCGGTGAGTGAGCGCACTTGTACACAGTGTGGCCGCGATCCCGGCGCTGCCCCCGCAACGGTAAATGAGTCAAGACGCTGCCTTTGGCCACTGTATCCCCGCGATACGGGAAGGCGCAGCGTCGGTCTGTTCCTGGTTCGCCGGGAGCGGGCCACTTATGAGCCCGGAGACCGGCCTGGATCATTCAACAGCATCACGGTGGGCGATGCTTGGCTGTCTGATTGTGTTTTTCCCTGCCCGCCGTTTTTGTCCAGCCCCAACGGAGAGCTGCCATGACCGATTCCCCCGACCGCGACGAACGCCACCTGGCGCGCATGCTGCGCAAAAAAGCCGTGATCGACGAGCGCATCGCCAATTCCCCCAATGAGTGCGGTTTGCTGCTGGTGCTTACCGGCAACGGCAAAGGCAAGAGCAGCTCGGCCTTCGGCATGCTGGCCCGGGCCATGGGTCACGGGATGCAGTGCGGTGTGGTGCAGTTCATCAAGGGCCGCCACAGCACCGGCGAAGAGCTGTTCTTCCGGCGCTTCCCCGAACAAGTGCGCTTTCATGTCATGGGCGAAGGCTTCACCTGGGAAACCCAGGACCGCCAACGCGACATCGCCGCCGCCGAAGCCGCCTGGGCTGTGTCCCGCGCGATGCTGCAAGACCCGACTATCGGCTTGGTGGTGCTGGACGAACTGAATATCGCCCTCAAGCACGGCTACCTCGATCTGGATCAAGTGCTAAGCGACCTGCAAGCTCGCCCTCCGATGCAGCATGTGGTGGTCACCGGCCGTGGCGCCAAGCCCGAAATGATCGAGATGGGCGACACCGTCACCGAAATGGGCATGCTCAAGCACGCTTTCCAGGCCGGTATCAAGGCACAGAAAGGCGTCGAACTTTGAATCAGCCTCGTCATTGCCCGGCCGTCCTGATCGCCGCACCGGCGTCCGGCCAGGGCAAAACCACCGTCACCGCCGCGCTGGCCCGCTTGCATCGCAACCTGGGGCGCAAGGTGCGGGTGTTCAAATGCGGCCCGGACTTTCTGGACCCGATGATCCACGAGCGCGCCAGCGGTGCGCCGGTGTATCAACTGGACATGTGGATGGTGGGCGAGCAGGAAAGTCGCCGTCTATTGTGGGAGGCCGCCGGCGAGGCCGATCTTATTCTGATCGAAGGCGTAATGGGCCTGTTCGACGGCACGCCTTCCAGCGCCGACCTGGCGCGGCATTTCGGCGTGCCGGTGCTGGGCGTTATCGACGGCACCGCCATGGCCCAAACCTTCGGTGCCCTGGCCTTGGGCCTGGCGCGTTACCAGCCGGACCTGCCGTTCGCCGGGGTGCTGGCCAACCGCGTCGGTACGCTGCGTCATGCGCAACTGCTCGAAGGCAGCCTCACCGAGGGCCTGCGCTGGTATGGCGCGCTGTCCCGCGAAACCGGGATCGAGTTGCCCAGCCGCCACCTGGGCCTGGTGCAGGCCAGTGAGCTGAATGACCTCGACCTGCGCCTGGACGCCGCCGCCCAAGCCTTGGGCAGTAGTTGCGAAGTGGCGGTGCCGCCGCCGGTCACGTTCGCCGCGCCGACAATCATCGAAGCCGAACCGCTGCTGGCCGGTGTGCGCATCGCGGTGGCCCGCGACGAAGCCTTCGCGTTTACCTACGGCGCCAGCCTCGACCTCCTACGGGCTATGGGCGCCGAGTTGCACTTCTTCTCACCGATCCACGACCGCGAACTGCCCGACGTCGACAGCCTCTACTTGCCCGGCGGCTATCCGGAGCTGCATCACCAGGCCCTGGCGCAAAACACTACGATGCTGGCCGCCATCCGCGCCCATCACGCGGCCGGCAAACCGATGCTCGCCGAGTGCGGCGGCATGCTCTACCTGCTGGACTCGCTCACCGATGTCGACGGCAACCGTGCCGAACTGGTGGGCCTGTTGCAGGGCGATGCGGTGATGCAGAAGAAACTCGCCGCCCTGGCCCTGCAAAGCGTCGAATTGCCCGAAGGCGTACTGCGTGGCCATACCTACCATCATTCCCTGACCAGTACCGAGTGGCAGCCGATTGCCCGTGGCCAAAGCCCGAATGGTGGGCGCGGTGCCGAGGCAGTCTTCCGACAGGGGCGGATGACCGCCTCTTACGTACACTTTTATTTCCCGTCGAATCCGACGGCGGTCGCCGCTTTGTTCGCCCCGGACCGAGCTGAAACCCCCTCCACTGTGGGAGGGGGCTTGCCCCCGATAGGGCCATGACCGACAACGCTTTCCCCCAGGCCGACCGCGACGCCGTCTACCGCGCCATCGCCGAACGCCGCGATATGCGCCACTTCAGCGGCGGCAGTGTCGCTTGCGAGGTGTTGCAGCGCCTGCTCCAGGCTGCGCATCAGGCGCCGAGTGTCGGCCTGATGCAGCCGTGGCGCTTTATCCGCATCAGCGACCGCGTATTGCGTGGGCAGATTCAACAACTGGTGGAAGAGGAGCGAGTGCGCACCGCTGAGGCGCTGGGCGAGCGCTCTGACGAGTTTATGAAACTTAAGGTCGAAGGTATTAACGACTGCGCCGAAGTCCTGGTGGCGGCGCTGATGGACGATCGCGAGCGGCATATTTTCGGGCGCCGTACGTTGCCGGAGATGGACATGGCGTCGCTGTCCTGTGCGATCCAGAACCTGTGGCTGGCCGCCCGCGTCGAGGGGCTGGGCATGGGCTGGGTCTCGTTGTTCGAACCCCAGGCCCTGGCCGATTTGTTGGGGCTGCCTGCCGGTGCCAAGCCGCTGGCGGTGTTATGCCTGGGCCCGGTGGCCGAGTTTTACCCGGCACCGATGTTGCAACTCGAAGGCTGGGCCGAACCTCGGCCGCTGAGTGACATGCTGTATGAAAATGTGTGGGGAGTGAGTCGATGAGTGTGGCCTTGCTGTGTGTCGCCGCAGTGGCGCTGGATGCGCTGCTGGGCGAGCCCAAGCGTTGGCATCCGCTGGTGGCGTTCGGCAATTTCGCCGGGCGCATCGAGCAGCGTTTCAACAGCGGCGGGCGCGGCTGGCGCAGCCATGGCGTCACCGCCTGGTTTATCGCGGTGGTGCCGCTGACGCTGCTGGCCACCGCTTTATCGTGGGCGCCCTATATCGGTTGGGTGCTGGAGATTCTCGCGCTGTACTGCGCCCTCGGTATGCGCAGCCTCGGCGAGCATGTGTTGCCGGTGGCCCAGGCATTGCGCGGGGATGACCTTGATGAGGCGCGCAAACGCGTGAGTTATCTGGTGAGTCGCCAGACCAGCGACTTGGACCGCACCGAAGTCGCCCGCGCCGCCACCGAATCGGTCCTGGAAAACGGCAGCGACGCGGTGTTTGCCGCGCTGTTCTGGTTTGTGATCGCCGGTGTGCCCGGTGTGGTGCTGTACCGCCTCAGCAATACCCTGGACGCCATGTGGGGTTATCGCAACGAACGCTTCGAACGGTTCGGCTGGGCGGCGGCAAAAATCGACGATGTACTCAACTACATTCCCGCGCGTCTGGTGGCGTTGACCTACGCCGTACTCGGCAAAACCGGCCTGGCCCTCAAATGCTGGCGCACCCAGGGCCCGACTTGGGACAGCCCCAACGCCGGCCCGGTCATGGCGTCCGGTGCCGGCGCCTTGGGCGTTGAGTTGGGCGGTGCAGCGATCTATCACGGTGAACTGCACCAACGTCCGCCACTGGGCGAAGGCCCGGCGGCGGATGCGGATGCCATCGAGCGGGGCTGGCAACTGGTGCAGCGCGGCGTATGGTTGTGGCTGCTGATCCTGTGCGCGGGGGCGCAATTCTATGCTTGAACATGGCGGGCGACTGCGTAAGGCATCCATTCAATATGGGATCGCCGAAGCCAATTGGCTGGACCTGTCCAGCGGCCTCGCGCCCTGGCCTTGGCCGATCCCCGAAATCCCGCTGCGGGCCTGGGCACGCCTGCCGGAAACCGACGACGGCCTGGAGCAGGCCGCCAGCGAGTATTACGGCGCGCCCCCACTTGTTGCCGGTGCCCGGCTCCCAGGCCGCGATCCAGTTGCTGCCGCGCCTGCGCCGCGCCGGCAAGGTCGGCGTGGTGTCGCCGTGCTACGCCGAACATGCCGAAGCCTGGCGCCGCGCCGGTTACGTGGTGCGCGAGGTCCAGGAGCAGGAAGTGGACTTTTACCTCGACGGCCTCGACGTGCTGGTGGTGGTCAACCCCAACAACCCGACCGGTCTGAGCTTGAGCCCCCAACGCTTATTGGACTGGCACGCGCGCCTGGCCCAGCGGGGCGGCTGGCTGGTGGTGGACGAAGCCTTTATGGATGTCACGCCGCATTTGAGCCTGGCGGGTCAGGCCCATCTCGTCGGCTTGATCGTATTGCGTTCGTTCGGCAAGTTTTTCGGCCTGGCTGGAGTGCGCTTGGGCTTTGTCCTGGCCGACCGTAAGTTGCTCAAGCTGCTCGCCGATCAGGTCGGGCCATGGGCAGTCAGCGGGCCGACGCGGGTGTTGGGCCAAGTCTGCCTGCGCGATGCCGAAGGGCAGGCACGCCAGCGTGCGCGTTGCCTGGAGGCCGGTGCGCGTTTGTATGCGTTGCTTGAACAGCGGGGGTTCCAGCCGCAAGGCGGCTGCGCGCTGTTCCAATGGCTGATCACGCCGCATGCCGAACGCATGCATGAGTTCATGGCCCAGCGCGGCATCCTGCTGCGCTTGTTCGTCCACAACAGCAGCCTGCGCTTCGGCCTGCCGGACACCGAGGCCGATTGGCTGCGCCTCGACGAAGCCCTGGTCGCCTATAAGGACGCCACATGAGTACGCTGATGGTGCAAGGCACCACCTCCGACGCCGGCAAAAGTACTCTGGTAACCGCGCTGTGCCGTTGGCTGATTCGTCAGGGCGTTGCCGTTGCACCGTTCAAACCGCAGAACATGGCGCTCAACAGCGCCGTGACCGCCGAAGGCGGCGAGATCGGCCGCGCCCAGGCCGTGCAGGCCCAGGCCGCGCGGCTGGCGCCCCACACCGACATGAACCCGGTGCTGCTCAAACCCAACAGTGACACCGGCTCCCAGGTGATCATCCATGGCCGCGCCGTGACCAGCATGAACGCCGTGGCCTATCACGATTACAAAGCCATCGCCATGCAGGCCGTGCTGGCCTCCCATGCGCGACTGAGCGCGGCCTACCCAGTGGTCATGGTCGAAGGGGCGGGCTCCCCGGCGGAGATCAACTTGCGCGCCAACGACATCGCCAACATGGGCTTCGCCGAAGCGGTGGACTGCCCAGTGTTGCTGATCGCCGATATCAATCGCGGCGGTGTGTTCGCTCACTTGGTGGGCACTCTGGAATTGCTCTCGCCCAGCGAGCAGGCGCGGGTCAAGGGCTTCATCATCAACCGCTTTCGCGGCGATATTGCGCTGTTGCAGCCAGGCCTGGATTGGCTGGAGGCGCGCACAGGCAAGCCGGTGGTGGGGGTTCTGCCCTATGTGATGGATTTGCACCTGGAGGCCGAGGACGGCATCGACCGGCGCCAGATCGACAAAGCCGCCCAGGTCCTCAAGGTGGTGGTGCCGGTGCTGCCGCGCATCAGCAACCATACGGATTTCGACCCGTTGCGCCTGCACCCCCAGGTGGACTTGCAATTTATCGGCCCGGGCCAAGCGATCCCGGCCGCCGACCTGATTATCCTGCCGGGCTCTAAAAGCGTGCGCAGCGACCTCGCCTACCTGCGCGGCAATGGCTGGGACAGTGCCGTGGCGCGGCACTTGCGCTACGGCGGCAAGGTGCTGGGTATTTGCGGCGGCCTGCAGATGCTCGGTGAGCAGGTGCACGACCCCCTGGGTCTGGAAGGACCTTCCGGTTCCAGCGATGGCCTGGGGCTGCTGGCCTTCAGCACGACCCTGGAAGAAGAGAAGCAATTGCGCAATGTGCGCGGCCGTTTGCTGCTGGAAGACGTCGAGGTCAGCGGTTATGAAATCCATGCGGGGGTAACGTCCGGCCGGGCTCTGGCGAGCCCAGCCGTGCGCCTGGACGACGGCCGCCATGACGGCGCGCGCAGTGCCGACGGGCAGATCCTCGGCACCTACCTGCACGGCCTGTTCGAAACGCCGGCCGCATGTAGCGCGCTGCTGCGCTGGGCGGGGCTGGCGAATGTGCAGGAGGTGGATTATCACGCCCTGCGCGAGCGCGATATCGAGCGTTTGGCGGATCTGGTGGAGCAGCATTTGGATACCGATTTATTGCGCAGCCTGTGTGGAGTGGCCCCATGCACCAACTGATCCTCGGCGGCGCCCGCTCCGGCAAGAGTCGACTGGCGGAAACACTTGCGGTCGACACGGCGTTGCCGGTCATTTATGTCGCCACCAGCCAACCCCAGGACGGCGAGATGAACGCACGGGTGGCCTTGCATCGCCAGCGTCGTCCGGCGCACTGGGGTTTGATCGAAGAACCGATCGAGCTGGCGCGGGTGCTGCGTGAACACGCCGCCGCCGACCGCTGCCTGCTGGTGGATTGTCTGACCCTGTGGCTGACCAACCTGCTGATGCTCGAAGATCCGCAGCGCCTGGCGCTGGAGCGCGACCACTTGCTGGAGACCCTGGCCACGCTGCCGGGGGAGATTATTTTTGTCAGCAACGAGACCGGTCTGGGTGTCGTGCCGCTGGGCGAATTGACTCGCCGCTATGTGGATGAAGCCGGTTGGCTGCATCAAGCCTTGGCCGAGCGGTGTCAGCGCGTGGTGCTGACGGTCGCCGGACTGCCCCTGACATTGAAAGGTACTGCGTTATGACTGACACCTGGTGGCTCAACCCCTGTAAGCCTGTCGACACCGAGGCGTACGAAAACGCCTTGGCACGCCAGCAGCAATTGACCAAACCCGCTGGCTCCCTCGGCCAGCTGGAAGCGTTGGCGGTGCAACTGGCCGGCTTGCAGGGGCGAATCAAGCCTGCGGTGGATCAGCTGTGGATCGCGATCTTCGCCGGCGATCACGGCGTGGTGGCCGAAGGGGTGTCGGCGTTTCCCCAGGCGGTGACCGGGCAGATGCTGCACAACTTTGTCAGTGGCGGGGCCGCCATCAGCGTGCTTGCCCGGCAATTGGAGGCGCGTCTGGAAGTGGTCGACCTGGGCACGGTGACACCGTCCCTGGACCTGCCGGGTGTGCGTCACCTGAATATCGGCGCGGGTACGGCCAATTTCGTCGACAGCCCGGCGATGAGCGTCGCTCAGGGGCGGTTGGCGTTGCAGGCCGGACGTGACAGCGCACAGCGCGCATTGGAACATGGCACGCAGCTGTTTATCGGCGGCGAAATGGGCATCGGCAACACCACGGCGGCGAGCGCGCTGGCCTGTGCCTTGCTCGATTGCCGAGTCAGCGACCTCACCGGTCCGGGCACCGGCTTGAATGCCCAGGGTGTTAGTCACAAGGTGGCAGTGATTGAGCGTGCATTGGCACGGCATGCTGCCCAGCGCGGCGATGTGTTGCAGACGCTGTTCAACCTGGGCGGCTTTGAAATCGCCGCGTTGGTGGGCGCCTACCTCGCCTGCGCCCAGGCCGGCATCGTGGTGCTGGTGGACGGGTTTATCTGCAGCGTCGCCGCACTGGTGGCCACGCGTTTGAATGCGGCCTGTCGCCCGTGGCTGCTGTTTGGCCATCGCGGCGCCGAGCCGGGCCACCGTCATGTGCTGCAACACCTGGATGCGCAACCGTTGCTGGACATGGGCCTGCGCCTGGGCGAAGGCAGCGGCGCGGCGCTGGCGGTGCCGTTGCTGCGCTTGGCCTGTGCGCTGCACGGGCAGATGGCGACCTTCGCCGAAGCTGCCGTGGCGGATCGCCCGGCATGACCTTGCACCTGGACCTGCTGCGCCACGGTGAAACCGAGCTGGGCGGCGGCCTGCGCGGCAGCCTGGACGACGCGCTTACCGCCAACGGTTGGGCGCAGATGCGCGCCGCCGTGGCGCAACAAGGCCCGTGGGACCGGCTGATCAGTTCGCCCCTGCAACGCTGCGCGCGGTTTGCCGATGAACTGGGCGCCCAGCTCAACGTGCCGGTGAGTCTGGAAAAAGATTTGCAGGAATTGCACTTCGGCGCGTGGGAAGGGCAGAGCGCAGCGGCGCTGATGCAAACCGATGCCGAGGGGTTGGGGCGCTTCTGGGCCGATCCCTACCGGTTCACGCCGCCCGAGGGCGAGCCGGTTGAAGATTTTTCCCAGCGGGTTCTGGGTGCTGTCGCACGTTTGCATCAGGCGTATGCCGGTGAGCGTGTCCTGTTGATCAGTCATGGCGGGGTGATGCGTCTGTTGCTGGCCCGCGCGAGGGGGCTGCCTCGTGAGCATTTATTGAATGTCGAAGTCGGCCACGGTGGGTTGTTCAGCCTGCGTGTCGCCGCCGATGGCGCATTGTGGGAAGGAAGCTGACGATGTTGCCGTTCTGGATCGCCTTGCAATTTCTGAGCAGCCTGCCGATTCGCCTGCCAGGCATGCCGCAGCCGCAGGAAATGGGACGCTCGTTGCTGTTTTACCCGGTGGTCGGTGGGGTGTTCGGTGTGCTGTTGTGGGGGCTGAGTATCGCATTGACGGGCGCGCCATTGCTGCTGCACGCGGTGCTGCTGCTGACTGCCTGGGTCTTGCTCAGCGGCGGCTTGCACCTGGACGGTCTGGCGGACAGCGCTGACGCCTGGCTGGGTGGCTTCGGTGATCGCGAGCGCACCCTCACTATCATGAAAGATCCGCGCAGCGGGCCGATTGCCGTGGTGACGTTGGGCCTGGTGTTGCTGCTCAAGTTCAGCGCGTTGGTCGCCTTGATCGAACAGCACAACACTGCGGCATTGATCCTCGCGCCGTTGATTGGCCGCGCGTCGATGCTCGCGTTGTTCCTGAGTACGCGTTATGTGCGTGCCGGCGGCTTGGGTCAGGCACTGTCGGAGCATTTACCAAGGGCTGTGGGGCAGCAGGTGCTGATCCTCAGCGGTCTGGCGTGCCTGCTGATCGGTGGGTTCAGCGGCGGGGTGGCAGTGCTGCTGGCGGCTATCGCCTTTGTAGGCCTGCGCCAATTGATGATCAATCGCCTCGGTGGCACTACCGGCGACACTGCCGGTGCGCTGCTGGAGCTGCTGGAAGTCGTGGTATTGGTCGGCTTGGCGCTGTAACACTTTCTTGCATTTGCTCAATCGCGGGTATATACACGTTCCATGCTTGCCTCCCAATGTTTATGCACCAACCTGCGACGTGCCGCCCGTGGCGTCAGCAGGCATTACGACGGCGCCCTCGACGGCTTCGGGATCAACGTTGCCCAGTATTCTTTGTTGAGCAACCTGCAACGCCTGGATCAACCGAGTATCTCCAGCCTGGCCGATGCGATGGGGCTGGATCGCAGTACCCTGGGCCGCAACCTGCGGGTGCTGGAAGGTGAAGGGCTGGTGCAACTGGTGGAAGGCGATGATTTGCGCAATCGCCTGGTGCAGCTCACCGCGGCCGGTGAAGCACGCCTGGCTGCCGCGTTGCCGGCCTGGGAAGCGGCACAGCAGAAACTGATCGATAAATTGGGCGCGCAAAAACGCGAAACCCTGTTGGCCTTGCTGGATGAACTCGCCTGAACGCGGGTTTGTTCGATGATAAGCGGGTATATACCCGCGAGCGGAGAATAAGAAATGACCTCGATGTGGCGCACCAGTGGCTGGGTTCTTTTGGGGAGTGCGCTGATCCTGGCGTTATCGTTGGGTGTGCGGCACGGGTTCGGCCTGTTTCTCGCGCCGATGAGTACCGAATTCGGCTGGGGCCGTGAAACCTTCGCCTTTGCCATCGCCTTGCAGAACCTGATCTGGGGCCTGGCGCAGCCGTTCACCGGCGCGTTGGCGGACCGCTTCGGCGCCACCAAAGCGGTGTTTGTTGGCGGTGTTTTATACGCGGCGGGCCTGGTGCTGATGGGCATGTCCGATTCAGCGTGGTCGCTGTCGCTAAGCGCGGGCTTGCTGATCGGGATCGGCCTGTCGGGCACTTCGTTCTCGGTGATCCTGGGGGTGGTGGGCCGCGCCGTGGCTCCGGAAAAACGCAGCATGGCCATGGGCATCGCCAGCGCGGCCGGGTCGTTCGGCCAGTTCGCCATGGTTCCGGGCACCTTAGGCCTGATCGGTTGGCTGGGCTGGTCCGCCGCATTGTTGGCGCTGGGCTTGATGGTGGCGTTGATTCTGCCGCTGGTCAGCATGCTCAAGGATCGGCCGCTGCCGGTCATGGCGGGTCAGCAGACCCTGGGTGAAGCGCTCAAGGAAGCCTGCGCTCACTCCGGGTTCTGGTTGCTGGCCTTTGGGTTTTTTGTGTGCGGTTTCCAAGTGGTATTTATCGGCGTGCACCTGCCGGCCTATCTGGTGGACCAGCACCTGCCGGCGACCGTCGGCACCACGGTGCTGGCGCTGATTGGTCTGTTCAATATTTTCGGCACCTATACCGCCGGTTGGCTCGGCGGGCGCATGTCCAAGCCGCGCCTGCTGACGGCTTTGTACCTGCTGCGGGCGGTGGTGATCGTGCTGTTTCTGTGGGCGCCGGTCACAGAGATGTCGGCCTACCTGTTCGGCATGGCCATGGGTTTCTTGTGGCTGTCCACCGTGCCGCTGACCAACGGCACCGTCGCGACGCTGTTTGGTGTACGCAACCTGTCCATGCTCGGTGGCATCGTGTTTCTGTTCCACCAACTCGGTTCATTCCTCGGTGGGTGGTTGGGCGGGGTGGTCTATGATCGAACCGGCAACTACGATTTGATCTGGCAGGTGGCAATTCTGTTGAGCCTGCTCGCCGCGGCCCTGAATTGGCCGGTGCGCGAGCGGCCGGTGGCGCGTTTGCAGGCGCAAATGGAGGTGGCATGAGTTCGACCTGGTATTGGCTCGGCGGCGCAGCAGTCGTGGCGCTGTTGCTGGCGCTGGCCTGGTGGGGCTGGCAGCGCGGCGGTCTGGCGTTGATGCAACTGGGCATGTCGATCTGTTAAGTTCGATCCCTGAATTCTTAAAAGGATATTTCCCCATGCAGATGCGCTGGCTTGCAGTACCCGTGCTGATGGCGGCCTTTGGCGGTGTGGCGATGGCCGCCGACTGCCCACCCTTGCTGGAGGGGCAATTGCCGAAGTTGCGCGCCAAGGAGTCCATCGATCTGTGCCAGCGCTTTGCCGGCAAGCCGCTGGTGATCGTCAATACCGCGAGCTTCTGTGGTTTCGCCCCGCAGTTCAAAGGTCTTGAGGCGCTGTACCAACGCTACAAGGACCAGGGCTTGGAAGTGATCGGCGTGCCCTCCGATGATTTCAAGCAGGAAGCCAAGACCGGCGAAGAGACGGCCAAGGTCTGCTACGTCAACTACGGCGTGACCTTCACCATGACCGAACCGCAGAAGGTCAAAGGCCCGGACGCGGTGCATTTGTTCAAAGTGCTGGCGCAGCAGAGCAATGCGCCGAAGTGGAATTTCTACAAGTACGTGGTTGACCGCCAGGGCAACGTAATTGCCGATTTTTCCAGCCTGACCAAGCCGGACAGTCCGGATCTGATCGAGGCGGTGGAGCAGGCGCTGGCCTCCAAACCCTGATCGACACCCATTGAAAAGCCCCGCCTCGTTTGCAGGAGAGCGGGGCTTTTTTACGCCTCGGTGAAATCAGAAGCGATAGGTCATGCCCAGGCCGAAACCATTGGCGCTGTTTTCGTACTTGGCGTTGTAGCTGGCCAATTGGTTGGAGCGCGCAATCTTGACGTCTTCTTCCTTCAGGTAGGAGTAGGCCACGTCGACCGTCATGTTTGGCATGACCTCGTAACCCAGGCCCAGGCTGAAGATGGTGCGGTCACCGGTAGGAATACGCGGCGAACGGTCAGTGTTGTTGGTCGGCGACTGGTCAAATGTCAGGCCGGTACGCAGTACCACCTGCTTGGTCAACTGATACGACGTGCCCAGGGCGTAGGCCCAGGTATCGTGCCAGTTCTGTTCTTCCTTGATGGTGCCGACCAGAGCGGGGGCGAGCGCGCCGCCCGTTGCGCCACCCACGACGCCTTCGTTCTTGACTGTGATGTCTTTCAGGCGGCTCCAGCGGGTCCATGTGGCACCGGCATAGAGCTTCCAGGCGTCGGTCAGGTCTTGAGTCACCGACAGGTCGTAGGACTCAGGGGTGTCGATCTTCAGCGACGCGTCGTAGCGGTTGCTACGCAACAGGCCCGAAGTAGCGGTCGGTGCGCTCACCTCGGTGTGGCCGTCCAGCTTGTAGCTGACTTTGGAGTGGTAGGTCAGGCCCACGCGAGTGGTGTCGGTGGCTTGTACCAGTACGCCGACGTTGAAGCCCAGCGCGGTGTCATCACCTTTGATCTTGATGTTGGTGTCTGGCGCCGCTGGGTTGAACGACAGGTCCGATTCCAGGGTACCGGCGATGCGGTTGATGGTCGGGCCGAAACCGACCGAAACGCGATCATTGAAGGCGTAGCTGACAGTCGGTTGGAAAGTGATGACTTTCACTTCGCTGTTGCTGCCGAAGCTGCGGCCCTGGAAGCCTTTTTCGTAGTCGGTCACCAGGCCAAACGGTGCGTACACGCCAAAACCGACAGCCCACTGATCGTTGAGTTTGTTGGTGTAGAAACCGAAAGGCACGGCAGTGAAAGGCACCATATCGCCTTTGTTGCTGCCGCGGGAGCGGCCGCTGACGTCGCTGATATCGGTGGAGGCATCAATGGCTGCTACGCCGCCAGTGATTTGCTGGCCATTCAGGCGAGCCATACCGGCTGGGTTACCGTAAACAGTGCTTGCATCATCGGCAGTGGATGAACGACCTGCGAAACCCGTACCCATCCCACTGACACTCTGTTCGTTGAGTGCGAAACCACTTGCGAACAGTTGGGAGGAGGCCATGGCAACGGCGAGGCTAAGTGTGGTCTTGAGCATTACTTTTTTCATTATTAGAACTCCGTGGTGATCACCGCTGCGGAAAGTATCAATAAAATACACAACGCGCTACAGGCTGTAATACTGGAGATAGAGCGGTTTTGTAGGACAATCCGACCAAAATTCGCGTTTTTTGCCGAATCTTGCAAATTGCCCGGTCAACAGGCCATGTGTTTCTTGGGCGAAACACAGGTTTGCCAGGCTTGGGTGAAATCTCGCAGTCTCCCTTGAGGGTGAAAAATTTCTTTCCAGATACGCGCCATGCCTAAAACATCGCCGGGCGGTGGCAGGGCGGCGGCATGTTGTTCCACCAAAAGCCAAGCGATGGCGGTGGCGTAACGCAGGTTGACGGTGAGTTCAAGCTGAGGAGCGCTGAGAAACGCGTGCTGGCTGGCCAAGCCGCGCACCAGGCTGGCCCGGTCCGGGTCCAGCGCCAAATAGGTGTCCCACAACGCGCGATGGCACGGCTCGGTAATGCTGTACAGGCCGTGACCACGCCGATCATGCAGCGCCGAGCCCAATTCGGATTGGCTGGCGGCGATACCCAGCAGCAGGGATTCCGCGTTCGGGTCGTGACGGCCGAGGTACATCAAGGTCGGCCGGATCACATATCGACACAATTCGCTGGCAGCGATACCCATAAACGTCTCAATCCATAAAAGGGGTAGGCGAGGCCTGAGACAGTAAGGGCTTGGCAGCGGTGGATCGGATCTCAGGCTCGCCGGAAGCGGATCATGCCGCTTGAGTTGAAGTGTAGTGTCATATTTGTGATGTAAAGGCCTGTTTTTAAAACATCTTATTCATTTAGTTATATCGTTTATATCTATTTGAACTTAACCGAAATCGGTAAAACAGTTATTTCGGGCAATAAAAAACCCTGTGGGTTAAACAGGGTTTTTTGTGTTTCAGCGACTCGGGTCGATCAGGCAACCAGTGCCTGGCGGGTACGCTCGATCACGGCCTGCAGCGGTTCTGCGCTGGAGTATTGATCGGGGTACAGGCGTTCGCTATGACGGGCGATGCCATGCTCGTTGACCAGGGTGAAGCTGAAGCAGCCTTTGCGAGCGGCCATGATCAGGCAGTTCATTGGAGCAAAAGCGTTGGTAAGGGTGCGAATGGCATCCTGAGTATGGATTTGAGTGGACATATTATTGGT
Organism: Closterium sp. NIES-67; assembly: GCA_027943415.1. Taxonomy (NCBI): domain Eukaryota; kingdom Viridiplantae; phylum Streptophyta; class Zygnematophyceae; order Desmidiales; family Closteriaceae; genus Closterium; species Closterium sp. NIES-67. Next base: position 19,567 of record BQMB01001253.1, on the reverse strand, counting down.
GTTCCTACAAATGACACGGTTAAGAACCGTGCAACGTTAAAACGTTCCAGTGACGTTGATCACCATTGATCAAACGAAGAACCCGACTGGAACAAAGCAGCCAGTTTGAAGCGCTGTTCAATAAGGCGCGCTTGGGCTGGCAGGTAGGTACTTAGGAGGGCAGGCAACACGACAAGGGCAAAGGTTCTGGGCCCGGGGTGAAGATCCTGATCAATTTGCAGGTTGGTTCGGTCAGAGTATTGAAACTTCGCGGCACCCTTTGCTTGTTCAAAGGCAGTGTCGACGCAAGTGATACCTGGAAACCATCGAGGTGGTCGATCCCGTGTTGTTCAGGGGATTTGTTCGACCAGAATTGACTTTCAGCTTGGTACTAACGCCGCGGATAGTAACGGATTGAAACAGGTAAGGGAAGTGTGTTCGCCAAAAAACCAGTCAGCCTGTGAGCAGGCCGCGATAGACCAGCACCGTCGCGGCAGCCGCCAATGAGCAGCCCAACGCGTAGGCGGCCAGGGTCAGACGCAAGGATTGACCGGTTTCTACCACTGTAATCAGGCCGCTCATGTCGTTGATGCGTCCTTCTCCCAGCTCAATGCACAAACTAACCGCAGTGAACGTGGCAGACAGCAGAATTGCGATGGCAAACAAGGCTCCGTCTGGAGAAGGTAACGCGGCATTGATTCCCAGGGAGATGGCGCAGATGGCCAGTAACAACACGGCGAACAACAGCATTCCCTTCATCGACCCACCCAGCCTTGCATTGCAGGTCCGGCAGTGTGGACAGCCTGGGAGGATCTGAAAAGTCCTTAATGGGATAGGGCGGTAACAATTCTGACGCGTGTCGCTTAAAAAATCGCGGCGATATAACCGGCGCATGGTACTTGTGCACATTAGTTGCAGCGTATGTAACCAAGCCGTCAACTTCTGGAAAAGCGCGCCATTTGCCTGCATTGGAAATTTAAGTCAATGAAAAATCTGGCTTTTTTTTATTGGTGAAAAAATCGTCAGTTTGACTGCGAGCCCCGTTCCATGGGGCTTTGCGCCAATTGAGGGCGGGTTGTCCACTGAGTTATCCACAGCTTCTGTGGATTGTCCCAAGCGCTTGCTCTAGCACGGGCGTGCACGGTTTTTTCAGCTTTACCTGTGCGAAAAAAAGAGTAGAGTGGCGCGCCTTCCGTTCTGTCCCACAGTGCTTTATGAAGTTTCGCTCAGTATCACCTGCCGTTACCGATACCCTCCAAACTGTTACCGCACCCAAGCGTTTTTCCTTGAAAGTCGCGCTGTGGCTGCTCGACAGCCCACGCCTGGGGCATAGCGCCAATGTCAAACATTTCGCCGGGCGCTTGCTCAAGCAGCCTGCCCGGGAAGGTGTAGTCGCTGCTCAGAGCCGTCTGGGTCAGTTGATGTGCCGCGAGTGCGGCAGTGCCCGCGACCGTCGCATCGGCCATGATCTGCTGCGCCAGGCGGCCCGTGCCGGCGACGTGCGGGCCCAGCGCGAATTGCGCCAGGTCGAAGACTGAGCTGTCCTCTGACCCTGTGCTTGGTTAACCTTGCTCTTTTTCGGTGATGGCAGACATGGCGATGGCTTTTGACTGGACCAGTATTGCCCTGGGCCTTGCAGGCGCCGCAGTGCCGCTGTTGGCAGTGTGCTGGCAGCTTCAGCGGCGACTGAGCGCGCGTATGGCCGGCTGGGAAGTGCTCGAAGAACGCTTGGCCAACGCGCAGTTGGCCCAGGAAGGTCTCGCCGCGCAACTGGATGCCAGTCGCGATGAAATCAGCGACCTGAACCAGGCCAACACCGCCAAGCAGGCCGATCTGGCGGCGCTGCGCCGCGAAGTCGAACTGTTGCAGATCGACCGCGACAATGCCCGCGATGCCGCCCACGCCTGGAACCTCGACCGCAGCGCCAAGGAGGCCGAATTGCGTCGTCTCGATGCGTTGGCGGCCGCGCTGAGCGCTGAACTGCGCGAGCAACAGGACAGCCATCAGCAACGCTTGGCCGATCTGCAAGGCTCGCGCGATGAGTTGCGTGCGCAGTTCGCCGAGTTGGCCGGCAAGATCTTCGATGAGCGTGAGCAGCGTTTCGCCGAGACCAGCCAGGAACGCCTGGGCCAGTTGCTCGATCCGCTGAAAGAGCGCATTCAGTCCTTCGAAAAACGTGTGGAAGAAAGCTATCAGAACGAAGCGCGCGAGCGTTTCTCTTTGGCCAAGGAGCTTGAACGCCTGCAGCAACTGAACCTACGTCTATCGGACGAAGCCACCAACCTGACCCGTGCGCTGAAGGGCCAGAAAACCCAGGGCAACTGGGGCGAACTGATTCTTGAGCGGGTGCTGGAGCACGCGGGCCTGGAGAAAGGCCGCGAGTACCAGACCCAGGTCAGCCTCAAAGGCCCGGACGGCGAGCGCTTCCAGCCGGATGTGCTGATCATGCTGCCCGGTGACAAGCAAGTGGTGGTGGATTCCAAGGTCAGCCTGACCGCGTACCAGCAGTTCGTCGCGGCCGAAGATCAGGTGATCGGCCAGGCGGCGTTGAAACAGCATGTACTGTCCCTGCGCAATCACGTCAAAGGCTTGGCCAGCAAAGACTACAAGCGCCTGGAAGGTCTGCACAGTCTGGATTTCGTGTTGTTGTTCGTGCCGATCGAAGCGGCTTTTTCCGCCGCGCTGCAGGCTGAGCCGAACCTGTTTCAGGAGGCCTTCGACCGGCATATCGTCATCGTCAGCCCCACCACGTTATTGGCCACGCTGCGGGTGATCGACAGCCTGTGGAAGCAGGAGCGCCAAAGCCAGAACGCCCGTGAGATCGCCGAACGCGCCGGCTGGCTGTACGACAAGTTCGTGCTGTTTATCCAAGACCTGGATGAAGTGGGCAACCGTCTACAGCAATTGGATAAAGCTTACAGCGCCGCGCGAAACAAGCTGACAGATGGACGCGGCAACCTGGTCAGCCGCACCGAGCAGCTCAGATTGCTCGGGGCGCGTGCCAGCAAAAGCCTGCCGGCGGATCTGTTGGAGCGGGCGATGACCGATGCGGACGGCGTGGCGCATCTGCCTGAATAATCGCCCCGCACACACTTGCCCTACAACGGCAGATGCCGACTCAACAGAGCCCGCAACGCCGCCGGTTTGACGGGTTTGGCCAAATAGTCCAAGCCCGCCGCATGCACTTCGGCCACGCTCTCCGGGCGCCCGTCGGCGCTGATGACTACGCCGGGAATCGGTTCGGCCAACTGCGTGCGCAGCCAGCCCATCAATTCCGTGCCGGTTTCGCCATGGTCCAGGTGGTAATCCACCAGCGCCAGTTGTGGTCGTACTCCCTCGGCCAGCAGCGCCGCGCATTCAGCCTGATCCCTGGCCGTCCACACTTCGCAACCCCAACGGGTCAATAGGCTGCGCATGCCGATCAGGATGCTCTCTTCGTTATCCACGCACAGCACCTGCGCGCCGCTGAGCGGCAAGCCGTTTTCCTGTGCTGGCTTGTGTAGCGGGCTGGCCTGGTTGCGCGCCAGCGGCACACTCACGCTGAACACGCTGCCCTTGCCGGGCCATGAGCGCACGCTCAGGCGGTGACCCAGCACGCGGCACAGGCCGTCGGCAATCGCCAAGCCCAGGCCCAGGCCCTTTTCCGCGCGGGTCTGGTGGCTGTCCAGGCGTTTGAACTCTTCGAAGATCACCTTTTGCTTATCCGGCGGGATACCGGGGCCGCGGTCCCACACTTCCAGGCAGAGTTCGCCTTCGCGACGCCTTACGCCGAGCAGCACCGGGCCGTCGGCATAACGGAAGGCATTGGTGAGAAAATTCTGCAGGATGCGCCTCAGCAACTTGATGTCGCTGTCCACCCGTAAACAGCTGCCGCGCAGGCGGAAGCGCAAACCTTGCTCCTGGGCCAACGCCTTGAATTCGGCGCCCAGGGTGTCGAACAGCTCGTTGAGAACGAACGGCTGGCGTTGCGGGTTGATCTTGCCGTTTTCCAGGCGCGAGATATCCAGCAGATCGCTGATCAGGTCTTCGGCCGAACGCAGCGAACTGTCCAGATGCTGCACCAGTTGCCGTGCCTCGTCGGAGAGTCCGTCGCTTTGGTGGGAGAGGGCGGCGGAGAACAGGCGCGCGGCGTTCAACGGCTGCATCAAGTCATGGCTGACCGCCGCCAGAAAGCGGGTTTTCGACTGGCTGGCGGTTTCGGCCACGCTCTTGGCGTCGGTGAGGGCCAGGTTAAGCTGCGACAGTTCATGGGTGCGTTCGGTAACCCGTTGTTCCAGGCCCTCGTTGGCCTCGGTCAGGGCCTGTTCGGCTTCACGGAACGCGGTGATGTCAGTGAAGCTCATGACAAAGCCACCGCCAGGCATCGGGTTGCCGATCAGTTCGATCACGCGGCCATTGGGAAACAAGCGCTCGGACGTGTGCGCACGGCCCTGGCGCATCCAGTGCAGACGCCGCGCCACATGCACCTCGGCTTCGCCCGGCCCGCACAGGCCACGCTCGGCGTTGTACCGGATGATGTCGGCAATCGGCCGGCCTACGCTGATCAGGCCCTCCGGGTAATTGAACAACTCCAGATAACGCCGGTTCCAGGCCACCAGTTTGAGAGACTGGTCCACCACGCTGATGCCCTGGGTGATGTTCTCGATGGCGCCCTGCAGCAGGGCGCGGTTGAACTGCAGCACTTCCGAGGCTTCGTCGGCGATGCGTACTACGTCCTCCAGTTGCATGTCCCGACCTTCAATCGCGGCTTTTACCACCGCGCGCGTCGAAGAAGCGCCGAGCACGCCGGCCAGCAGGCGTTCGGTGTGGGCGATCCAGTCGTTGTCGGCATTCTGGTTGGGGTTGAAGCCTTTGCCCTGGCGATAGGCAAAACGGATAAAGCTTTGCTGCGCGCGCTCTTCACCCACGAAACGCGCGGCCAGGCTGAGCAGGTCGCTGATCTGCACCGACAGCATCGAACGGGCGCTGGCACGCTGGCTGATTTCCTGGCCGATAAAGCGCCCGGCCTGCCAGTGCTCGGACACCCGCGTGCGCGACAGCATCGACACCCACACGAACAGCGTGAAGTTGCCCGCCAGGGAGAACACCGTGCCCAGGGTCAGCGAAGTCACGGACAGCCCTAGCGGGTGGGAATGCATCCACGTCAGCCCTGGGAACAGGCTTAGCGACCATCCCAGACTTTTCGCGGTAACCGGTAGGACCAAGGTGTAGAACCACAGGAACGTGCCTGCAGCGAGACCGGCAAACACTCCGCGCCGGTTTGCCTGCTTCCAATACAGCGCGCCGAGCATCGCCGGCGCCAATTGGGTCACGGCGGCGAAGGCGATCTGGCCGATGGTCGCCAGGCTCGCCGTGGAGCCCAGCAGGCGGTAACTGACGTACGCCAGCAACAGGATGATCACGATGCTCACCCGACGCACCGACAGCATCCAGTGGCGGAACACCTCGAACGGCCGCTCGGCGCTGGAGCGGCGCAACAGCCATGGCAGCAACATGTCGTTGGACACCATGGTGGATAACGCGATGCTCGCCACGATCACCATGCCGGTAGCCGCCGACGCGCCACCGATAAACGCCAGTACCGCCAGCGCTGGATGGGCTTCGGCCATGGGCAGGCTGATCACGTAAGAGTCCGGCAGTACCGAGGCCGGCAGCAGCATCTTGCCGCCGAGGGCAATGGGGATCACAAACAGCGCGGCCAGCACCAGATAGGCCGGAAACACCCACTTGGCCAGGCGCAGGTCCTGAGGCTCGATATTTTCCACCACAGTCACATGAAACTGCCGGGGCAGGCAGATGATCGCCATCATGGCCACCCCGGTCTGCACCACCATGGATGGCCAGTTAACGGTCTCTTGCCAGTATTCCTCCAGGCGAGGGGTGAGCATCGCCTGGTCGAGCAGGTCGCCGAAGCCGTCGTACAGGCCGTAGGTCACGAACGCACCCACCGCGAGAAAAGCGAACAGCTTGACCAGGGACTCAAAGGCAATGGCCAACACCATGCCGCGATGGTGTTCGGTGGCATCGAGGTTGCGCGTACCAAACACGATGGTGAACAACGCCAGTACCAGCGACACGATCAGCGCGGTGTCCTGAGCGCGCGTGCCTGTGGTGTCGGCCCCGGCGCCGATCAACAGGTTGACCCCCAGCACAATGCCTTTGAGCTGCAGGGCGATATACGGCAGCACGCCCACCAGGCAGATCAACGCCACCACCACCGCCAGGGATTGGGATTTGCCATACCGCGCCGCGATAAAGTCGGCGATGGAAGTAATGTTTTCCTGCTTGCTGATCAGCACCATCTTTTGCAGGACCCAAGGTGCCAATACCAGCAACAGCACCGGTCCCAGGTAGATCGGTATAAATGCCCACAACTGTTCGGCAGCCTGGCCGACAGCGCCGAAGAAGGTCCAACTGGTGCAGTAAACCGCCAGCGAAAGACTGTACACCCAGGCACGCATGCGCGGCGGCAGTGGCGCATGGCGACGGTCGCCGTAGAAAGCGATGGCAAACATAATGGCCATATAGGCCAGGGCGACGGTGGCGATCAGCCCACTGGACAGCGTCATGGGAACTCCGAACAAAAGAACACCCAGGCATTCCAGGCCCGGTGGGACAGTCTCGCATGATGCTCGGGGTTAGTCAGTGTCGACCAAGGTCGTGTGGGATCTTATGTCGCACACGGCGTTCAGCGCGGCGGCAGGGTTTTCTGGCGCAGGATATAGACAGTCACCAGCACGGCGCTGGTCAGCATGAACCCGCGTGCCCAAGGTAGTGGCACCAGATAGCAGGAAATACCGATGCTCAGCCACATCAGGCCGATGGCGTAGACCTTGCCCTTGAGCGGGATGCCATTGCCATCCAGATAGTCACGAATCCACGGGCCCAGGCGCGGGTGTTCCACCAGCCACTGGTAGAACCGCGGGAGCTTCGCGCGAAGCAGGCGGCGGCGAGCAAGAGGAAGGGGGTAGTGGGCAGGACCGGTAGGAAAATACCGATCACGCCCAGGGCCACGCTCAGCCAGCCGATGGCCAGCAGTGCGTAGCGCAGCAGCGGCGAACGCTTGCCCATGGGTGTCACGGGCGAGCGACTCAGTGGTGACGTGGCTTGAGGATCGCCGGTTTTTCATCAGGGGCGTTGCACAGCAGGTACAGGGCGGTCAGGGCTTCCGGGATCTGTACGATCATGTCGTCCATCAGGTTGGCGTCGGAAGCGATGTCGGAAAATTCCGCCTCTTCTTCGAACAGGCCCGAACCGACCATGATCGGCAGCAGCATCTCGCTGACCTCTTCCTCGGCGGTTTCGAACCAGGCCGCTTCACGCAGGAACACGCCTTCCATGAAACCGATGCACCAGCCGCGCAGGTCGGAGTCGTCCGGGTCATCGCCCAAGTCCAGCTCGCACGGCAGCTCGAATTCCTCGTCGGATGCCAGTTGGCGACCGATATGGGCCTTCAGGGCCACCAGGGTGGACTCGATTTCTTCGCGCTGGGCGGCGTCGGCGTAGTGGGGTTCTTCGGCGAACAGCGCGTCGATCCATTCGCGGTCGGGCACGACCTCGGAGCAGATGGACAGGGCGGTCAGGTAGCCGTGGGCGGCCACATAGTCCAGCGCCTCCTCATGCAGCTCATCGGCGTCGAGGAAGGCTTGCAGGCGGGTTAGTTGCTCAGCGAAGGACATGAAGGACTACCTTGGGGATAAACGATGCTGAATTCTAGGCGTTCTTGCGCCCACAGGCCAGCCGCCATGCACATTTGCCCGGTTTTAAAGACGGGCTGCAATTCGTCAGTGGCGCCCTTTGCCGGATGACGCTCGGGTATACTGCCGCGTTTTGTGATGCCCCTACCGGCCAGGAGCCCGCCCGAGAAAACTTCGCTTACGGATTATTTTCCGAGGCCGCGTTTTTTTTCGGCCAGCCTATACGGAGGGTTTCGGCACTTTTTTGGAGTTCTACATGCTCGAGCAGGCTCAACGCGTCCTCAAGGACATCTTCGGCTACGACAGTTTTCGTGGCCGTCAGGGTGCGATCATTGAGCGCGTGGCCAGTGGCGGCGATGCCCTGGTGCTGATGCCTACCGGCGGCGGCAAGTCGTTGTGCTTCCAGGTGCCGGCGCTGTTGCGCAACGGGTTGGCGGTGGTGGTATCGCCGTTGATCGCTTTGATGGACGACCAAGTGGCAACCCTTGAGGAACTCGGCGTGGCCGCTGCTTCCCTGAACTCTACCCTCAGCGCCGAGCAACAACGCGACCTGGCCGCGCGGATCAAACGCGGTGAAGTCAAAATGCTCTACCTCGCCCCGGAGCGGCTGGTGCAGCCGCGCATGCTGGCGTTCCTGCAGGGGCTGGAAATTGCCCTGTTCGCGATTGATGAGGCGCACTGCGTCTCGCAATGGGGCCACGATTTCCGGCGCGAATACCTGCAACTGGGCCAACTGGCGGAACTGTTCCCCGACGTGCCGCGCATTGCGCTGACCGCCACGGCCGACAAACGTACCCGCGAAGAAATCGTCGAACGCCTGCATTTGCAGAACGCCGAGCGCTTCCTGTCGAGCTTCGACCGGCCGAACATTTTCTACCGCATCGTGCCCAAGGAGCAGCCGCGCAAGCAGCTGTTGGCGTTCCTGTCCGAGCGGCGCAGCGATGCGGGTATTGTCTATTGCCTGTCGCGCAAGAAAGTCGACGAAGTGGCCGCGTTTCTGTGTGAACAGGGTTACCCAGCCTTGCCTTACCACGCCGGCCTGCCGAACGACCTGCGCGCCTATCATCAGAAGCGTTTCCTCAACGAGGAAGGCTTGATCATGGTGGCGACCATTGCGTTTGGTATGGGCATCGACAAATCCAACGTGCGCTTTGTCGCCCACATGGACCTGCCCAAGTCGTTGGAAGCTTATTACCAGGAAACCGGACGTGCCGGCCGTGATGGTCTGCCGGCGGATGCGTGGATGGTCTACGGCCTGCAAGACGTGGTGATGCTCAAGCAAATGCTGCAGAACTCCGAAGGCGATGAGCGCCACAAGCGCCTGGAACAGCACAAGCTCGATGCCATGCTCTCGCTGTGCGAAGAGACCCGTTGCCGCCGTCAGACGCTGCTGGCTTATTTCGACGAAGACATGCCCGAGCCCTGCGGGCATTGCGACAACTGCGTGGACGGCGTGCAGACCTGGGACGCCACCGAACCGGCGCGCCAGGGGTTGTCGGCGATCTACCGAACCGGTCAGCGTTACGGCGTGGGCCATCTGGTGGATGTGTTGCTGGGCAAGGACAACGAAAAAGTTCGCAGCTTTGGCCACGAAAAACTCTCGGTTTACGGCGTCGGCAAGGCCCGCGCCGAAGGCGAGTGGCGCTCGTTGTTCCGGCAAATGGTGGCCCGCGGCCTGGTGGACATCGACCTTGAAGGGTACGGCGGGCTGCGCCTTAACGACAGTTGCCGGCCACTGCTCAAGGGTGAAGTGAGCCTGGAACTGCGCCGCGATCTCAAGCCGCAGACCACCGCCAAAAGCAGCACCAGCCAGGCCAGCCAACTGGTGCGCGGGGAAGAGCGCGAGCAGTGGGAAGCCTTGCGCGCCCTGCGGCGCAAACTCGCACAGGAACACAGTGTGCCGCCGTACGTTATCTTTCCGGACTCCACCTTGCTGGAAATGTTGCGCGAGCAACCCGCCTCCCTGGCGGAAATGGCCCGCGTCAGCGGCGTGGGCGCGCGCAAGCTGGAGCGCTATGGCCAGGCCTTTCTCGAAGTGCTCGGTGGTCAGGCCGAGGCGCCCAAGGAAGTGGCCGACATTCGCCACGAATTGATCAGCCTGGCCCGCGCCGGAATGACCCCGATCCAGATCGCCGGCCAACTGCAATGCTCGGAAAAAAACGTCTACACCTTGCTCGCCGAATCCATCGGCAAGCAACAGTTGTCGTTGGAGCAAGCACTGGATTTACCGGAAGATTTGCTGGGTGAGATCCAGGACGCTTTCCTTGACGGCGAAGGCGAATTGCCAGCTGTCGCGGAGATCGCACCGTTGTTTACCGGGCGTGTGCCGGAGGGGGTTCTGTACTGCGTGCGAGCCGCTTTGCAGTCAGAATTCGAAATTTAATGTGTCAATTACGACAATGTCACAGATCAGTACTGAGCGGCGCTTGCCTAAGGGCAAGGCTCATGCTTAGCTGACTAATAATTAGCCACATTTTATTTTCAGTCTAAAACATGAGTTTTTTATGCCGTTAACCGATCAACACCGTTTTGGCATGCAGCTGGCGCAAATGTCCCGAGGTTGGCGCGCCGAGCTGGACCGCCGTTTGGCGGGGCTGGGCCTGTCCCAGGCGCGTTGGCTGGTGCTGTTGCACCTGGCCCGTTTCGAAGAAGCTCCTACTCAGCGTGAGCTGGCCCAGAGCGTCGGGGTAGAGGGGCCGACCCTTGCAAGGCTGCTCGACAGCCTTGAAGGCCAGGGCCTGGTGCAACGCCAGGCGGTGCTCGAAGACCGTCGCGCAAAGCGCATCCTGCTGTGCGACAGCGCCCGTCCTCTGATCGATCAAATTGAAACCATTGCCACCGAGTTGCGTCACGAGCTGTTTGCCGGCGTAAACGAGGCGGACCTGCGTGTGTGCATGCGGGTGCATGCGCATATTCTGGCGAATCTGGAAAAGTCCTGAGCTGCGCAGATGGCTGAGCCTGTTGTGATGAGCAGGCTCACCCCATCTTAAAAACCTGCCGCATTGACCCTATGCGCGCAGGCTCCCTAGAAAGTCTGCCCCAGGTTCAGGTACACCGCCTTCTGGTTATCATCGTTGAAGCCATAACTGAAATTCAGTGGCCCCAGTGGCGTGTCGAACCCGAGGAAAACACTCGCGGCGTTGATATAGCCGCTGTCGAATTCATTGTCGTTGTTCCACGCCCGCCCACGTTCCAGAGACGCGCCCAGGTACAGCGGGAAATCCAGCGGCAAGTACGAACGCGGCGTCAGCCGGCGGTAGTACACGGCGCGCATCAGGCTGATGTTTTGCCCCGAGATCGCGTCCTGGCGAAAGCCTGACAGCTGTCTGGCACCGCCGAGCAGGAAGCTGGAAATCACCACGTCCGAATCGTCCAGGGTGCGCCCGTAACGTCCGCCCAGCACCAAAGTGTCCGGGCCGTGGCTCATGGCTTTGTCGAGTTTGAACTCCCATTGACGGTAGCGTTGATCCGAGCCTAACCCCGGTTCGAATTCGCGATAAGCCAGGCCGATGTCTTCACCGGAGTGGGGGAAGTACACGTTGTCCAGAGAGTCGAAGGAGTATTTCAGCTCATAGAAGCCTTCGCTGAAGCTCACGCTCGGCAGGTCGCGGTCGCCGATGCGTACGTCCGCCTGGCCCCAGGCTTCGCCGACACCGAAGCGAATCTCACCGCTGTTACCGATCTGCCGCCCCACATTCAGGCCGAAGCCGTAACGTTCCAGGCGATATTCGGAGATGGGGTCGTTATCCAGGATCAGCTCGACGTTCTGTGCCTGGGCGCTGATATAGGGCGCGACGAAGTAACGCGAACCGGCGTCCATCGGTTGGTAGAACTCGCTGTACAGCTCTTGGCGGTCGCCGATCTGCACGCGCGTCAGCCATTCCGCGCCAAGGCGGTTGATGCCGTTGATGCGGTAGCTGGCGCCCAGGTTGAAGGCACTGTCGCCGCGCATGTCATCCGACAGGTTCAGCCCCAGGCGCAGGTAGTCGGTGCCGCTGCGTTTGCCGTGGGCGCTGATTACAAGGGTGTTGTCCTGGCCTTTCTTGATCACGCGGTATTGCACCTGATCGAAGTAGTCCAGGCCATACAAGGTGCCCATGTCGGTTTGCAGGCGACCCAGATTGAGCGGTTCGCCCAAGGGTTGGCGGATGTAGTAGCGGATCACGTCGTCGCTGACTTTCGAGTCGTTCTCCACGGTGATGGCGGTGATGACCGGGGTGCGCTCGCCCGGCGTGCGCGCGGCCACCAGCTGCGGGTCGATCGGCGCAGCCGGACGCAGGTGCGCCAGGCGCACGTCGAGGGCGCGGGTGGCGCGGTAGCCGGCGTCGATCATGTCCTTGGCGCGGCCGAAATCGGTCACGCCATAGGCTGCCAGCGGCGGCTGGATCAGCACATCCCTGGGTTGCAGGGCTTTGAGTTGCTCTTCGGAATTGCGCCGGGTCATCAGGGTGATGGACTGGTTGAGTACGTCCACCACCGTGGCCAGTTGCTTGCGCGAGCGTAGCGGGGTGCCGATGTCCACCACGATGGCGATATCCACGCCCATCTCCCGCGCGACATCCAGCGGGATGTTATCGGTCATGCCGCCGTCCACTAGCAGCCGGCCGTCTAGCTCCACCGGGGCGAACACGGCTGGGATCGACATACTCGCGCGGATCACCTTGGGCAAGTGGCCCTTGCCGAAGACGACTTTTTCACCGGTGGTGATATCGGTGGCCACCGCGCGGAAAGGGATCGGCAGTTTGTCGAAATCGCGGGTGTTGCTGCTGTGGGCGAACATGCTTTCCAGCAGCAGCGCCAGGTTCTGGCCCTGGATTACCCCCAGCGGCAGGCCGAGGCTGCCGTCATCGCGGAAACTGAGCTTCTGCTTGACCAGGAAGTCCCGGTCATCCTGCTTGCGGCGAAACGGCACGTCTTCGCGCGGCGGTGCGTCGGAGAGCGCCTGTTGCCAATCGATGTTCAATGCGAGTTTTTCCAACTCGTCGATCTTGTAGCCGGAGGCATACAGCCCACCAATCACCGCGCCCATGCTGGTGCCGGCGATCGCATCGATCTGGATGCCTTGCTCTTCCAGCGCCTTGAGCACCCCGATATGGGCCAGGCCTCGGGCGGCGCCGCCAGACAGCACCAGGCCGACCTTCGGGCGCGGAGCGTCCACGGCATGGGCAAGGAGGGGGAGCAGGCACAAAAACAGGCAGGACAGCAGGCGGCGCATCTTGAATCTCGGAGCTGGACGATAAAGGCCGCTATTATAGCCACCCGATCCTCCGCGTCCGTTATGCCAGGAACCTGTCAAATTATGTCGTCGATTAAACCCGAGGTCGTCATCACCTATTGCACCCAATGCCAGTGGCTGCTGCGTGCCGCGTGGCTGGCCCAGGAACTGCTGAGCACATTTGCCGATGACCTGGGTAAGGTCTCACTGGTGCCGGCTACCGGTGGCACGTTCCATATCACCTGTGACGGTGTGCAGATTTGGGAGCGCAAGGCCGACGGCGGTTTCCCCGAGGCCAAGGTGCTCAAGCAGCGGGTGCGCGACCAGATCGACCCGGCGCGCGATCTGGGCCACAACGACCGTCCCCAATGACGTCACCGCCCCGTGCAAGGGGCGGTGAACTGAGCGCTATCTGGCGTCCAACTTCTGTTTGATGAATCCGACAACCCAGGTCAACACCGCACCGCCCACGCCGCCGCCGAGGATATTGCCGCCAACGGCCGCCACATCCAGCGCTTCGCCGCCTGGAGTACCGGTCAATGCCGAGACAAGCTGACCCAGAACCAGCCCGCCGACACCGCCCAACATCGTGTTAAGCCCGGTACCCAGGCTTTGTTTGGTCATGCCGGCGATGTTTCCGCCAACAGCGCCGCTGACGATTTGAACCAACACGTTAATGAGCATTTCCATGATCAAGTCCTGCATAGCGTTAAGGGAGTGACCACTCGCTTGCAGCAACTGCGGAAAATGCCCTGGCTGTCGTCGAGGAGCCGTTATCCGTTGAACGACGACAGACTGTTGCGGATGCCCGGAGTATAGATCAGGCCGTTGCGGTCGGTTGTTTGGCCGGGCCGGCGCTGCTCATCAGGCCGGAAATCACGATGGCGACGATGATCAAGGCGCCCCCCAGCAGCATGCGCAGGGTCGGCGTTTCGGCAAACAGCAGCCACGCCATGGTGATGCCGTAGACCGGCTCCATGGCAAACACCACCGACGCCGTACGCGCCTTGATCACCGCCAGGCTGGCGACAAACAGGCTGTGGGCCAGGCCGGTGCAGAACACGCCGAGCAGGCCGATCCACAACCAGTCCAGCGCTCGCACATGCGCCAGGCCCGGTGCGGCTACCGGCAACAGGCACGCCGCGACTACCAGGTTCTGGCACAGCGCCGCCTGCACCGCCGGAATGCGCCCGGAGCCGGCGCGGTTGTTCAGCGACAACAGGGAAAACAACAAGCCGGAAAGGATGCCCCAGAGCAGGCCGCCGGTGGCTTCACTGGCCAGGTTGAAGTCGGGGGTCACCAGCACCAGGCCGATCGTGACCAGTACCACCAGCAGTACTTCGTTGGCGCGAATACGCTCGCGGAATATCAGCCCTTCCAGAATGACCGTAAACGCCGGGAACGCTGTGAACCCCAGAGTCGCGACCGCCACACCGGCCACCTTGACCGCAAGAAAAAATGTCACCCAGTGCGCCGCTAGCAACACGCCGCTGACCAGCAGCCGACGCCAGTCGCGCCGCTCCAGGTGCTTCCACGGAGCGCGGCTGGCGAACCGGGCGAACACCGCCAGGGCGAGCACGGCAAACACGGCGCGACCAAACACGATGATGGCTGGCGAAGCGGCCGCCAGTTTGCCGAATACGCCGGTAAGGCCAAACATCAATGCGCCGATATGCAGGGCGCCCAGGGCTGTGCGGGGAGTCATTGCGTTCCTTCAAACCACGAGAGTGACAGGCTCGCAGTCTAGTGGCTTGGGATGGCTGGCGTCTGTCGTGAGGCTCGCGCGTTTTAGCGCAGGACTCGCCCTAAGGCGAGCGCCGCAACGCGCCGGGAGACGCGCCGAACTCACGGGACATAGCGGCGGCAAACGCGCTCTGGGAGCTATAGCCGACCCGCTCGGCGACTTCACCGATGGGCAGCGCGGTATCGCGCAGCAGACTCAGGGCTTTATGCAGGCGTCGGCTGCGGATGTAGTCCATCGGCGTCTGCCCGCACTCGGCGACGAACCGCGCGTGCAGGCGCGCCACCGACAGCCCGGCGATGCGCGCCAGATCGGCCACTTGCAGGGGGTGCGCCACGTGCCGTTCGATATGGGCATTGAAGGCCGGATAGGGCAAGCGTCGACCTGGCACGGGCTGGGGTTGCGCAGAATTGAGGCTGGCCAGCAGCAACACCGAACCTTGCTGCACGATCAGCGGGTCGTCCACTGGGCTGTGGGCCAGCCACTGCACCAACTGGTGCTGACGTGCATCCAGGGCCAGGCGCGCGGGTTGGTCGAGCAGGCGTCGGCTCGCGTCGGCATGTTCGCCAAGGGACTGCAGCAGCCAATGTTCGGTGGGTACGTCCAGCACCAGGCAGCGGCTGCCATCGCGACTGCCGCAGGCGTGATGGGCAGAGAAGGGCAGTACCATCACGCTGCTTTCGCGCACTTGGCTGCCACGGCCATCGACCTCCAGATCCAGATGCCCGGACAGGCCGAACACCAACTGCGCATGCGCATGGCTGTGGGCGATGGGCGCTTCGAGGTAGTGGCGTAGGGTAAGGGACGGTCTCATCACGGTCTCCTGGACGGCGAGGCGTCAGTCTACAACGCATCGTGGGCGCCGGTCGCTGTCATCAGACTGACCCACACTTGTCATGGGCCATTAACCGCCATGGCGCAAGCTCGCGAAAACACCGTCGAGGGATGCCCATGACCAGTGCCGAGTTCGCCAAGCCCAGCCGCAAACAACGGGTGCGTACCCTGTGGATTTCCGATGTGCACCTGGGCACCCGGGATTGCCAGGCCGACCATCTTTCGCAGTTCCTCAAGGGCTATCACGCCGATAAGGTCTACCTGGTGGGCGACATTATCGACGGCTGGAAAATGCGCGGCGGCATGTACTGGCCCCAGGCGCACACCAACGTGATCCGCCGCCTGTTGACCATGGCCAAGCGCGGCACCGAGGTGATCTATGTCACCGGCAACCACGATGAATTCCTGCGCCGTTATTCCAAGCTGATCTTGGGCAATATCCAGTTGGTCGACGAAGCCGTGCATGTGACCGCTGACGGGCGCCACCTGCTGGTGATCCACGGTGATCAGTTTGACGTGATTACCCGTTATCATCGCTGGCTGGCGTTTCTCGGCGACTCGGCCTACGAATTCACTCTGACCTTGAACCGCTGGTTGAACCACTGGCGTGCGCGCTATGGCTATGGTTACTGGTCGCTGTCGGCGTACCTCAAGCACAAGGTCAAGACGGCGGTCAGTTTTATCAGCGATTTCGAAGAAGCGATCGCCCACGAAGTGACCCGGCGTGAATTGCATGGGGTGGTGTGCGGGCATATTCACCATGCGGAGATTCGCAAAGTGGGCGAGGTGGATTACCTCAACTGCGGGGACTGGGTGGAGTCTTGCACGGCGCTGATCGAGCACTGGGATGGCAGTATCGAGTTGTATCGGCTGGCGGATGCCCAGGCCAAAGAAGCGCAACTGAAGGCTGAGGTGGCTCAGGCACACCTTCTGTAACTTCAGATCGCCATCGGGGGCAAGCCCCCTCCCACATTGGAATGCGACCAAATGTGGGAGGGGGCTTGCCCCCGATAGCGGTGTATCAGTCAACCGGTGACTGACTTAGATGCGCAGTGTTCAGTTGCAGACGTCGGCAATAGCCTCGGCCAGCAACGCCAAGCGTGTCGCATCAATCCCCGCCACATTGGCCCGCCCCGAACTGACCATATACACACTGTGCTTCTCGCGCAGTTGCTTGACCTGCTCGGCACCCAGGCCGGTGTAGGAGAACATCCCACGTTGCACGCCAATGTGTGCGAATCGCTCGGATAAGCCATGGGGCGCCAGGGCCTCCACCAGCCCGGAACGCAACTGCGCGATGCGCCCACGCATGGCTTCGACTTCTGCGCTCCACTGCTGTTTGAGCTGGGCATCGCCGAGGATGGTCGCCACCACGGCCGCGCCGTGATCCGGCGGGGTCGACCACAGGTTGCGGGCGATATTCGCCAATTGGCTGCGCACATCCGTCAGCTTCTCGGCATCCGCCGCACACACGATCAATGCGCCGACGCGGTCGCGGTACAAGCCGAAGTTCTTCGAGCACGAACTGGTGATCAGTACTTCCGGCAATTCGGCGGCAAACAGGCGTGCGGCCCAGGCGTCCTGTTCCAGGCCATCGCCGAAGCCCTGGTAGGCGAAGTCGATCAGCGGCAGCAGGTGGCGTTCGCGCACGATCTGCAGCACCTGGCGCCAATCGTCGTGGGACAGATCGAAGCCGGTCGGGTTATGACAGCAGGCATGCAACAACACCACATCGCCTTCCGGCACGGTGGCGAGGGTCGCCAGCATCGCCGCCACATCCAGGCGGTTATCGGCGCCCACGTAGGGGTAATGGCTGACCTTGAGCCCGGCCTTGGCGAAGATGGTTTCGTGGATCGGCCAGGTCGGGTTGCTCAGCCAGACACCACGGCCTGGCAGGTTGGCGGCGATAAAATCGGCGCTCAAGCGCAGCGCGCCGGTCCCGCCCGGGGTCTGGGTGGCGCCGGCACGACGCCCGTGCAACAGCGCGGAGTCGGCGCCCAGCACCAGTTCGCTGATCAGCTGGCCGAACGCGGCGTCGCCATGACCGCCGATGTAAGTCTTGGTGGTTTGCTGGTCTACCAGGCGCTGTTCGGCGAGCTTCACCGACGGCGGAATTGGCGTCAGGCCCTGGTCGTCCTTGTAGACGCCTACGCCCAGGTCGAACTTGTGCGGGTTGGCATCCTGGGCGTACAGGTCCATCAACCCGAGGATCGGGTCGCCGGGCACGCGGCCAATGGCATCGAAATGCATTACTTGCGGCCCTCGGCGGTCTTGGCCACTTCGTCGGTGCGCGCGGCCATGATGAAGTCGTTGCGGTGCAGGCCCTTGATGGAGTGGCTCCACCAGGTCACGGTGACTTTGCCCCATTCGGTGAGCAGGCCCGGGTGATGGCCTTCGGCTTCGGAAATCTCACCCACGGCATTGGTGAAGGCCAGGGCGAATTTGAAATTCTTGAACAGGAAAACCTTTTCCAGCTGCATCACGCCGTCGCGCACTTCGATGTTCCAATCAGGGATCTGCTTGATCAGTACCGGCAGTTCTTCATCGCTGACTTGCGGGGCATCGGCGCGGCAGGCTTCGCAGTGGGCTTGGTTCAAGGTGGTCATGTGGAAATGTCCTGAATTCGAATAAGTGAAGGTCAGTGGCGTCACCCTAAAGCAACGCGGCGCCAGGGAACAGACTCACCTGGCCTTAAAAGGCACGGTTCAAGCAGCCTTTGGTTTGGGCGGAAATTTCGGCGCGTGCAGACCCAACTGCATGCCACGCTCGACCATGCCCATGATGTCTTCCTGCGCCACCTCGAACAGACGCTTGAGGTCGGGCAGCACGAAGTACAACGGTTGCAGGATGTCGATGCGGTACGGCGTGCGCATCGCTTCCAGCGGGTCGAAGGCTTGATGCTCGGGCTCGGAGGACAGGCTGTACACCGTCTCCTTGGGCGACGACAGAATCCCGCCGCCGTAGATGCGCCGACCAGCCGGCGTGTCCACCAGGCCGAACTCGATGGTCATCCAGTACAGCCGCGCCAAGTAGACCCGTTGCTCCTTGGTCGCCGCCAGCCCGAGTTTGCCGTAGGTGTGGGTGAATTCAGCGAACCAAGGGTTGGTCAGCAGCGGGCAGTGGCCGAAGATCTCGTGGAAAATATCCGGCTCTTGCAAGTAGTCCAGTTCTTCGCGGGTGCGGATAAACGTCGCCACCGGAAACTGCTTGCTGGCGAGTAATTCAAAGAAGGTTTGGAAGGGAATCAACGCCGGCACGCGAGCGACTTGCCAACCGGTGGTCTCGGCCAGCACTTGGTTGATCTCGCCCAGTTGCGGGATGCGGTCCAGGGGCAAGCCCAACTTGTCGATGCCGTCCAGGTATTCCTGGCAGGCGCGACCTTCGATCACTTTCAACTGGCGCGTGATCAGGGTGTTCCATACCGCATGTTCTTCCGGCGGATAGTGGATAAACCCATGCGCATCGGGCTCGCGGGCCACGTAGTGCGTCTGCTTCATACGGCTCTCCTGCTAGGCATTCGTTCTTGTTATGTCCTGCGATAGGCCTATTGATAACCCGATGGCGTGCGGATGCCAGCCACCTGTGGCAGTGCTACGTAGGAAAATTTACCGTTTTTTGTAAAGTATTCGTTACGATTGACGACCTGATCTTAGTGTTGGGCTGGGAAAAGCAGTCCGGCTGTCACATAATCTTGACGACTTTCTGCGCCCAGCGACAAAAAGACGCGGCGCCTTCCCTCTTTTCGGGCCTCATTCATGCGTATCAAAGTGCATTGCCAGAACCGCATCGGCATCCTGCGGGACATCCTCAACCTCCTGGTGGAATACGGCGTCAACGTTGCCAAAGGCGAGGTGGGCGGTGAGCACGGCAATGCTATCTACCTGTTCTGTCCGAACCTGGTGAATATGCAATTTCAGGCGTTGCGCCCGCAGTTCGAGGCGATTGCCGGGGTGTTTGGGGTCAAGCGGGTAGGGCTGATGCCCAGCGAGCGGCGACACATGGAACTCAATGCCTTGCTGGGCGCCCTGGAGTTTCCGGTGCTGTCGATCGACATGGGCGGCTCCATCGTCGCCGCCAACCGTGCGGCGGCGCAGTTGCTGG